>JADDTR010000019.1:0-578227 GCA_015345905.1 Aotearoamyces nothofagi | reverse complement strand
GGCCGTGCCCAGCACGCTCGGTTTTGAACGAAGCCCGCCGGCTACCCCCCCCCCCCCCCCCCCCCTCCCCACTCCTCTATCCGAGATGTAGACGAGCTATCGTGCGGCTCGAGAACGCTCGAGGCCTGCCCTGCACCCGCCTGTGTAAAAGTGACCAGTAGTTGTATACTGTTTCTTAACATGTCCATCTACAACAACCCAATACCCACAGTCATAGCAAGCCGATCCTTCCCGCGCCCTCTTCACAAAAGGGCAGCAATATCGTTTCGAAGACTTCTCAACGAAGACTTCTAAAAACGCGTGACTGGTATTGATTCCCTACGAAGCATGTATAGCTGTCCAACATATCCTCTGCCCTAATAATCTACATATGTGTCCTTTTTCCCTTGCTACAACCCTCAATCAACGCCATCCCTTCCACGACGAAGCATTACTCTCCAGGCTAGCATTTTTTACGACCGAGGAAATATTTATCGAAACTCGAATCGTTTGCAGATAAGGCTATTTAAACAGCTCCTGGCGATGATATAATATAACATACACTTTCTTCTCGTTTATTCAAGTTGTTTCTCGCCGAACCAAGCTGGATCTCTCTGCATAGCTTCGCATGTTGCCCGAGGCGACACCTGTAGGGTGAGTCTTGGAGCGCTGCGGTGACCCCCTATTCCTTCCACCACCCCGACCAGCAACTGTAGCAACCAGGCCGGTCCGCCTCGGCCCTAGCAAACAACCCCCCGGCCGAAAGACCGAGGACGAGGGAGTCGAACCCTGCTCCCCCCCAGAAAGTCCCTGCAGCGTCACCGTACTCTGCACTCGCATCTAACCGCCTTTTCAATGCGGGGGTCGACTAGACCGATAGAAGCAGCAGCAGTATATGTTATATATATAGCAAAGCGCGATACCAAGGATCGAGCTTAGGAATTTCGGGATCTGTGTTCCCGTCTGTTGCGCGATTAAGGTTTCTGAACGGGGCGTGGGTTGGAGAGAGATGTGGGCCGGAGAGGGCTGTACTGCGAACGGTGGGGAGGGAGAAGAGAGAGAATGAGAAGAGAGGGAGAGAGACATGCGGTCATGTGATATCTCCAGATCCGACATTCGGCAAGTCGCTACCTAGAAGTGTTGCCTGCCAGGATTATGAAAAGCAGGGCACGCACCCGGCCGTCGGAGGGGGGTTTTTCGACCCCTCTCGCGAGACGGCCAGCTGGCTCGAAGCGGTGTGCGTGGCGGTAGTAGTAATAAAAAGAAAGCATTCACCTCGACCGGCTGGGGCGGAGCTGGATCGGACTCTGCACCGAAACCCACGAGAAGGAGGGGCTGGCGGCGCCCCGCTTGGGTATGCAGAGTAACCCTCCCACTCCTGAACCCCCCCGGCGCGCGCGACCCCTGCTACGGCAATGGTCTGTACTCCGGAAGAGAAATATCGTACAGCTGCTGTTCTCCTCGCTCCGGATGAGTATTCAGTACCTTACTTTTTTATAAATACGCTAAGCGCATACAGTGGCTGGCCTGGCTCCAGCAGCGGAGAGATTGTTGAGAGACGCGACAGGGTTTAATAGATCGGCTGCGTGGCCGATGGACGCTGTTCTCCGGGAGCTGTCATCAACTTCTGCATCTTGGGTCGACGGGTCTGTCGAAGTCTCGAGATGGCTGCTGTCTCGATTGGTATCGCTGGAAGACGCTTCCCTTCCTTGATCGTTGGCTGCGTCGTTGGCTGCAGCTTCGGGGTCGACTGGCTCCGCTGAAACAGGGTCATGAAGGCTTGGGCTGTTGTGGACAGGCGTGGGTGCATCCTGTTCTGGTGCGTCAGGGGGCCTCCTAGAGCGGATCCTGTCGAGATATTCCGCTCCGATCTCTCTTCCCACGCGAGTCAAGGACTGCTTCGTTTCTGGCTTTGCTAGGTACTTCAAAGTCAGGTCATTGATCTCTGAGAGGTGCTTGTAGCTGTCCAGCTTGAGATAGCAGACGCCGTTGTCTGCGCTGAACCGCTCAAAGGCGATCTTGCCCCCGGAGATATAGGCGATGATGGCCATCATGTTTGCTGTATTCTCGGATTCGGTAGCAAACTCGGTGAGCGTCTGCTTCAAGAAGATCCCCATCCGGATGAAGCTTGGCACGAAGCTGGCAAACGTGTCCCTCTGGCGAGGGGGCAGAGAGGATGGTTTCGTGCCGGTGCCCAGATTGACTATTCTGACTACCGAGAAGTCGGTATCTTTGTGCCGGTGTGTTGGCACTTCCGCTTCGATATTGGTCGAGAGCCTTCTGGGTCCCCTGAGCTGGTCATACTGGATATAGTGGTCAAAAATAGCATGACTCGGGTTGTTATACTGCATGCCACCATCGACGAAGCTTCGACCGTTGATATCTTGCACCGGAAAGAAAGTCGGTGCAGCGGAGGTTGCTCGAGCAGCATCGCATACTTGGCAAGGGATTGTCTCGTGGCACGGATAGCTGCAGATACAGACAGCTCCAGGTTTGAAGTCCGAGTATTTGGACTTGTTGTGCTGTTCTCGACAGATGACCGCGCTGCGGGATAGTTAGTCAATGACAAGTAGCTTCCTCAGGTGCTCTCTAGAACTGACCAAGCAATCTTATCTCGGCCACTCTCGGCCATCATTGGCAGATCCACTTTTAAGCCTCTATCTTTTATAAGATTCTGTATGGTCGTTCGCAGGTGCCGCCCCGAGTACCTGGTAGGAGCAAGCCCGTGGGTGATCTTCCCTCGGATATGCTTCTTTCCGAAGATGTCTCTCGAGAGTATATGGTACTGGTCGATACAATCTTGCAGGGTCATCCCCAGCTTTCCAAGCATTATAGCTATCAAGCCACCAGTACTCGTCCCGGCAACAAAATCAAACACTTGATGTGGCAATACATCAGAGTGTGTCTCCTTGGGCGTTCTGTGTTTGGCGATATAGGCATTGATTTCTTGCATCAGTCTCTGAAGGATCAAGAGCGACGAGAGACCGCGGACGCCACCTCCGTCTGGAAGCAGACACGTGTTAGCCGCCTGTGCTAGGAGCAATACCCTCTCAGCCATTCCAACTCACCAAGTGTCAGCACGTTGCGGCGGTGCGGCGTCGAGGATGCGCTGTTGGCACTCATCGCTGTGGATGGAGTTGTTCTTGTCCTGGAATATGCGTGTGCCGGACCAACAAATGGATCAGGTATCGTGTTGTTGGCAGGATTTATATCAATACTCAAACACTGCTCTTCTCCCTGGCTAACGATAGGGGAGCAGGGCACTTATAAATCACAGCCTCATCCATCTCCGCATCGATAGGGGAGCGGGATGGGGGCTGCACCGCATATAGACGCTTACAGTGTCCTGCATGCAGAGGCCAGGTCGTTATCACATTTCACTCGAGGCTGCATATGTGTTCTGCACCTTCTGGAGACCGGCGCACAACTGTGGCTTCCTCTCCTGCTCGAAGCCGCATTTGAGGGTTCAGCTTTGCGGCCGAGTGGGAGTTGGGGGGCGTCGAGTATACATAGTTGTAGGTCAGGAGCACTCGTTCTGCCGGCTATGCCACGGCTATGCCGGGGAGCCCAACCTTGCAACCCATAACTCGTAACAGGCGCAAGGCTCCCTGGAGTCAACCACTGCCCCAGGATATCGGAGTCAGATGCCACGCCCGACAGCAGCTCAGCTTGCGCCTCCTGGAACGGCGATGTGGTGCGTCGCATCTCAGGCGTCACAGCCCATTCCACGGCACCACCAGGACCGAGGAGCAATGCGCGGCTGTGGTCTTTTGAAGGCGGCGTTAAATCCTTGGGATGGAGGAATCGGCGTCGGTTTCATGCAGCAGCGGTGGAGGCGCAGCAGCAGGCGAATTCGCTGTCAGCCGCACCCATGTTCCTCGCCATGCGCAGCTAAAAATGGCGATGCGCCAGCCTCGCTGTGCAGGGAGCCTGCCAGAAAAAGGAGCGCTGTCTGTATGATAATATATGCTTCCTGGCCCCAGGCAGTCCTCAATGTATACTCATACTCATCATCAGTCTCTTGCACTCCTGTCTTGTAAACGAAGCTCTCATTGCCTCTAGTATATCGTAATCTGCTCTGCTTGTAGTACAGATCTCATCTATACCTTCACCCTTACAGCTCCACGCCCCACACCCCGGGATTCTATATCTATACTGTCTACCGCCCTCGTCTGATGGCCCCCCTGCCAGATGTTACCAAGCCGTTGAAGATACTGACCTTGGACGGCGGAGGGCTGCAAGCCATCTCCACGCTCTTGATCTTGGACGAGCTCCTTGAATCGATTGCCAGAAACAGCAGAGTGGAAAACAAGAAGCCGCGGCCATGCGAGGTCTTCGATATCATTGCCGGCATCGGTGCAGGCGGCTGGCTCGCGATTCTGCTCGGCCGCTTCAGGATGGACATCACGTCCTGCCTCTCGGAGTGGTACAAGATCACGCAGGGCATCGCGCCGCGATCGAACTCGGAGGCCATGCGGATGCGCATCTTCCAGCACTGCTACTTCGACACGGACCGTCTCGTCCAGCACGTCGACCGCCTGACCCAGGTGTACGGGACGGGCGAGCGGCTCTTCGAGGACGACATCCAGGGCGCGCGGACCCGGCACGTCTTCGTCGCGGCCCTGAGGTCGGATGGCAGAGGCTACAACCTCTTCCGCACGTACGACACGCAGGGAGCAAAGCTGCCGGGAAAGCTCCTCGAGGGGCCCAAGAACCCCGAGGCGTTCCAGATATCACGTGCCTTCGGCGTCACGGGCGCGGCCAAGTACTTTACCCCCCCCTGGAGGGAGCAGATGGCCCGCAGCGGCCGGACGATGTTCGCGGACAACAGGTTCCCCAAGCCGCATAACATCACCGAGCTCGCCCTGGACGAGATCTGGGGGCTGTACGGCACCGGCGTGCCCCTCTCGGTCGTGGTGAACATCGGCCCTGGCCTCCCCAACGAGTCCGACGTCAGGCAGATCGCGCGGCGCTTCTCCTGGGGCACGAAGGCGCCCCTGCGCGCAAACCCGTCGTACCAGAAGAGGCCGCTGTCCTCGACCACCATCGACGAGCGCCCCGTCAAGAAGAGAGCGTCCGGCGCCAAAGACACCACCGCCACCGCCACCGCCACCGCCACCGCCTCCGCCTCCCCCTCCTCCCCCAAGCGCCTCCCCGTCCGCTTCCGCGAGGTGGTCCGCAAGCACTCGGCCGAGCCGCCCAGCAGCGACGGCGAGAGGCAGCAGCAGCAGCAGCAGCAGCAGCACCTCGAGCGCGTCAGCACCTTCGGATCCGTCAAGGACCGCGGCACCGACGCCAAGCTGCGGCGGCTGGAGACGGAGATCGAGGCCGACGTGCGCGCGAAGCTGCGCAACATCTACCCGCGCGACGGCCCGCTGTACTACCGCCTGGCGCCGGCGCGGTCGCCGCCCGGCACGGCGCAGAACGACGGCGCGCAGACGGGCCTCGCCTTCGCCGCCGCGCGGGACTACCTGAGCGACACGACGGTCGATGCCAAGATGGAGCAGATCAACGGCCGCCTCCAGGTCGGGAGGCTGTCTTCTGCTGTTTCCGTTCATTGAGTCGGGGCACTCTTTCTTTCTTTCTTTCTTTCTTTCTTTCTTTCGCCCCCGGCGCAGGAGCCTGTGCGGGCTGGATCGGGGAGTAGGCTGGCTGGGTCTGTAGGCGCTGTATCATTTCCCATCCATCGACACCCTTTTCCTTCTCCTGGAGCTCTGACCGTTCCCTAGGGTGATATCAGGGCGGGGGCTGGATTATAGATATAATAGCTAGCCAATATAATACGGTTCCATTTTGATCCATCCATCCATCCATCCATCTGTACAGATCGAATTCTGGATTCTAGAACTCCACCTCTCTCTCTCTCTTCTATTGTCTGATCTTAGGTACATATAGCATGACGAGGGGATGCGTGTTGGACTCCACTAGCCGATCGAAGTGAGTCATGAAAAGAGACCCCCCTTTTGAAAAGTTTGAGAACGGACGAGGGGTTGTCTGGTATCAGTAACAGCGAAAGCTGGCTACTTTTGCCCCCTTTCACTTACTTTTAAAAACCTTACTTTTACCTTGCTTTTACTTTACTTTTACTTCCCTTTTACCCCCTTTTACCCCCTTTTCCTCATTTTCATCTCCTCTACCCTCCTTTCATTTTACTTTCACTTTACTTTTACCTACTAGTCTAACCCCCTTTCTCTTATTTTCGCCCTCTCTAACCTACTTTCACTTTTCTTTCATCTAACTATTACTTTTACCCCCTTTTACCCCCTTTCACCCCCTTTCTCTTATTTTCATCTCCTCTACCCTCCTTTCACTTTACTTTTACTTTACTTTCACTTTTCCTTCACCTACTACTTTCACCTCCTCTACCTCCTTTCACCCCCTTTCACCTCCTCCACCTCCTCCACCCCCTCTCACTTTACTTTCAAATACCCAAACACGTACATAAACTCCAGGGAGTACCTAGGCGATACATCATACCGAAAAACGGCTCGCACTATCAGGGCGCCAGGCTCGATAAAGCGTCATCGATCTACTATACGCATTCGATAAAACACGAACGATTTTACGCCGGCAAACTATCATCACCATCATGCTTCAACTCGGTAATTCTCGATTCCCGAACGAACCTCTTGATATATTTGCTAAACTACCTATATACGGCCCGCCTTCAAGTTTTGAATGTTTGTCACCTTCCTTTAACTACAAATACAATCCCTGGTTGATTCTTTCACCCAAATTGATCCGCTTATGCACAGATTCGAAAGCTCATCCATCCCTCCAGAAGAACAAAGGTCTGCGATCAAGGGTATCATAGCCTCAGCCGTCAATTCGTGAGTCGTAAATATATCCGTCCAGATTAACTGTACGGTTTCATGCTGCGTTTCTTCCTTGGCCTGCAAACTCCTTGGGTTGTGAAGGTTTTAGTAGCCGCATTGACCAGGGTATTGTCTCGAGGTGAGTGGTTGTGGCACCAGTCCGTTCTTCACTAGATCCTGGAAGTTCCACTCGGGAGCGCTCTCCGTTTTCCATGTCCAGAATATCCAGCCGGTATGCTGTTCAAAAGCATCTAGCTGCGCCTCGATGTACTGGCGGATGTTTATCTTGTCAACTGCCAACAAATCTGCCACCGACCCTGTATACTTTGTGTCACAGCTACCGTATACTGCGCCTCCAGCAAGGGTACCATCATAACGAGCACCTTTTCCAAGGCCATTCAGCCACTTCGCACAATCCGTTTGTGCGCCAGTCCACTCGCCAACAATGAGCCATTTGTCGGTAGAAGCAACTTTCGGCCCAGCTGCGCAAGCTGTAGAGATGTGTTCAGATGGTGACATGGAGACTTCATCGTTCGAAAAGATCTGGTAGTTGTGGGTATCAAGGATAACATCGTTGACGCCGGAGGCAATATTCATAAAGCCATTCCAGTACGATACAATGTCCTTAAAGGCATCGTGGATCACGACTGCTGTCTGGCCGTTGCTGTTGCGAACATCTCCCCACCCATCATAATAGAATTGCTTTAAGCTGCTGAGATCGAGGACGGGGCCTAGAGGCTCATTGAGAAGCTCGATTGCCGTGACAACGTCCGTATCTCCTGCGTAACGATATGCGAGGGTTTGGATTGCAGTAAGGGTTTCGGAGACGGTGTCTCCTTGTTGCCAGAGGATATTACCGTAACGGCCGCTATTATCGAATCCGTTCTGAGACCCAGGAGCTGAGAAAAGTCAGTTGCAAGTACGATATAGATATACATATAGTAGAAGAATATCAATAATTTAAACGCTCTCGCCAATTCTGGACAAGACAATGTGCTTCAATCACGAGTAATTATAATTCAACTTACCTCCATGGAGATCGAGCATGACCTTGAGACCGGCTGCTCTTGCCCAGCCAATTGCCTGATCCAAGATCGGCAGCTGCCCTTGCACATATGGGTCACCATCGAGAGGATCCAGAGCCCAGTAGCCAATTGGTATGCGGACATGATTCAAACCGACAGAGGCAATCTCCTGGAAGTCGTCCTGGGTAATCCAGGTGTTCCAATGCTGCGTCAGCCGTGAAGATGCCTCGTCCTTGCCTAGGGCCTGAGTATAGGTGTATTCATCAACGACGCCACCGCCGTCTGCCCAGTCGTCGAAGATTGATGGAGTAATCCACGGCTCAAGCACGAACCATCCTCCGAGGTTTACACCACGTACTTTGTCGCTGTTGTAGTCGAAACTAAGGCCTTGTCGTCGCTGACTGAGTAAGAGTTAGCTATATTGCCACCACCTGCTGCAGATCAAGAAGCTCTCTTTTCAGATAACAGGAAGAGCTTCTGGATATAGTGAATTTATGGCATAGGGCGGGATGCGAGTTAACAGAAGCAAGGGAAGTTGGTGGTAGCTTACACTGCGGCAGCTTCAACAACAGACAAACAGGCCACTGCAGCAGTCAAAGCTTTGAGGAATGCCATGGTTGATCTTGCAAGTGGACAGTGAGAGGGAGGCGGAAGGAGAGAAGGCATGCACAAGAGAAAGAAGTAGGGGAGTCTTCGTTGAGAGCAATCAACACCGCTCACATTATTGGAATGGCCGGGTAACGAAGCTATATATCCAGAGGCGGAAGCTTCTCCTTGCAGCAAAGCCACCTTACCGATCGATGCAGCCTCCAGCCTTGCAGTTTTCTTCCCGCGCAGCTGGTGACGATGGGGATCGAGCCTACCTTGCCTGCAGAAGGCCTGTTGGGCTGTCTGTTTCTCCTACGTATCGGAAGCGTGGAGGACGGGCGCGGAGGAAGGGCGAAGTCACAGTCACAGTCACGCTCGCCGTCAGCCATGGCACGACAGCCGCGCTGCACTGGCCAATGTTCCAGAGCAAACTTCGCTGGAGCGCCGGGTCGGAGACGGCGACCTGACGCCATGGATGTCATCTGGGTCTTGCGACCCTTCGTGGCTTCCTGTGGTTGGATCGCCCTGCGAGCGAGCGTGTGAGGTACCGACGGCTAGATGAGATGGAACGGAGTGCCGCATGCACGGAGAGTGTGGCTTCTCGATTTGCGGGCGGCGTCAACATGTCGGCTAGTCATGAAAGCAGGTCCTTGGCATCGCTGGCATCGCTGGTATTCCCAGCCTCTCTCCCATCTTTACTTTTTCTTCTTTTTGTTCTTTTTCTTCTATTGTTTCTTCTGTTTTCTTTTGCTTCTTCCAACTTTCATATTGGCAGCACGGCCGGCTGACTGGACGACGACCGGCCCGCGCCGCTAGCCCAGATCTGCAGCTGCCGGTGCCTCGGCACCTTGGAGCATCTTGGTGCCTTAGATTTGCGGGGTACAGGCACCCGGGCATCTCACGCGCGCGTTGGCACAACTGGCACATCTGGCCAGGCCAAGAGAAAACAGATGCCCAAGACGGCCTCAGACCAGCTCAGACGTGGAAATGCACTCCGGCCCAGCTGATCTCGCCGTCCGCTGCTGCAACGCCCGAGCAGGCATCCGCACCTCATCCCACCCTGCAGAGCTCTGCAACTTGGAGAAGGATAGGATAGGAGGGGTAGTGATGCACCTGCTTGTCTCCCGGCGACGGGAGGCTTCGCGAGGATAGTCCGCCCACGACAGCGCGACACGCAGCGAGTAATACATACGTGTTGTCTCATCTCCCTTGATCCTTCAAGACTGCCCATCTCCCCGCCGGCCAGATCTCCACGAGAGCAGCAAGTGCCGTCGGGATAAGCGTAAATAGGGTCGCCCGCCCTGCCTGCCTTTGTTATCGGGCCAGCTGTACATCCCCGAGCCGGGTTTGTAACGGGTCGAGGGGACGGACCGATGAGGAGTATATGGCCGGGGTAGGCGCTGTCCGCCATCCGACAGCTCACAGCATCTTGATCACATTGCTTGTCTTCGTTGCTCTACTGACGAGCCAGCTGATGCCATTGATACGAGGATGATGTAAAGGCCCGACAGAGAAACCCCTCTTCTCTCTGAGGAGCATGATTGATGCAGCATCTGCTATGATACCCCGCACTGTCTCTCACGCCGGAACGAACTACTTCGCCGGCTCTAGTGCAACATATATCCCAGATTTGTGACAGTTAGATCCGTGTATTGGCAGATGGATCTCTGGCACGCACGTGATTATGACTCTCACGTGATAGCGTTCTCTCATTCATGCAGAGTCACGTAACTTCCTAATCAGTTCTCACCCGCATGCATTATTAATATTATCTGCACCTCTCCCTACCTAGTTCAATATCCCTTCTTAACGGCCAAATACAAACCACCAACCCCCCTCACCACCCCAGCCCCACACCCAGCAGCAGCATTCATCCATCCACACCCAGGGCCCGCAAAGATATATGAATCGAGTAGCACGCAGCGATCCAGATCCTCCTAGACAAGACTAGGCTTAGAGGGCAAGGGTGCTACGTCTGCGATGTGGAATTTTAGGAACGGTCAGCGTCTGCAGGAGGGGAGGTGGCGGGCTAGAGATGGATGGAGCCGGCGATCGGGAGCATGGAGGCACCCGTTAGCCATCATATTTATGATAACTAGACTGCCAGAAGAAATATATGAATCAATCATTTGAGAATAGTACAATTATTTCATATTAGCACAATCTAAGAGAGGAGGCCAACTACTACAACATCGATTTGTGGAGAGACCAAACCCCGACCCAAAGCTCCTGAACTACCGTATCAATTTTTCGAGTACTCCTCCGCCTATGCGTTCACAAGTCCACCTCCCCCCTACTTCCTCCGGTTCTGGTTCATCATGAGGATCTGCACCATGCGGATGAAGATGTTCAAGAAGTCGAGTTCCAGACTGATACTCTCGTTGACTGCGTCTCTCCTCATCAGGCCTCGTTCCGCGGCTCGGGCATGCATCAGGACCTTCTGGACGTCGTAGAGGGTGAAGCCGCCGAAGACGGCGAGGCCGCCGTACAGCCAGAGGTTCTCGGTGAAGGCTAGTGTTCGGACAGCGGTGGCGGGGAGAACGAGAGGCGCGAATCCGGAGACGGCGACGACTGCGACGCCGGCAAGGAGAGGGCCTCCGAGGTATAGGTACTTCTCCTGCTTAGCAGTCGCACCAACGAGTGCGATAGATCCCATCATGGCAACTGTGTAGAGACCAGCCCGAGCGATGAGTGCGGGAGGAGCCATGAACAGGAGGGGAGCGACGAAGGCGGCCTGCGTGGCGTTGAATGCGCCCCAGAGAGCGTACTTCTGGACATAGCTGTGACGACGTTAGTTTTCCGCATAAGACATATCTTCGTCCATGCACTTACTTATCTGGATCAGTATTTCTGCAGCCCAACATCGTACCAAAACTCAATGCGAGACCGCCAATCATGACAATCCACGGGTTTGTAGCCATGATTCTGTAGACGAGACCGCTCTGGTACATCGCTCTCGCCGAAATACCGATGATTCCGATGCCCAGGCCGGTATGCAAGAAGGTATCGTTCAGATACGATCTCTCAAACGGCGGCATGCCTCCGTCCTCTCGTGTCTCGCGGTTGAAGATGGCATTCGTAAGTAAAAGAGTTCCCCCAAAGACCGCTCCTCCGACCACCAGTTTCTGCACGAGGCTGGCATTCGGCGGTTGCGCGACCTGCTGCTGCGTGTTGTAGGCCCTCGATTGCTTGAAGGCATTTCGAACACCGGGGATGGACTTGATGGGCGTCGTGCTGCGGACGGTGCGTGCTGTGAAGAAAATGTTCGCCGCAGGCCGACTCTGGTGGAAAGCCCGGGCGGGCACAGATTTGAGGGCCGACTTTGATGCGCCGGAGATGATGGCGGTGAGCCTGAACGGCGTCCTGACTGCAAAAGCCATGGTTTCGATAAATCTGAGATGAGTGACTCGGGCTGAGAATTGATGGGCGAAGAGTTGTAGATTTTGGCTGGAGGTGTAGATGACTCCGGGGGTGTGTCCGCGGGTATAAAATGACGTCCACAGGTTGCTAATCATTGACGGCGAATGGAAAGCTCGAGAATGTTCTGCCTTAGGCATAAGCGAACGTCAACGTAATGATACCTACCTAGAGGCGAAGCAGTTGCAAGAACTCATCATACAAAGTAGAAACTAATGCTACTACCATGTCGCTATTATTATTATTTCAGTATTGAATGACCTTGAACTACTTTTGATAGCTAATATAAAGGTCTGTAGCAATAGAGTATTGGTGCAGTAGACGATTGCTGACATTCAACCTCCTAGTCTATGGGAAGGGCGGCAGTGAGTCAAGAATGATATAGTAGATGCCTAATTCTTAGACAAGGGAGTCTGGGACAAAATTAAAATGTGATATGACCTTGTGCCGAGATCTTAGTCAAACGATGGGCATTTTTCATGCAGAAGATAGTATCTATTAGATGGCCGGATCTATCAACTATCAGCTATTCACTCATCCCAAATCCGCATAATTGTACATAATGAGATCTTTTTATAAAAGACCAGTCCAGTCTATCCTGGAATTCTAGCTAGATGGAGAATTACTGTCGTGATATCGTAGGTGAGCTTCGCGCTAGAAACAATCATAAACGCAGGCATAGCCCGCCACGTCGCTCAAAATCGTACTATACAGAGATGGCCATGTTTTCATCTAAGACTCGTCGTTCCGTCCTCCTTTTTCGTTATAAATCGAACATTTCTTTTGTAAGCTTTTCTTGATTTCTCCTCGCCACCGTCCTCCAACCACCCTGCAAGGTTTTTGCATTGGCTTACATCGAATTCCTTCAAAATAGTGCAACCCTCTACGACTGCCTCTACCCCTATACCAGTAACACGGACACACCCACGTACTGATAGCTCTTCAAGCTCTAATAGGTGGAGACCGATACTGCGGAGTGAACTATCCGAGACAGCGGATCCGCAAAAGGACAGTTTAAGAGATCTCAACACCGGGCAGCCAAGAGAGACAACTTCTGTTGCTGTGTCTGAGAGAGCGCAGCAGAACGACTAGTTTGGTCATCCGTCAGCATTGAACATAAAGATTATACTAGGGCGGCCTACAAGGTCTAGTTCCTTCAGCCCTCTGGCAGCATTAGTCAAGTAAACAATGGCACTGTCCGTTAGATATGTACAGTCGGCCAGGACTAGTCTCTCAAGCTTAGCAAACTTGTACATGCTCCAGTGCTGAAATCCGCTATCTGTTATCGTCGTACATCGCGTAAGGTCCATACTCTGCAGTCTTTGGTGTGCATGCAATGCGAGGTGAGCCATAGAGCGATCGGTGACGTGTTTACAGTAAGAGAGCGTAAGCCTCTTCAGCTTCGGACATCCGATAACTGTACCAACCGGGGGTAGGACTAGGCCTTGTTGCTGGCCATGTTTTAGTGCTCTCGGTCCTAGTTGCTCCGGCGTATGCGGTTCTGTAACAACCCAGCCTACAATGCGAGCCAGAAGGTTGTCGCTGACCTTGCGACAGTTCGAGAGGTCAATTTCTTCAAGTTCTTTAGCATTATTAGCCATGTCGAGAATAGAATTTGCTGTGATATCCCAGACCGACTTCATTTTCCATTCCTTGATATTTTGACCACATTGCTGTGACAAAGCATTGAAGCCCTCGTCTGTGACATGGAAACAATTGCTTAAGTCTATGTTCCGGGGACGATTTCCAATAAACGGGCAAATGTAATCGACCAGAGCTCGATTCGTGACTTTACGGTTGTAGGCCGAGAGATCAATATTGCGTGCAACTTCAGGTGAGGTACTCGAAATTCTAGACCAATGAAGAGAGACAGCCCGAATGCGCATTAGCTGATAGACATCAAGGTATGAAAATATCTTGATGAGCACATTATCTGGGAACATTCCCTTGTTGAACTGACTTGCCCGTCGCTGGACCCTAGGTCTCTTTAGCCGCAGTTGTGAATCCGGCGGTGTTGTCGTCTGAATGAACTTGGAAGACAGTGGCGTACCCGGTCTGGATATCACTTCAGCCGCTGATGGGTCCTTGGTCTCTGAAGGTGGAGTGCCCGGCTGTGGCGGGGCCCACGAAGATCTTCGGCCGGTCCTTGACCTCATATTGTCCATGTCAACACTCAAGAACGGATCGGGGTCCGTGGCTCCGACAACCTCTGATTCTTCCATGCTATTCTGCTTGGACAGAGTGAAAGTCACCTGAGGGAGGGACTGTCTATTTATTGAAGAGCGATCCTCGATCTCGAGTTCATTGATAGAAGGCGTTGAGGTGTCGATATCAACCATTGTCACATCAGTATCCTCAGAATCACCATATCGCAATTTAGCTGTAGCCTCCACTTGACGCCGAATATCTGGCGAACAACGTCTCCAGAGCTCTCCAAGAACGTCACCGCCAATCATGAGGCATTCGACGGTTGTTATCGACCTGACAGTGGCAGTCCTTCGTGGTGCTAAGGCCAAGCTAGCAACCTCTCCAAAGTATTGGCCTTGCCTCAGGCGCGGACGCATATGAGATCCCGACAGGCGTCCTTTTGGGCTCTGACCATTAGCTATCCCGTGGATAACTTCAACTTCGCCCCTAATGATAAAGTATATATCGTTCCCCGGGGTTCCTTGCTGTATAATGTCTGTGAATGGAGGATATGTTCGTGGCTGTGCGCTCAGCCCTAGGAAATGAAGTATATCTGGAGGAAGAGTAGAGAAGAGAGGTAGTTCTTTGAGCGTCTTCCTTACATTAACCAGCCCACTGCCAAGGGCACTACCAGCCGTTGGATTTTCCGTAATACCTGGACTGGGCGACTTTCGTTTCTTATGATTAATAACGGCGCCTTTCTCGATATGCCCGACTTCTCCAGTGGAAACCTCGCCTGGCGCAGGTTCTCGGGCAACATTGCCGCCTATTGCAGGCAACGAGGTCAATACCGTCTTCGGTCCAAATCCACTTTCCTTCCTCTTCTTATTCAGTATGGTCAGCCTCTCCTGGGCTTCCTCGAGGATAGCCTTCTCCATATCAGGAAAGTTGGGCAGCTCTGCTCGCAAATCTTCCTTCTTGAGCACCACTAGCAGGCATTTCGTCCTCGCTATTATTGTTGCCGTTCGAGGCACATCCATGAGAATGCCAATTTCACCGAAGAAGGCACCCGGTTTCAACTCTGCATATGTGGCTTCTCCATCGCGCGACGTTACGGCCACAGCTCCCCGGACCAGCCAGTACATGGCCTTCGCATCATCTCCTTCTGTGACGATATGATCGTGAGGGGAGTGCACCTGTGGCCGTAAGTGCTTCCCAATCGCCGTGAAAAACTGATCAGGAGCTGATAGGAAGAGCGGAAATGATCTTATACGATCCACGATTTCTAACGGCATGTCAGGGATGGTCGACGCTGTCAGAGGCGACGGCCTGACTGGCCGAGTTGGGTTTGTCTCAATATTGAAGGACCTGATCAAGGACAGGGAGTCTGGCATTGGGCCGCCATTCCCTCTCAATGACGAGCCTCCTCCTCTGTTGCGTCTCATAATTTCGAGGTCCTTTCGTAGCTAATGCAACAGGTGCTCATGTGTGCAGCAGCAACCCTCGTGGCCATGAAGCTACCACGGCGAGAAACTCGCGAATCCCCTTCCGAACGCTCAGTCGGTTATCGATGCAGGTAATGCGCAGACTGCCGGCGGTTGGAGTATGGGAAGGGAGGGGATGGAGAGAGCGGAGAGAATCGTGAGACGTCCGCAGTCGTCTGCTGATGCTCTCGCATCCGCGTCGTCGTGTGCTCGTCTCGGGAGATCGTGAGATATGAGACAAGGGCTGGACCGAAATCGACGCTACACGTGAGCCACAAGGAATGGGAGGCTGGCTGTAATACGAGGCTTGTCAGATTCTGGCAATCAACGAGTGAAGGGAGCAAGCATCGCTGCCGCAGGGCTGGAGGAGGGAAGCAGACGTCGGCCTTCAGTCTCGACTCTCCACGGCGACCATGCGGAGCGAGCCTTGGAGGGGTCGCGCTGCACGTAACCCACGATAACAATAATAGGCGGCCAAACGGGAGTCGTATCGCGAGCTACAGAGAACAGAGAACATAGAACGAGCGGCGGAGGGGCAGTCGAGGAGAGCAATATGGCCAAGCAAATATGGGCAACGACGCAGGACGGCAGCAAGGCAAGTGCGCAAGAAGCTGGAGCTGGATGGGAAGAGGGCATGGAGACGCTACCTGGCGGGTGGATTTCTAAGGCAGAGCTGGCCCTACAGCACCGTAGCGGCCGACTCACGGTTATTCATGGCGTCTCACTTGGCGGCCGCGGCGTGGACGGGAAGCAGAGTGGGTGCCGCCGCTATGACGACAAACGTGCAGAGGCCCTCACCACTGTAGCGAGCGCGCAGCGGATCGGGATATGTAGCCGGAAGGTAGACTCCTCCATTGTCGCGCAGGTGCAACACAGAGGCCGCACGCACAGAAGGCCGGCCGCCCTCGGGGGGGGAGGGAGCAGATGGCGCAGGGCAGCGAGGACAGGCACAATCAATTGAATTGCTGTTCGTGGGCATCGTGGAGGGCTGGCGGGCGGTATGCGCTGCAGTGTAGGGCACTGTAGGGCATTGTAGGGCACTGTAGGGCACTGCAGGGCATTGCCATTGTCCCCCCCAGCGGCAGCAGCACCGTTGATTTAGTGTGCCAGCAGGCCTGGAAAGGTGTGCGTGCGCCCGCGGTGCCAGCGGGCCAACACCCAACCCAGCCTTTGTTCGCTCTGGCCCTCCGCACTTTGTGTCTGGCATTCTCGCTTCGGCGCCCCGTTTCGCCTAAGCGCCAGCCCCAGATAGACTTCTTCTTCCCGCCTTTCCAGAATGCTGCCCATTCCAGCCCACCAGCAGAGCAGCATAAAGCAGCCGCGGCCCTGCGAACAACTGCAGTACCGGCGTATTCCTCCTGCAGGTGTGCTACAATGCATCTACAGTACAGTGCGTAGATAATGCATATGTATTGCGTATCTTTTGCTTACTTCCTCGTCGGCACACCTTATTCCTTGTTCTTCCCAACACCTAGTCGACAGTGCTGTACTGCGCCAGACCCCACGATTCACCACCTCCACATCGGGCCGCCCGTTGACCATGGGCGATGCTCTCAGCTCTGACCAGCTTCTTCTCAGCCGCCTGAACAGGCTGAAGAAATCCCACATAAGCCTGGATCCAAAGTAAATCCCGCAGCTTCCCTATCGCGTCTAGCGTCGATCGAAAGCTGAACAATCCTACAGACCCGTTCTCTCGGTCCCTCGCACCGAGGCAACGCCCGAGACAGATCTGTCAGCAAGGTTAAAATCCTTGCGCAATAGTGGCAGTGCCAAGAGCCCTGCCCAAAGCAGTGCCGGTCGAGAGGCTGGAGGGGCAGCTGGGGTCGCCGGGAGCTATCATCCTGCCCAGTACGCCCTCGATACCGGAGAAGAAGATCTGAACGAGCTTCTTAATGATATTGGGCCCTTTGAGCAATGGGAACCAAGCGCTACTGACAAGGCAGATATCCAGCAGCTTGCCAAAGATGCCAAAAAGGCGGCAGCAGAGGCGAAATGGCTGTCAGCCGGAGTACCTCTAACGTCACGAGATTCTAAAACTGCTGCTCCCAGTGCAAGGTCTCCAGCGTCTCACGGCTATAGCGAGCATGACGACGAGTCAGAGTCGGAGTCCGAGTCAGGTCACCAAGATGGGTCACGTGAGGCCGACGACATCATCGCAAGGATTCTTGATGAGCTCGAGCTCGAGGGCCCAGACGACCCACCAACTCCTCCTCCTAAAGATGCCGAAGCAGCAACAGCTCCAGCAGTTGACCGAAGTGCGAATCCACCTCCAGAGGCGTCCAAGGAAACAGCCAAAGAGGAACCCAAAGAAGAGCCAAAAAATCACGAGTTTACACTCCCAGCCGTGCCATCCAAGCCCCCCTCCCCGCCCCCCTCCCCCAGTCGCCGATCCCTAGATTTCGAATCCGACATATCCGCGCGGATGGCCGCACTCAAAGGTCTCGGCAGCAGCAGCAGCAGCACCCAGCTCGACAGTCTCGGCCTCCCGTCTGCACCGACAACCCGGCCGTCCAAAGCCGCCGGCAAGCCTGCGCCCGAGCCCGAGGTCGAGTACTGGTGCGTCATCTGCCAGGACGATGCTACTGTCTCGTGCCAGGGCTGCGACGATCAGCTGTATTGCGCCCGCTGCTGGAAGGAGGGCCATCTGGGCCCCGACGCGGGGTGGGACGAGAGATCTCATGAGTGGGTTCGGTATAAACGGCCTACGTGAGCTGATGAGCATCCGGTTCTATAAGTATTCATCGTGCCGGGCGTTTGATTTGATTTTTCAGCGTGATATATGGCCAGACTCCAAAGTCTAGGTACTGGGAACAGTAAATTTGGTTGGTCTAAATAACGCTTGCGGAACGCGTTTTCGTTGCAGGAAAAACTCGAGACAGTAAAATCATTAATTTCCAAGATAGCTGTATAACTGAGATGGGTAATAGAAGACCCTAGATAGCTAAGCTTTTGAAAGTACAGTGCCGCGGCAACGTCACCAGAATAGCATCCTGACAGAACAAAAAAAAGGGTGCCATCATATGATATATCCATTCCTACCACTCACGATGCCATAGCAGGGTCCGCCCTTCTTGAACATATTCTGCAGATCTTCAGCAACAATCTCTGGAGTCTCCCAGGCAGCAAAGTGGCCGCCCCGATCATGTTCGCTTTCATAGCACACGGGACCCAAGGTACGGCCCCAGATCCTGGGCACGAGCTCGATATCCTTCGGGAAGTAGGCCAGGCCCAGCTTGACTCGCGGGATCCAGCCCGTTGGCGCGTGCGCGCGGACGTGGGCCGCCGGGTCGGGATGGGCGTTCTCGTAGTAGATGCGGGCGCTGGCGGCCGGGCCGGCCCTGGAGAACCAGTAGGTGGCGGCCCAGGCCAGGATCTGGTCGTCGGTCCAGGGGTAGCGGTCGGTCCAGTCGTGGAGCTTCTCGTAGATCCAGGCGAGGAGGGCGGCGGGGCTGTCGGCGAGCGCGAAGCCGATGGTTTGCGGCTTGGTGCTCTGCAGGAGGCTGTAGCCGAAGCCTTCCCTCTCGAACCATGCAGAGCGGGCTCGGCCGTCGCGCTCTCGAGAGGTGTAGGGCGTAATGGCATGCTCGAGTGCCAGCAGCGGGTTTTTAGTAATCTTGGGCGGGGCCGACAGCACCATGTTCAAATGGGAAGCTTTGCAGTGATCTGGGTATAGGAGGCCCATTATTCGGGTTATGGAGAAGCCCCAATCTCCTCCCTGAGTTACTGTACGAGCCGTGAAATTAGTCAGGATTTGTGAGGGTAGCCGTGCTTGTGGTATCTAGACTTGCCATACTCATTGTATCCCAGCTTCAACATCAACTTGTGCAATGTTTCGGCATATTGAGCAAGACCGAAACCTTTCTTGGTTACCCCACTCGAGAAGCCGAAGTTGGGCAATGAAGGTGCAACTATGGTGAACGCGGGGGAATCTCCGTCACCTTTAAGTAATGGCAGCAGCTTCTGCACCTCGAGAAAGGAGCCCGGCCCTATGAAGGATTAATCAATGTAGAGAAGGGGAGGACCTGTACAGAACCATACATCCGTGCGAGAAGAGAAGCGGGACAGCCCCTTTCACAGAGCTGACTTGGTGGACGACTATATCAACGGCATTAGTAAATACTGACACCAAAGCGGTCCACGATAGAGACTTACAATGAACCTCAATGTCACCGAATCCCTCGACTCCAATAGATGTCATGAAGTTCGGTAGTTCGTTCAACTGCTCTTCAGTCTTTCTCCAATCGAACCCGCTCTTCCAATACTTTACCAATCTTTCCACATCAGAGACCGGGGTACCGAAATCCCAGTTGTTGTCCCCGGTCAGCTGGTCTGGAAAGGTCGTAAGAGCAAGGCGTTGAGACAGTTTCTCGAGCGCGTCATCGGGAACTGCTATGGTAAATGGCTCTACAGACATGCTGTATCGTTGCGGAATCGAGTGTATATTTATGTCCACTGTAAAATTATCAAATTGTGGATTGGCCTTAATGTTCTCGCTAGAGTCACGTAGTGATGAAGCCTTGTTGAAGCAGATTTGAGAGTTGAGAATTGAAAATCGAAAAGATGTTGGAAATGTGATACTTTCCTAAGAGCGAGGGGAACGTGCCTGGGATGTACCTAGCTGTCTTTGATTGGCTACCTAGCGCAGGACTCCATATCAGCAAAAGAGGGTGGTTTAGGACATAATCAGTAGCGAGCCAATAGCATAGGGAGTGTCTTGCCAGTCATGACGGCAGTCGGCATCCAAGGCTTGCTGACATAATAATGCTCGTAGAAAGAATGACATAAGCCGGCCAGGTGTCTCTTCAACCATCCCATGTCCTTCGGGGGCATGAACATTTTAGAGGAGGGAACTTGCGTTGCCTTTTTGATAGGCCATGCACAAAAACGCAAAATGCCACAAAAACCTCGAAACTTCGGCCATAACTACATCAGTTAGGGCCATGTATTTATGCTCTACAGCTTCGATCATTTTTGCTAGTACCCAATGATAGAATTAAGATGCTTCTTTGGGGTTAGATATTCACACATACATAAATGTCTTGCTTTTGAGGAACAGTGATAGATCCATCATTAAACTAGAATAAATGACGTAATGATTGGACACCAACCATGGCTCATAGCATATGTCCGTTTCTTCATAAACTTGGACTCAACAGGAACTCTAGTGCCAACACGTTAAACCGCTCGGGATCCTCATAATAACACCAATGTCCACCCCAGTCAATGGTCAAACCGATTGCCTTAGGCGCAGACTTCACCTCATCCGGATCTGAGTTTATATAGTCCACTACCGCCAACGGGCCAGCTGGTGGGAAACATCCACTTCTACTACTCGCAATCACCAGGACCTTCGTTTTACTGCTGCCACCGGTGCCATAATTCCACCGAATGCTGTCTCGCCAGTCCAGCGACGTGTGATCTGCCATTAGCCTCCCATACCAGAGTGGGTTGCCCTGCAGGGCGATGTCAAGGAAGAAATTCTCATCCGCGGTAATAGTTGAGGCATTAATATTATCAGTTCGGAGTGGATGAGAGCGATAGGCTAAGCAGGAATCAATGGTGCCTCGGTAGACATCCTCCGGCTTGTACTCTAATGTAGTCTGGAGATTTGCCAGAGCTGCAGCAGAGTTGCAAGACCGGTTACCAAAGTCGGACCCCCATCTGCCATCTGCAGTATAGTTTTGCAATGGTGCTTGATCAACCCATACCATGTGCGAAAACGCAGAAGTACTGAAAAGTTCGGCGAATGACCTTATACACTGGTCAATATCGATCATCGAAAACTTGAAGACGAGCGTCGCACGAACCATAGGATAGCACATCCTAGACTTCCTGCAATACACACGATTTTTCCATGGGGAAGTTCTAAGTGATCAATAAGGTTCTTCAAATCCATAGCTAAGCGCGAAACATGATAGCCATGCATTGGCTTGCTCGACTTCCCGTGACCTCGCAAATCCGGTGCGATAACGCGGAATGTCTGTGCTAAAGTTGGGATATTGCGGTCCCAAACATGTGAAGAACCGGTGAATCCATGAAGCTATGATGGTATTAGCGATGGGTTCTAAAATATATATATAGAGGGATGGCTCGTATACCAAGATGAGGGGCTGTGCTCGCTCAGAACCAAGATCTTGATAGCGTATGTGAATGTTGTCGTTCGTGAGACAACACTGCAAGCCATCGACATCAGGTATCCCCCGCTTAGGCATTTTGATCATCCAGTCCTGTACTAGAATCTAATAGGGAGGTCTGTGCTATACCTGAAAGCAAGGACTTAGCGATCTCTGTTGATGGTCGTGATGACTTGGCATGGCAGATGGAACTAATTTCGCGAGATGCGCTAACGGACTGGTCGAGTCGCTCGACAGACCTGTCATGCTACCTTACCTACCTTGCATCTCATTATTTACTAGCTGTGTTTCGGATATATAAAACTTATTACAACTTTGTGTATGGAAAGAAAAAGTCCGAGATAGAATAGTTGTTATTTGTCATCGACTCTTAGGCAATACAAATTGATATCAATGCTGTCACATGACCTAAAGGGCAAGCTACTGAGTCGAGCATTGATATTGCTAGTAATGAATATGCCGGGGAGTCTACAAGGAGTCTACGCAAGGGGCTATGGCATAGTGTAGGTAAGAGAAGAAGCGTGTTGTAGATTGCGTGAAAAATAAATTGCCCTAACTTGTATAAATATATCTGTAGCATAGCAAGCATACACGCGGCGGTGGTTAGCGATATCTGTTAGCTCCCTTTACTCAGTATGAAGTTGCTGAAGTGAGTAAGCTACAGTCTAGACTATATTTTATTCTGGCAATGGGCTTCGGCTATAGGCTCCTACTATATGAGTTTCTTCACTCACTTATATAGGTGACGTGATCATTTGTAAAACAGAGACTGGTCCTCAGAATTCAACATATAAACCATTTCTTAGTATCCAACCCCCTTTCCTCCTCGTAAACCCGTTAACGATATGCCATGTTCTAGAATACCTTATTATCAAAGATGAATTTACCTGCTTTGCAGTCCGAATATATTGCGCTCTCAATTGCTCTCTCAATTGCTCTCTCAATTGCTTCCTCTAACCGGCCACATTTTCTTCCAACATCAAATCGGGAGATTACACTGGCATTGTGCTTCTAATGCCGACCACACTGATCCGGATATTCTCGGTAATGTCAACTGCCTTGAGGACTAGTCCGAGATCTTCACTTGATGCTATAAGCGGTTCAGGGGTGGTACCATGTCGTTGGCCACATATGTTGACACTAGTCTTCGTTTCTGTGTCCGGGGAATTAGGGTAGCGGGACTTGACATGGAGATGAATTTCAAGGATCCTCTCTATGTTGGCAGGAGCTCGCAGTGGGGGCCGGTTCATGGGCGCTAAGAGTAAAAGGCCGAGGAAGGATATGGTGGTGAGCGACACTGGAGAGATATCGGAGGGAAATGGATAAGCGGTTTCGGAAGAACTCGGTAGTCGAGTATCACCAATTAAATCGGATGATAACTGTCATTTTGACAGGATGTCTCATACATATGCATGCTTTTCAGCGAGTACTTGTCTCGAGCCAAGCCTTAACAATGCCAGACAATCACAGACCAGCAAGGAAGATGGATACGTAGGTTTAACTCTCTTGCTGAGACCTCTTTCCTTCGGCGTCTCGACGCAGTCTTTCTGCTTCTTTGCGGCGCTCTAGGATCGAAGGATCAAGAAATGGCCGAGGAACAGCTTGTGAAGAGAATTCAGAGGCTGAATCAATCAGACACTGCTATACTATATGAATCATCTGTTCACTTACGTTCGATAATCTTGTTCAGCACACGTTTGATAGGTATTTCCCCCTTGCAATCTTTTGATTCAGTGTATGATAATAACAATGCCGAAGGGACTATAGGTTGAAGGGGACCTTTGATCATGGTCTGCCTGCCCTGAGAAGTCATCTTTGCCGTTCAACATGAAGCATTATCGATTAACAGTTGTCCTTGTCTCCTTGTCTCCTTGTTCGCTCGTTTGCTCGCTTGCCGGCGAGTCGGCAAGATTATGCTTAATCGAGCACGTGCAGTTAAGCCCCACGTCTCATTTCAACCCAATCCGGACTAGCCCTACTGAGAAAGTCTTTGCGCCTTATTGCCTTACTCTTCTCTCAACCCCACCATCGTAATCGATCAGAGCGACACCGGACGCTGCAGGTACCGCAGAAGTGAATTGCCGTACCGCCTTAAGTTTCGGATAAAAGCACGTAACAATTCATTGGGCGTGATCGCGCCTGTCGTGGTGCATGGAAGGCCAGGGTGTTGGGAGTGCTGGAGGGCCTGGCGGTGCTTCGTCACCCATCTCCTCCCGCAATGGAGTTGGAGGAGGGAAGAGAAAGAGAAGCGGTGCTGGGATTGATAGCAGCCCTGGAAGTGGAGCAGAGCACGATGACGAGGAAGCTGAAAGGAGAAGACAACCAGGTGTGAAAAGAGCTTGCAATGAGTGTAGGCAACAGAAGGTGAGTCAGACCGACAATCATGAGGAATTTTCGAAAACAAGAAATATAGAACAACCAGAGCTAATTATAATGTCCTTCAGCTGCGATGTGACGTAGTACAAGACCCCTTCACAACGTGTTCGCGATGTATGCGACTGAAGCTTGAATGCAAGATAGAGTCGAATTTCAAGCGAGTCGGAAAACGGAGTAAGCATGCAGAAATGGAAAAGCAGATTGATCGTCTACGCAGAAACCTTGAACGTGCTCAGGCACAGGGCTATATCATTGAAGAGGAGGAAGATATTGAATCGCCTCTCACAAATGGGATGTACGCGAATTCAATCAAGAACCAGTCATTTATGGGCTCGGACGAGGCCGTATCGTCGCTCTTGCACCTTAAGCAAGGCGGATCGTACAGCATGCCACGGATAGCACATCAATTGGAAGACGTTGGATTAACGGAAGATTCGGTCAACCAGCTCTTCAACGAGTACTTTGCTTACTACCATCCTTTTCTACCCTTTCTCAACCCTTTACTGTCACCGGAGTTTTACTTTGCGCAGTCTCCTCTTCTATTCTGGTCCATTATATCCGTCGCGGCTCGACGTACTAATATTGTTGAACAACTCCTTACATCACTCGCTGGCCCTCTCTCTCGACTTCTTTGGACCACTGTTGGTGGTGTGCCAGGTAGCCATCATATTGTGAAGGCACTATGTTTGCTCTGTACCTGGCCATTACCAACAAGCACCACATCCACAGATCCAACACATATACTCAGCGGTGTCATGATGAAGGCCGCAACTGGGATAGGTCTTCATCGACCAAATCATGCTCAAGACTTTTCACGAGTTTCTGTTGAACTCAACAAGGACGAGCTACATGATAGGGTAACTACGTGGGCTGTTTGCAACATCGTAGCACAAAGTATTGGTACTGGTTATGGGCAGCCTGCCTCAACATTGTATGATTGGACACTGGCTGTCCGACCAGGCGAGGATGGACCATTTACTCTGCCACCCGAGCTAGAAGCCCGACTTCAGATAGAGAGGTTCACTGACAAGGTGTCCAAAGAGATGTACAGCAATGCTAGCGATCCACAAGGGGTGTCTGGCGACGAGCTTCGAGCACTATTGACTCGAATATTTAAGCGTGAGTTCAATGACTTGCAAGTCTCAATTTCATCGAAGCAGGATATCTCACCTCTTATCGACCTATACTTGAAGGCAGCTGGGCTACATCTTCGACTAGCAGCCTTTTTCGACTCGCGGACAACACCAGGATATATGGACGATCTAATTGGGATTTGGAGAGCCACTTCGGCCTTCCTCGATGTTGTTTTTGCATTGGAGACGCCTTCTGCTGAACATCCTGGCCATATATTACAATATGCAACCAACTATATTTCTCAAATGATCGTTGTTGCCGGATTTGCATTACTCAAGCTTCTCAGTAGTTTCTTCGCGCCAGAGATCGACTCGGACCGAGGGAGAGAGCTCTTCCATAAGACCATTCAAGCAATTCGAAGCATGAGCGTGACCAACAATGATCTCTCTTGGAGACTCGCTGAACTTATGGTGCAGATGTGGAATGGTATTCGAGTAGATAATCGCTCTCAAGTTGGAGGGGGAGAAATAGACGGGTCATTGCAGTTGAAAGTGCGGTGTCGTCATAGTATGAGCTTGGTGTTTGACTCGATATGGCGTTGGCGGGAAGATTTTCAAGCTCAGGGCCGTGGTAATCTTGATGGTAAGTTGTGTTTTCTTATATTTTGAACATGCTGGTTGCTTGAAGTCTACCCACCTTCTAAGACTGCATTAAAGACTGCATAGCTTCGATCTTTGCGAAGTCACATGCGCTTCCCAAGCCACTATTACCTATGTAGAGCTTTATTGTTTGTCATGGCTGTTCTTTGATACGCCGAATCCTCCTGGTCTCTGCGCCAATTACTGACGCGCCTTTGACGCAGCAGCTATGAAGAATCCAACAAATCCCGAATCAGCCGAGGAGTCTCGGGCATCTTCTACTCAACTTGACAGCACCCTCATGCCGGCAACTCATAATATGCATACAGGAATGCAAAATCACCTCCATTCGAATTTATCCGGACTTGCAGGTACAATCGCACCAGGAATGGGCGGGCATTATGCAGATAGTAATTATGAAGTGTTTGATCCACTCAACTGGATGCTAGACGGCCTGGTCGACTTTCCTTACTCGTATGCTGCAGTGCAAGGGTTAGAGGCACAGGGGATGAATTGAATGCAGCCGATAACATTAGGAAAAGGAAGGTGATGACAGATAATACCCAATGACAGGAAGGTAATACACACCAGATGGTTTGTTTCTATGGAAAATATGGTGCTTTGGATAAATCAAAATTGTACTGTCTTGAATTCATCAGGTTCTCTCATCTGATCAAACTGGTCTGACACGTCTGTTCTTTGTGACTCTTCATTGTCATCTACCGGCCTGAGATCTGAGATCTTGGATCACTGCCCCTGGGGAGACTGCGTCAAAGGCGCATCCGCGTAGGATTGTTTCTAGCGCTGTTGGAAGGCCGTAGCAGCGGTGAGGTGGAAGAGATGACGAGGTCCTTGACCTGGTAGGTACCGTACGACGATCGATCAAAAGCCGCAGCGGCGTTGTCAACGTGTTGGTACGAGACAGAGGTCTGGTCGAAGCGCCCGCCTACAATTCAAGCGACCTTTGCATGAGCCCCCGGCCCGCCGCCCGCCGGCCCACACGGCCACACTCCAGAACGTCGACGGCCCCCCACAACCACTTCGACAACGCTAACACTGTTGGGGCTACGCACTCCGCGCGGCAGCCACCGGCGCCGTCTTATTCGCTGGTAACAGGGGTGGCGACGACTGTGCCGCAGACCTGCGTTGTCCATCGCAATAGCCCGCGCGCTTAAGTACCGACACCACGGGCAAGGCTTTCTTCCGCGACTCAGAAGGAGAACATCCAACAAGGCCAGCCGGCCTCTACATGTCGCAATGCTTCGGCCCACTCGGCCACTGGAACGGCTCGTGGAGGGCATGGACGATGGCTCTGCCGGAGCCTGGATGTGTTGTCTTAATGGACAGACGGCCAAAAGTCACAAAGCATCCACTGCACAAGTAAGTGAGCGTGGAAATCGAGCCGATCACAGTGCTGACGCCATCAGGAGACCAGTCCTCCTAGACCTGTTTTGCCCGCGGCAGTCAGCCGTGCCGTGTTGGAAATCTCGCGGCATCGGCTTGTATCTGCAGGCAGGGAAGAACATGTGATGGACGATTCATTCCAGTGGCCCTGAAACCGTGACCCAAGCGCCCAACCTTGCCGTTGCTCTAGAACTACTCCCTAATATCCCCTAGTGCTCTATCACGCTGTGATCGCATAGTGATCACACAGTACTGGAGGAGAGACAGCACAATCCTCTTTGTTGCTTGTGTAATACCAGGCGCTTAATCATGCATAGATTATATTTTGCAGAGATAGGGTGCCCTGCTACAGCTGGCTAGTCTGAGGCGGCCGAGGCTCAGTCTTGCTGTGCCTTGGACCTCGAGGAAAGCCATAGGCCTCTGTTCAACAGGTGCGCGAAGACTCCTTCATCGCCACGGCCCGCGAGGCTCTCTACTCTTCATCCTCAAGATAGTATTATGAGGCAGACTCCTTTAGTGAGCCTATATAGTGACATTAAGAAGTCTTTTAAACCCCATTGGATATTTATCGCTGCCATTTCTATCTGCAGATGCGCCGTTATCTTCAATCCCATGAGACATCTTACCGAGAGCCTGCGAACAACCTTTCAAATACATCACTTGAGCCGTTTATCATCTTGCCCCCCTTTACGCTTCATAAATGCAGCTTTCTATCATGGGCGACCAAATTTACTCCAATCACTTTGGACGGGTGCCGACTAATACACAAGAATGGACTCCACAGAGCGCAGTACGTGATTTTACAGCTATAGGCCCTCATTATCGTCATACCGACATGTTTCTTGGAGCACAGTACTCACAAGATGGCCAGGTCTCGTCCTTTAATCTACCAGTTACCTACGATGCAAATCTTATTACGCCTGTCTCAATGAACGCAGAATCCCCAAGTATTCAGAGCAGGCCGGTACACGGCACCACCTGGCGAAGAGACGACCGGCCTCAGATGAACTACTCACCGAGAAACTCTCGTGGCATCTTCAATACTGGTAACAATGGAAATACTGGCTCTCCGATGAAATCCAAGAGCTCTTCACTGTCCTTGCAAGTCTCTGATGCGGATCTTGGCCTTGGTCTTTCTCCTTACATCTTCGACTCGCCTCATACTCAATGTCCTCCGACTCCCTACTGGGGAAGCTTCAGAGTCTCTGAACCTCAAACTACCTCTAGCATAGCTGGAAGCCCGACACAAAATCATTCCAATGCTCAGGCTCTCCCTTCCCCTGGAAATCAGAATCAAGCTCCGATTCTCATCTCACCAACACCAAGACAACATCGTCCAATGAAGCGTCTTCATGATACGACGCCCACACTTCAACAACAGCAGTTTCAGCACCCGCATGACAATACTCCCAGTCAACAGCAGCAGCAATATCACCAACCAGACCAACAATTCCAGCATCACGACAATCAGCAATTTCAGCACCATGAACAACGGTTCCAGAATCGCCCACCACAACACCTAACCCCAGAACATATCCCCAGCCATGACCTGACGCAAGAACCAAAGCTCGATATCCAAATCAAACATGAATCTCCCATCCCTAACAACATTACCAAGCGTCGTTACTCATCAGGCCCCCAATCCGCCATACCCAAAGACAGCCCTCCGTCAAGCACCCCAAGCACCACACCAAGAAGCGAAACAGCATCATCCAGTTGGGTAGCGGCAGCATTACAACTTCCTGATGTATCCGACGAAGAGAAACTAATCCTCCGACTACGCGGCGAGGGCCGCAAACCGAACTGGACGAACATCCAAAAGGTCTTCAACGACAGCACCGGGGGAAATTTCAAGGTGCCCTGCCTACAGATGCGTTTCGGCCGACTTCGAGAGCGCTTGAGAGTATGGACCAATCACGATGTAAGTCTGATTTAATCCTACCCTATTTGCAGCCAGACCTGTTCCCGTCCGGTCGGACTCGCAGCAGAAGCCACTCTAGCAATCCATCTGCCCTCCACAAAACTCACAGCAGAAACAGATCAAGTCACTCCACCGCTCCAAGCAGCGCCACGACCGCGCCAAATGGCAGGTCATCGCCGCCGACATGCTCAACGACGGCTGCGACCTGAAATGGTCGCCCCGCGCCTGCCAGCTTAAATACGCGCAGCTGCACCCCGACGAGGCCGACGAGTCGCCCGCGGCCACCGAAGAGGACACCTCGTTCCTCGAGCCCGACGACGAAGACCGCGAGCCCGCGCTGGCCGACGCCCACCTGGCGGCGCCCAAAGAGCCCGACGGCCCCGGCGCGCAGGCGCAGACGCAGACGCAGACGCTGCAGCACAGGCAGGAACGCCGCAGACAGAGAGAGCGCGAGCGCAGACTGCGCAAACGCATCTACGAACAGCAGCAGGTGTGGAGCGTGAGAGCGTGAGGCCGTCGAAGCTGTACGTCGCAGGATGGATGGTGGGATATGTTCTCTCTCTCCCCCCCCTGTCTCTCCACATACACCGCGCCCTTTCAACACCCCAAGCGGCGACGACATCTATCGAACGGGACGGGACGGGACGGGACGGGACGGCCTCATTCCTTTCTCCAGCACGCGTGCGGTACGGTCTTTCTAGTTTTTGTGAAACTCGGCCCAAGGTAGCGGTTTCTTGTTTGCTTCTGGCAGTCCCAGGCGTGGCGCGCGTATATGAGTCTTTTTTTTCTCTTTTCTTTTCTCTTTTTTTTTTGGATTTTTCCGCTCCTTGCTCCTACTGCTAATTCTACTTCACCTGTATCTATTCACCCCATCACGTTTATATCTTTATGACATTACGATACACACACACACACACACATATATATATATTTCCTCCACCATGATTCATACCCGTGCTCGCTCGTCGGGACCTTGGTCTGCGATGCGCTCTCGGGTCTCGAGCCCGGCGGGTTGCGGTCTGCGTGATGTTTTAGGAGAGCACGGCACGGGCCGCAGTGTAGCAGAGCAGAGAAGAGCAGAGCAGAAGAGAAGAACCATATATATTAGGTATTATAAGCGCAATCTAGTCTAGAAATAAAACAAGGGGACGACGACTGGCTGGATTCAAAGGGGGGGGGTATCTTATTCGCGCGTTTCGCTCAAAACAGAGGGGGGGGGGGAGATCAGGGAGTCGCTGATGTAGCGGAAGAGGAGGAGATGGTGGGGGGGGGGTGTTTTTCTAGAGAGGGGAAAGAGAGAGAGAAAAGGAAAAAAGGAGAAAGGACAGTAGGAGACCTCCCGAGATGATATCAGAGACATGCCTTGCCGCCGCAGTGGAACTGCAATCGGATGATGGAGAAGAGCATATTCTGCAGGACGTGCACCATGACGGCCAGGCTGGTAGGCAGCAGCTCGGGCCACTTTGCAAAGTCGGCCCTGCCCTCCGAGGCCACGTCGAAGCCGTAGACCCGGCCGACGACGCGCCTGACGACGAAGGCGGCGACGATCTCGCAGGCCCAGGTGACCATGGAGGCGAAGAGGGTGAGGCGGAAGTCGTAGCCGTTCTCGCTGGCCTCGGTGTCGAAGGCGAAGTAGGGGTAGACGTCCTTGTTGTGGCCGAAGTGGAGGACGAGGATCTGGCCGAGGAACGTGGCCATGGACGCGTTCTCCGACACGTAGCGGATGAACATGGAGCGGCCGCAGAACTTGGCGTACTCGGGGTAGGGCTGGCTGTTGAGCCCGATGACGCCGAGCAGGCCGTGGTAGGTGCGGGACATGGTGAGGGGGTGGAGGATGATGAGGAAGGTGGACGAGAGGATCTGGAGCACCACGAATTGCGATGGGGACCGGAGGCGTGCGTATAGAGCGCGCACGTAGGTCTGATACGTCAGGGAGAAGTAGCTGTCTTGGGGGTCAGAGACTTGTAGTTTTGGTATGAAATGACGAGAAGATGCTCACAGTTTGAAGATCCAACCCAGAGGGTATGAGCCCACCCTCTCGCCCGTTTGCCCGCCCAGAATCCAGCCAGTAAGGCCATCGAGGATATGGATTGTGGCGACCCAGCTGTAGACGTAGAAGATGGTGTCGAAATTGTTGTGCGGGAGGGTCCGAAGGTAGATCTCGGCGTATGCCTCTCCAAGAACATAAGCGATCAAGCCGATGAACAGTGCCGCGCAGAACCACATGAATCTCACAAAGCTGGCTGGGATCCACAGCTTCCTCAGTCGCACTGCTTCCCTGACGGGCGGGCGGGTATTCACGTCAGGCCCAACATCGAGGGGCGAGTCGGGATCAAATGATGCCGGCTGTACCTGCGGTCTTCTTCTGTCACGCCGGGCTAGGGTATCGACGTCGTTCTCGTTCGTCCACCAGCTCTGCGTGAATATGCGCTGTGTTTCCGACAAGGACTGCCGCAACCCAAGGTGGCGTTCGTGGGTCATCAGGATGCCGAACGCCACGGCGACGGGCATGGACATGGTTACGAAGGTCCAGACGATCCAGGCCGTGTTGTGGATCAGGTACTGCCGCGTCTCGGGGAAGTAGTAGAGGGGGATCGGGACCGCAACGGACAGCGCGGCTATCAGGGAGACCGTGATGGGGAAGCCAACGGACTGTGGCCACCTGCAGGTGCTTTATATCAGCCTCCTTCTGGGGTAGGTGGATCATGGATCTGGACATACCAGTTCAGGCTGTAGATGTTGAAGAGCTTCGTGATCCACATCAGGGCAGTGACGTTATAGAGGCCGTAGTACACGAGCAGGAAGAACCAGAAGTTGACCTGCACGCGCGCTTCTCCGTGGCCCGGGGCACCACCGCGCGAGCCGTCTCCGAAGTCGTCTGGTAAGGGGTACTGGGGGAATGGCAGCGCGCACCACGCGACGACCTGCTCGACCACGCAACGTCAGCCACATCTCGCAGAGCACAGGCCGGCACACTCAGCAGGCCCAGGCACGGGCAGAACCTACGATGCCCGCCGGCAGGCCAACCAGCACCGCCCACCTCATCCACCACCTGCCCAGGACGCTGCGCACCGCCGCCTGCCGCGGCGCGATCCAGACGTCCCTGAAGGCCGCGCCGCGCCCCGCCAGGCCCAGCGCCTCGTCCTGGCCGTCCGGCTCAGCGGCGCCGCCGCCGTCGTCGCGGCCCAGCGCGCGGAACAGCGTGCCATACCCCGTCCCCAGGCTGGAGAAGAGGTTCCCGACGCTGCTCCGCGGCAGCAGGCGCTGGCGGTCCGGCACGGCGCGGAAGCGGCCCAGCAGCGGCGACGCGTCGTCGCCGGGCCGCGCGCCCGTCTCGCTGCCCTGTTGGAAGGCGAAGAAGGACGGCATCGAGCTGCATTATCGTGCGGTGTGGGAGGGCGCAGAAAGAAGGGGGGGGGAGGGAGGGAGGGAGGGAGAGAGAGAGAGAAAAAAAACACACACAACAGGCGGTCTGAGGCGGATCTCCCTCTCCAGCGCGGCCACGGGGGTCGGAGGGTTAGGGGTCCCGCTCTTGCCGACGTTTCCTGATACGCCGGCTCGACGGACGGCCCGCGACGACCTCCGAGATAAAGGATCCCAGAGCCGGGGCGCGCGGGTGCCGCTCCCGATAAGGGAGAGGAAAGAAGAAAAAGAAAAAAAATTCATCCTGCGACTCCCCTCGGGGCATCTGTGAGGGCGGCTGGATCGCCTCCTGGATCCTCGTGAGGAGCATATCAGGGACGACGCGCGCGCGCCGCTTTTTATGCTATTACATGGTCTCCGGATAGGCAGCGGTGCTGGGGCGCCATCCGCTAATACGACGAGCAGGAGGAGCGTGGAGGGGGGGGAGGGAGGAGGAGAAGAAAAAAAAAAGTGACGAGAATGCGCCGCGAAGCCCTCGCCGTTTTCTGACGAGAGGGTTTTGGGGACCACTCTCCCGTGGCCTAGATTCGCGTCTTCTCGTGATCCGCCGGAGGGGGCTGTTGTCGATAAGTGACGGGAGTCTTGAAACCTTTCCATCTGGGCCTATCCCAGGTCTTTTGACATGTCCTGTAATCAATCAATCAATCAATCGAAAAAAAAAAACCCCCTGTTGCCAGCAGCCAGCCAGCCAGCCGCAGCCTTCTCTTCAGGCAGGGGCCGAGATTCACAAGTAATAATAATGATATCCGAGACAAAGTCTTCCGACGCAGGTTGGATGCATGTCTTGCCATTTGATCTGTCAACTGGAATATGCCTAGCCCTAGCATGCGCTGTCCAAACCGGCGCTTTTATATACGTTAATCCACCCTCCAACCTTCCGCGACGTGTAGGAAGAAGAAGAAGAAAAAAAAAAAAGGGAAAAAAAAAACCCCCCTCCGCGGAAGCCGAAATCGTGAAGGAGAAGAGGTGCCGCATCCTAATGCTGTCTATGTTGAGTGCCAAGAGGTTCCAAATAGTCACTATAAACGCCCAGCCGCCCTGATCCTAGATAGAAGCGGGTGAAATGAAAATAAAATCAGGATATGAGACGTCGTAGATACTTTCCAAGTCTGTGCCTAGTCGACGAGCAGGGTGTGGACGGGTGCGTTGAGCTTATCGCGACCTTTGAGGAATTCGATTTCGAGAATGAAGAGGTATCCCAAGACATTTCCGCCAAGCTTCTCCACGAGCGAGCCAGCTGCAGCTGCAGATCCACCTGTATTCACATCAGTATCCTGCGGGGAGGCGTGCGCGAAAGTGGGCAAGACATACCAGTGGCGATGATATCGTCAACGATCAACGCTGTCTGGCCAGGCGCAACTCCATCGACTTGCATCTGGAAGAGATCTTCCCCGTACTCCTTCTTGTAGCTTGCCGTCTCGACGGGGCCAGGGAGCTTTCCCTGCTTCCTCACAGGCGCAAAGCGAGAGCCCAGTCTCAGCGCAAGACCGGGGCCGAACAAGAAGCCCCTGGCATCGAGCGCGACGATGACATCGGGCTTCGTCTTGAAGACGCTCAAGACCTGGTGTTCGAGAGCGTCGAGGAGGGTCTCCTGGAGGACGGGGTCGGCGAAGATTGGGACGATATCGATAAAGTCGATGCCGGGGATCGGGAAGTCGGGGAAGCGCCGCAGTGCGTTCTTGAGCGTCTTTATCTGTTCACCGGACCTGAGGGGACATCAGCACAGCACGTCTACTCGGAGGAGGACAGAGACCCGAGTCGCAAAGTATGTCCGAGGGCAGCGGGCGCCCCAGAGATACCGCACAACTCGAGACTGCTGCGATCCAAAACACCAACGGGGAGGGGACCACGAACTGTTGGGGGGAACGGGCTGCGAAGAAAGAGACGTGTTAGCGCAGTGTTATCGTCGGGGATGGTGTAGCAGTGCGGTGCTTACAGGCAGAGGTGGAGGGCTTGGAGAGCTGTCCCTGGGCATGATCGATCTTCGGCTGAAAGTTCTCCGCAGTCGCAGAAAGTGAAGATTCAGTAGTCATCGTGAAGAGGAAGAAGGATCAGAAGGGCCAGAAGAGAGGGAGGGAAGAGGGAGAGAGAGGGAGAGAGAGAGAGAGAGCGCGCGAGAGCGAGAGCGAGGGAGAGCGAAAAGGAAGAATCCGGGAGCGAGAGGGTCGAACAGGACCCCAAGACTGCCATTCTTTTTTTAGTTTTAGGATCTAGGACACGCTGGAAATTTCAGCACGATGCCCATCTGGCTGCGGCTATGATGGGCGCCAGCGGGTTCCAGCGTGTGCCAGCGGGTGCCAGCGGGTGCCAGCGGGTGCCAGGGCGCGAACAGGCTGTTTAGGGGCCGCCGACGCTGCGGCGAGTGTGCGAGTGTGCGTGCGGGTACTGTTCGGTCACTGTATGTCGGTCGCGGCCAGGAACAACCCAAGGAGGGCGCCCTACCCTACCCAGTCGCGCGAGCCCGCGAAAAGGCCCAAAACCCAGCCGAACTCCACCCCAAATGCGCCAAGTGCACACGGCACGTACGGCCTCGCTGGACGTGCGCTGGACGTGCGGCCCAGGGTTCCGGACTTCCTTGCCGCAGCCCCAATATGACTTACTGTCGCCTCTCTGCTGTGCATGTCACATCATCTCTGCGACGTCGTCCTGGACCGCAGCACCGTTAGGAGGGGAGGGTATAGGGTGGGATGGGATGGGATGGGATAGCATACAGTAGCATACAGTAGTATACAGCAGTATACAGTCGCATACAGCAGAGATGCAGCGAATCGAACGGGTGGGTGGGTGAGAGCCGCCCTATCTGCCCTATCTGTGCTGTGCTGCCTCGGGGGAGTTGACGGCAGAGGGCAGAGGGCAGAGGGCAGAGGGATGCCCTGTAGATGCCCTGTAGGTGCCCTGTAGATGCCCTGTAGATGCCCTGTGGATGCCCTGTCAGGCCCTGTAGGTGCCCTGTGGATGCCCTACAGCGAGCGAGCGACCTCAGGTAGGTACCTACCCGCCTTACGACAGTGCACTGTTCCGTCCAGGCCGTACTGGACTGCCTACTGTCTATCCCCCTATCCTATCCTATCCTATCCTATCTCCCTCCTGGCTGCTGCTGCTGCGACGCCGAATGGATGGCAGCAGCAGACGTTCATACAGGACATGCTCTGTTGGGACAGCCATGCCTGCTGTACTTCTCCTGCCCTGCCTGCCCTGCCTCCCTAACCCTACAACCTAGGTCACCCACCCATCTCTCGTACCCATCTCCAGCACCCACCCCCCCTACAGCACAAACCCTCTACATGTACCTACCTACCTACAGCGCATCCGTTCCTCGAGATCTCGAAATCCCACAAAATGCACCCGCCACGGTATCCTTCTTGCCCCCTCTCGCGTCACCTCCCCTTGCCCCCTCTCCTCTCTCTCTCTCTCTCTCTATCTCAGAAAAAAAAAGATGAAAAAAAAAGATGAAAAAAAAAGATGAAAAAAAAGGGGTGATAGCCATCTACCTACCTACCTTACCTCCCTACGGACTTACCTCCCTACTTGATTACGCACGCCATCAAGGCCCGCAGTAGCGTTATCGCCTGCCCTGCCCTGCCCTGCCCTGCCCTGCCTCGTTCGAGGGACGCAGCACCAAGCACCATCCGACGGTCCAGAGCCAGAGCCAGAGCCAGAGCCAGAGCCAGAGCCAGACAGGGTCGATGCCTCCGCGCCGTGTCCCCCACCCCCCAGTCGGGGAAGCCGCTTCCGCACTGCTGCTGCTTCTTCAGGAAGAGCGCGGCTGGGCCTGTGGTGGGAAGGGCTGCGGTGCAGGACGGACGGTGCGGACGGCGCGCCGGGGTCGACTGGATCTCGATGCTCCCGGGTCCCCACCATCGACGACGACAGGAACGGGGTCCCGGGCACCGATCGTCTCATTTGCCGGCACGGTTTACGAGTTAAAATGGACATGCATCTCGCCCGTCCATCCGTGCGCTCCCAGCCGAGTCATGCCATGAGTCTATGTGTATATGTAATGAATGTATTGTAATTCCTATCGACCTATGCAAGAAAAAAGAGTCGATCCCCCAAGGTATATGCAATGCCCCCACCCGGAAAACTCCACCGTTGAAACTACTCTCTGGTTTCATCGTCCCCTTCCTCCTTTCCTATACAACAATCAGGTTGGTGATCTTCAGCCCCTGACTCTCGATATGATATCTCCTTCTGAGACCCACACTTCGCGCCGACCTCAACAGTTCAATCGTCTCCTTCCCGCCACCAACCATCGCCATCGACACCTGATTATGTCGTAATAGGCCAGCAGGAGTGTATTGTAACTCGTCCAGCAGTGGCCTAACTAGTTTTCCGTCTGCAGTCTCGCCACTAGACTCCTCATCACTATTATCCGTATCATCGCTTACCACGATTAAGAACTGAAACCCTCGGGAAGAGGCCGTAAAGGGGGGAATATTCGACATCTTTTGCGAGAATGTACAGCCTCCCCGTCTCATAACGATGATATGATGCGAACGGACTGCTTCGTTGGGGAGTTTGTCTGTGCATGCTTCACCAGCGAAATATATGCTAGTCCAAGTCAGAGGATCCGATTTGGAAGTACCGGCCGGATCCGTCGCTTCAGTGATATCTGGGATTGGGGCGGCGCCGATTCCCGTGGGTGAGATTGCCGGCAGAGCTCGCAAGTGATATGTCAGTATAGTTCGAGGCTCTGGTAGCAGCGTGGCAACAGGGTCGCGGAGAACCGAGGTTACCTGCTGTAATAGAGAGCTAAGCATTGTCTTATATTCAGCTGCCATTCCCCGATTGCGTAAGATCTCTTCTTCGAGATGGCGCTCAGGATGTTCGTCAAATATATCCTCTTCGAGGATAGACTCATCCAAGTGTACAATTGTCGACCGGTTGACCTCTGGTGGGTTTGCGATTTGAAGGACAATGTCGAGCATGACATGGTCCCTAATACGTGAAAATGATGGATCTGCCATAGGACCAATGACATCTCGCGGCACAAAAACCTTCTCGTCTCTACCCAATGCCATATTTCCAAGATTCCATATTCTCCATACTTGTGGCGGTGGCTGGCCATCCACCAAATCTATTTCAGATTCCTGCTCCAGAACCATTCCCAGTCTTACCCCTTGAAGGCTCTTAACCATAATGCCTTCATTGTTGAGCCTAACAAGATTTTGAGGTCCAAGTATTACCTGGAAACCAGGCGGCGCGACTGGAATCTGACTATTCGACGGAAACTCTATACTGAAGGTCGTCTTAATCGGTATGACTGCGCATACACCATCAGGCGGCACTAGGTTCATTGGTAGAGTCCAGGGATAAAATGTATAATTAGGGAGCATGGAACGTCCCGACTGAATATCATGATATAATGTTACAGAATCCTCGGCATCCAGAGCATGAATATTCGGTACATGATGCAATCCGATTAGGCTTGCGGCGTGAAATATATCGGGTCTAGCAGCAGTAGCTGAAATTGTGAAGGGAACTAAAGGTGGCGGAACAGGGCAGGTCTCGCTATCTTCAAGAGGCACGTAATGCTGAATGCCTGATGACTTCGCTCTATGTCTGGGCCCTTTCCAGGGAGCAAGCTTTCGAGGAATGATCAAGGGATGCCCTTCTGTTGTGAATACATACGGTGCATCTAAAGAGTTCAAGGGGTGATCGGGGTCGAGGAGAAGATAAAGATATTTCGTAGTCTCGCCCAGGAAGAAACTTTCCATGCGATCACTCTTCTCTCCTGTACGAACATCTTGTAGACCTGACCATCCACATTCTGTCCAGCAACGTCTCTTGATATCTTCCAATACCATTTCACCAACATGGAGATACCACGGGTCGTTTGTCGCGCGGTACAGATGGTAGTTCGATTCGATGAATTCTGGGCGACCTGGCCACCAGCCAAGACCCCCTTCAATTGTGCCATCTGTAACTGACCATCTCTCTGGTAATGCAGAATACCGAGTCCACAAGGCTGTGTATAGAAGGTTGGTTTCAATAGCCTCTTCCAATTTACCAGCCAGTGTAAGAAGACCGGGATAGTAAGCCCCAAGGCTGTCGATCCAATATGCCTGAGGTGACCCTGTACTGAGATGAGCATTGACATAATGTGGGTGATGGGCACTGCTGTATAAATGTCTTTTGACAGCGGCATGTGCATCTTGCCAAGCACGTAAAAAGCTATCTGGGGAATTCTCTTCCTCGCTCAAGGGTCTATACATGGTGTTAGGGTCGAGCCATGATGTATGACGTTTACCACTAGGAATGGTAGTATTTGGTGTATCATGCCCAGAAAGTAGAATATGCGTTTTCAGAGCATATTCAAAAAAGCTGTCGGTTCCTGCACCGATGCCTGCGTATGGTCCTATCCAATTACCAGCTTCGGCATCAACACCTGCTCCAATAAGTCCAATATTGCTACGCCTGTTCCACACTGCCCAGAAAGCTCGTTTTGCAAGTTGTTCGAATCTAGGGTCACCGGTGAGGCGGCTCAATACTGTAAACTCAAGGACTAAACTTCCAGCGCCTGCACTGCAAGTTTCAGTAATCTCTTGTGCGTCTCCGGCCACGCACTCCGGTGTTGCTGGGGGTTGATTCAACGGTGAATTTTGATAAAAGGGAACGCCGTGACGGAGGTTGACTCTCGGGTATGGCATGCCCGTTTTCGTATAGAAAGCTGGAAGCAGGCGCTGAGCAAGATCAAGAGCTAAGCGTAACAGTTGACCGTCATATCTGAAGCCATTTGGCCAAACTATTGGTGGATGGACTTCCCGCTCTCGAGACTTCCAGAAACCTCGTGCGGCTCGACGAGGCTTATAACCCTTGATTGGCAAATCTCCAGCGGCAAAAAGGTGTGCACTAAGCAGGCCTCCAACGCCTCGGATCACAGTCTCAAACACCTGGACTTTGCTATCAACATCGAAACCATGGCCCCTAAGCCCTTTGCCAGAAGGGCTTTCTGTGCCATCGCCGTACTGTACAACTAACGCTTGAATACCATCTTGGAAATCGCGTAGAGCTTTTGCACCAGTTCCCTCATTATCCGGGGGAGCGGACGCCAAAATGGCTAATGTCGAGAGGCTGTCAATCAAGGTGAGAGAATAATTCCCTAGTACATCGTTGAGTTCAATGTTCAACGGATTATGCGCATCTCTCGTTAAGGGTACACAGGAAACCGGTCTAAGCTATTGAGGAAATTAGTAGTGAGGTTGTTAGCTGGGTGTGCCACCATACCTCATCCTCCGGAAAGGCAATGCTCATGTAGTTATCAAATCCATGATAGAACATGTCTACTGTTTCCTGTCGAAGTTCTGCGATACGCTTTGGTGTCATAGCATTCGCAAATGCCACCAGAATTGCAAATAGAGCAGCAAGTGTCCATACAGACCTGCAGCTTGCCATATCGATGCCGCCGCAGGGTGCGACCTGCCCGCCGTTCGGCCATCGCAATAGCATCACCGATGCAAACAATTAGGGAAAGGCATGTGGGCTCAAAATCAGTCGAGCAACGAGTCCTTTGGTCACGTTAATATCGTGCTAATTGTTTGAACAAGGCGTTCGTCGAGTATGAGGGTCAAGATCCTTCGCTCGCGTGCTTTACAATTACCTGGCTTGAGCGACATGGCGGATCGCAATGCCTCAGGCATGCATGCGTCAAAGCAGGTGGTTGCGCGTGGTATCATCGAGACCGAGGACTACTAAAGTAATGGGGATTTTGATCGTTCATAAAATAGGCAGGTACTATCATTATAGAAGATTCTACACCTAATTTAAAGCCTAGCCATATGTTATTCCTATTCTCAACATAACTACATGATCAAGGGCATGGTACCCTTGTACCAAGTTATCCATCAAGGCTACGTTTCAGTGAGACGAAGCATATCTAGCTCAGAAGAACTTAGATGCAACACTCAAAAGACCCGAGCTGCCGGAGCTGCCTTGGCTCTTGACGTAGAGCTTAAATGCTGTTTCAGCGGCCTGCTGTACTGCTGACTCCTTGCTAGCTCCAGATGCGACATTGCCCTGCGATGATTGCTGATCAAAAAGCTGTAGATATGTTAGCACGAAAGAGGTGGATTATGTGGGGCAGTATCAATTCTCTTGCCTTGCTCGCTTCTCCCATGGCCAAACCAATAAATGCGTTCTGACTATTGCCACCTTGAGAGTTTCCGCTCTGCCCACCGGTGAATAACTTAAGTGCTTGCATTGCTGCTGCTGAACCCATCGAGCTCGAACCGGCTTGCTGGTTATTGCCACCTCCGCCAAAAAACTGTTGGTGGGACTGTATCGCACCTATATATTATTAGACATAACAAGTTGGAAGGATGATACGAGATGTTGAAGGATTCTTACTCTGCTCATCGACGTCTTGGTTAGCAACATGCTGTTTATTTTGGCCCAGCAAGCCCAAAACACTAGAGAATATGCCCTCGTCACCAGAGTTTCCTGCAGACTGTTGAGCATGTTGGTGAGCTCCGCTGAGATCTTCGTCATTGTTGCTACTGTAGCCTCCTCCACCGCCGTAGTTGGATTGCTGACGATGCTCCTGGCTGTAGCCTTGCTGTTCTTGGCCATAGCCTCCAGATTGTCCTTGACCTCCATATCCGGACTCCTGTTGTCTACCGCTACCATAGCCGCCCTGTCGTCCTTCTTTATGAGAGTTAGAACTTTTATCATTCTTCGAAGTATCACTCTTAAGACGTTGAGGGTGTAGTCTGCTCTGCTCACTGGAGCTATAATAGAGCTGCAACCTTCAACAAATTCTGTCTATTTCAAATCGAGAACAGAGATGAGTATAATGGAGACTTGGAGGCATACCTTCTTGACCGTAACCTTCCTGCTGACGACCTCCACCGTATTGCTGGCCACCATAGCTCTCTTGTTGGCCTCCACCACCATATCCACCGCCTTGCGGCTGTTCGTTATAGTATTCGTTGGATGACATCTCGTTGGCTTTATGACACGTCAGTGCAACTCCTTTACTTCCCAAGCTCTTAGATAGCTTATAAGAATAGCCCAGGAAAATGGGGTTTCCAGCGGAGCTTAAATAGAGGATGGAATGGATTCACTGCTTACTAAATTTCAGATTCCCGATTCTAAACGGTTATATTGATGACGGAAGTGAAGTGTTTCAAGAATGAATGGTGCTACAGGTTAAAGCCGAGCGCCGTCGGGCTATGACAGCATTCAGCGAGCAGGCGGGGTCGGGTTCGCTTATCGATGCCCCTGGCCCTCCCGCTTCCCAGGAGCGACGGCGCCTGGGCGCAGAAAGCTTGTGGTTCTCGAATCCGAGTCCATTGGGCAACTCGATCAAAAGTTCACATCAGCCATCAGCTTCAGCTGTCGACAATACTCCTCTGTACTATAGTACCTACCGGCTAATAAGTATCAATGGCAAGCGTGCCAGAAGTGTCTGCCAGCTATTGATGAAGCGTCTTCCTTGATTAACAGTACCTGGCCGGGAACTGACGATGTGCCCTATAGGAAATGAGCCAACAGTTCCTATCAGTATCGTCTAGGAAATCAGGACTTATTGAGGCTTATGGGTTTTTGTTGACTCTCACAACTAGAAATTCACTTCACACTGTCAATTCTCTACATGTGGTGACAGTACCAGCCGCAATGGAGGTTCTAGAAGCCTGCAAGAAGTCTGCCTTATCTTCAATTTAGCCACTGCATCTCTTTCCAGCCATTGATGTTTTGTCCTTCCGTACAAAGCCGAACAGTCTCAGCACATTTTCTATTGCCTTTATCCTCTACTCCTCCATGCCCATCCCTTCTTTGATAGCCGGGGTGGGATAACAGTAACAATATCCGTCTTCGACAGCATGTTAAGTTACCTTCTCTGCCATCGTTCACCGAGAATCTACTCTCTATTTACAAATTCCAGCTGTGATATCTAGGGAGTACCTCGGAGCTTCATTTGGCCAGTCCACAAAAGAGGTGTCATCGCCCCTTCTTCTCTTTCGAGGACGGCCTGCGTAAGGTTAGTTAGCGATGGCGCTTATTGGACCCAACGTCACGCTGTTTTGTTGAAGCATGTGGATAGGAAATCATAAACAACTTTCGACCCCCCTCCCCCCTTCACTAGGTAAGGTAGCTCAAGAGCTCTATGGAGTGCTTTGACAGCATTCCTTCCTCTATCGTTGTTTCTTCTTCTTGGCTGCTTCTTTACTCGCTTCACTATTGCCAGTGGGCTATCTTTCCTCGGTCACTAACCATAGATCAATTGTCGCTCTGGAACTCTGAGCACACGTTGTCTGGTTGATCATTGAGGTCATAACTTTGCATTTCGATTCTGTCTCGCTGCGAATCCTGCCTGGGTATTGCTAGAGCTGCGGGGCTTTCTTTTCTTCCAAGTTCTGGAGCGAGTGGCATTGTCACATTTTCCTTCTTAGACACGCCAAGATGGCGGAACCTCAATTAAATACCCGGGGTGAACATGGGCCCGTACAATTCACCAGGGCTGGGCCATTTATTCCAGGCCGTCGTAGCTCTCTACAAGCATTTAGGACTACAGTCAACAGTCTGGCATTTAACCAATACAATCAACACCGTCCAGCAACTGTTCACCGCCGCACACGAAGTCAGTTTCATAGACCAATTAGCATCACAACTGAGCCAATCCTTACTGAGATGCCTTCGGCATCAACCTTACGCAAGGAACTGCCGATTTTTAAACCTAATCTACGATTCTACTTAGCATTCGTAGCTATTTCGGTTCTGACTTTGGCTGCAGCCATTGATGCTACGTCCTTGAGCATTGCTTTGCCAATAATTACAAAGGATCTTGGTGGGACAGCCCTTCAAGCGTTTTGGGCCGGGACATCGTTTCTGATAACCTCCGCAATCATGATGCCAGTATATGCAGCTCTCAGTCATATATTCGGACGTAAGCCGGTGTGTATAGTTCTATTTACCTAACTCCACTTCTGCCAATCGTCAGGTATCCTAAACCATTTGCATATCACCAGCTCTTTACAATCATCATGTCACAAAGCTGCGTTCTTCGGAAATGTTCTAACATAAATTTACAGATGATATTTTTAGCCTCTTCATTCTTTGCAACTGGTTCCATCGTAGGTGCCGCCTCAAAAAACATGACAATGCTGCTTATTGGCCGATCAATTCAAGGAGTTGGAGCCGGCGGAGTGGTAGTTCTTGGTGAGATTGTCATAACAGACCTAGTGCCACTTAGTGAACGAGGCAAGTGGTTGGGATGGCTCGGAAGCATGTGGACTATCGGTGGGCTCATTGGACCTCTCACAGGAGGAGTGTTTGCTCAATTTTCGACCTGGCGTTGGGTATTTTGGATCAATCTTCCGTTCATAGCAATTGGAGTGGTCATGGCACAGCTCTATCTAATACAGGAGCCAGTAGAAGGTCATATTTTATCCAAACTCGCTCGAGTTGACTGGATCGGCACTGCTCTGTTCACTGCATCTTCAGCTGCCTTTCTTGTTCCGGTGACTTGGGGTGGAGTCATGTACGACTGGTCCGCATATCAAACGATTGTACCGCTCTTCTTTGGATTCGACGGCATGGTAGCATTTATCTACTACGAATGCTTCATCAACAAGGAGCCGATGATACGCAGCACCATATTTCCTAACTGGAGTGTACGCTTCACATATATTCAAACAGTCCTTCATGCTCTAGCCTTTTGGGCTATGTTCTTCTTTCTTCCATTATATTACCAAATTGTCAAATCATACTCTCCATTTATAAGCGGAGTGGCCATGCTTCCGGAAACGTTGGTCGTCTCACCCATGACAGTCATCATTGGCATTCTCATTACAAAGACTAGTGGTTATCGTTGGTCTCTCTATCAAGGATGGCTGTTCACAACACTTGGTACCGGTCTTCTTATCCTCCTAGATGTTAATACATCCATTGCAGCCTTCATAATAATTAACGTTATTGTCTGCGTCGGTATTGGAACGCTTATCCCCGCAATGAGCTTCGCGGTACAATCAGCGGTCTCGTCGAAGGATTGTGGTTCTGCGGTGGCATTTTATGTCTTCCTACGACAATTTGGAGAAGGCCTTGGTGTAGCGGTCGGTGGAGTCATCTTCCAGAATGAGATAAAGCGCAATCTACTTTGCATTCCAGAGTTTGCTGTGGTAGCAGACCAATATTCGAAAGATACTGTGGCTCTCGGCGATTTAATTTCTGGTATGGAAGCCGGGCAGGCTAGGTCTGAACTACTTAAAGCATATGCAGATGCGCTGAAGATGGTGTGGACTGTGATGTGCATTTTTTCAGGCCTAGGGTTATTGGGGAGTCTTTTTGTTAAAGGCTATAGCATGGATCAAGCTTTGGAGACAGACCAGAGATTTAGGGGAGAACGGATTGATGGAGATATAGAATTATTGGAAATGGGACGCCATACTAATGGCATTTAGATTATGAGATCAGTATTGGTGGGTGGGATGGCTAGATAGACGGATATAGAGGTTGGGGCTAGAGGTTAGGAGCGATGAGTTCATCTCAGAGGTGGTGCTATATCATATTGTTATCAATTCAAATATTTTTGGTTTAAACGACTCTAACTTCTTAATTACTACTATATTCTAGGTTCATATTGTTAGCTGGAATACGGCTTCGAATAATGCGGCGGTTTCGGTAGTGGCTGTCGAATTTAGACTCCCCGTAATATATTCGACGAAACTCGGCCTTTGGTATTATTATTTGTACTAGTAATATGCTTATACCAAGGTCGTAATCATTGGCTGCGTATGCTGCGGATTCAACGGTATAAATCAATCAGAGCTAGGAGAGTACGAGTACCGATGATGATATGTCTCCGATTTAGAGACTATAAGATCTAGTCTTGATATCCATCAAGTCTCCCTACAATAGAGTAACGCCAGCTAATCCCACTGATACCCGTATACGCTTTCCGACTCGGACATATAGAGTGACCCGTTCCAATAAGCTTTTACCTAGCAGAGTCCGCCCTGCCCCAAGACGCCATGACACCAAGACGCCACGACCATGCCCAGTGCGCATCCTGTTCGCATTAAAACATGCCCATACCCTCTTCATCTTCTTCATAGCCTTCCGAATTCTCCTCTGACTCGTCGCCCTCGCCTTCACCATCTGACTTATCCTTAACTGGTTCAAGCTCCTTTAAGGCTAGCTTCTCATCATCACCGGAAGCTTCATCATAAAACCCGACTGTCTTGCAGCTCGTAGTAGTTTTGCTGGCTTCTTCAATAACATCCCCACTCCATGGTTTGCATTCCTTTACCAGCTCTCCACAGCGCAGACATGTCCAGCCTTCACCACCTTCGGCTTCCAATCTACCAGCAAGGCATACAAAGCAATATAAGCAACCGCAAGGTATTGTCTCATATGGGTTCGTGATGTCAGTTTGATCTGACCCAACCACCCCACCAGACGCCCCTGAAACAGCTAAAATCTCGTTCTCTGAGGTTGTTGTAGAGTTTTGGTCTTGATAACAAATCGCACAAGTTCTCTCAGGAAGAAATGAAAACTCGCCAGACTTTATCTGCTCCTCGTTATCACCACCACGGATAACAGATTTCATCTTCCGCCAAGCACGCGCCAGCCATCTTCGCCAGCGACTTATGCCAACAAGGGGTAAAACAAACAATAAGAATTCGGTAAATGCGTGCCAGACTAATTGTCGATTTAGGTACTCAAAAGATACCTCACGACTAATTTGATTGTTTGGCGGCGCAAGACGTAGTCGTAATATTCTGTCCAACAATGTCCGATATCGACCGTTAACCAAGAATACCAAGAATGATGCGAGTGCAGCCGTTGAGTGAACTGTTGATAAGACAGAAGAAATACTTGACAACTTGCGGACTATCGGATTTGGCTCATCGTACCCGTTATCGCTGTTGACAAGGAAGTCTTCCCATCGACCCCAAGCATATTGCCCGCCAACTGTGAAGAATCCATATAACGCTTTCTGCCACTTAGAAGGAGATACTAGAACCAATCCTTTGTTTCTCGCATCGGTAAATTTGAGGTTTTGCAGTGCTGCTCCGTACGTTGCATCTTGATTATAGATTAGTCCAATCTCTGGTGCAAGGGAGAGTTTAGTAAATACCATGATCCCAAACTGTCAATTTAAAGAGAATCGCACGAAGTGCTAGCATAATTTCGCCAGACCAGTCATCTTGTATATGTGTTCCAAAGTACTTCAACGCGTCTGCAACCTGTCCCTTGAGTAGTTCTAGTAACTCTTCATCTAGAAGTTCAGCGTCCACTTGTCCAACCCTAAACGCTGGTCTTGTGCCTTCGCGCCCGCGTATGCTATCCCATGTTGTAACGCCAACTTCTCCAAGACGTCTTAATGGAAATGGCAATCGTGCGAGCTGTTCTGATCTTTTCGAGGTATTCAGTTGTGCAGCAAGTCGCGATTGTGCCTCCGCTTCACGTGCTTGTCGCCTCGCTGCTAGCCTCTGCTGAGCGAGAGCAAATTCGGTAGATGTCATCGAAAGTGCGTTAGAAGTTGACCCGATAGGCAAGACATGTATGAAGAGCGGAATTCATTCAAGCCTCAAATCTTTATAAATCGTGTTATGGGGTGGCTTTATATGCAAGGCGATGTTTAAGCCGAGGTCAATCACGGGCATGGCGGATCGCTACTAAACTTATCAGTTTCGGATCGGAATAATATTATTGCGCAGATTTATATTTCGTCGACAAGGCTGGTCTTCGGAGAATAACGTGCTACACAATTCTGTATTCACTTATCGTGTCTCTCGTGGTTTCAGTCAACAGTCTAGAGCTTCTTGGTCTGGTTAGACTTGATTCATTATGAACGGCGTTATTGAGCTTCCAGGAGAGGCTGCTCCATTAACCCCACAACAAATCTTCCTAGCCTTGCAATCAGCGAGCTCACACCAGCAGCAACTCATACAGACCGGAGCTCAGCAGTTACAAACTTGGGAATCCCAACGTGGCTATTATCCTCTCCTTCAGGTATGGCTTGACGGACGTCTTCTATCAATCGATGTGTCCTAATTCTAAGCAAACAGGCAGCCTACCTCGACAAGTCACTCCCAACAGAGATCCGGTATCTTGCGATTATTCAGCTAAAAAACGGCATCGACAAATATTGGAGGAAGGCAGCAACAAATGCCATAAAGCCGGACGAGAAAACGCAGATACGTTCCCAGTTGCTGGAGGGAGGAATCAACGAAGCCGATCCACAATTAGCACTTCAAAATGCACTTGCCATATCAAAGGTTGTCCGTATCGATTATCCAATTGACTGGCCAGATGTCTTGATAAGCCTCATTGGCATTATAAGGACAGCGAATGAGACGAATCAAATTCGTTTGAGAAGAGGGCTGCTAATCCTGTTACAAATTATCAAGGAACTTTCAACAGCTAAACTTCGAAGATCCCAGACAAGTCTACAATCGGTCACGCCTGAAATTGTTTTCCTACTAAGCAATATTTACTTACAAAAAGTTAACTCCTGGATTGGCTTTTTGATTGGAAATGGAGAGGATGAAGAAGGTGCAATTGACGCAATGGAGAATAGTCTTCTAGCACTAAAGATTCTGCGACGACTACTTATTACCGGTTACGAATACCCGAATCATGATAAGGAGGTTCAACAATTATGGGCACAGTCTCAACAACAGTTCGGCCAATTTCTAGACATAATTAGCCGCGAACCACCCATACTTGTGTCCCCTGCCAAAGACTTTGTTGAAAAGCACCTTCTTCAACTGGCTAAACTACATGTTCAAATGTCGAGCGTCCACCCAGCTGCGTTCGCTCTTCTACCAAATTCTTTAGAGCTTACTCGAGCATACTGGGGCCTCATAGCAAAGTTTGGGGATACCTATGGATCTTCGGTTTCCGATTTTAGCACCAAGGCGAACCAGGAAAGTAGTTCAAAGGACGGTCGTAGTGTGGCGGAAAAGTTAAGCCTGAAAGGCCTTGTAGTTTTGAGAGCTTGTCTGAAGATGGTATTCAGCCCAGCTCAGTCTTTCAGGTACCGATCTGCTGAGATCAAGGAGGAGCAAGGCCAAGCAATAAACCTAATCAAAACCCAACTACTTACGGATGACTTGGTCCGAGAGATTGCAAATGTCATAGTCACAAAGTTTTTTGTCTTCCGACAAGTCGATTTAGAGGATTGGGAAGAGGTATGCAGTTATCTAATATCTATGTTATATCAATACTAATTAATTCTTAGGACCCTGATGAATGGGAAATCCGAGAGGATGGAGGTGGTGATACTTGGGAATTTGAAGTCAGACCATGCTCTGAAAAATTATTTATGGACCTTGTTATCAACTTCAAACACCTGCTAGTACAGCCTCTACTAGGATTCTTTAACTCCGTCGCCAGCACGTCTCAAAGCAATGTTGTAACGAAAGATTCGGTTTACACAGCAATGGGACTATCTGCTGCGGTAGTATTTCAAGAATTTGATTTTGATGCATTTTTAACATCTACGCTTGTCAATGATGTCCAACAGACAGGATCGGATTACAAAGTTCTCCGTCGAAGAGTTGCTATACTTATTGGACAATGGGTCACTATCAAAATATCAGAGGCAAATCGGCCATTGGTTTATCAGATCTTTCAGCATCTCCTTAATCCACAAGATAAGGTCAATGACCAAGTCGTCCGTGTCACTGCAGCCCGGCAGTTTAAGGCCGTCGTAGATGACTTTACGTTTGCCGCTGAAGGCTTTATTCCTTATGCGACAGATATCCTAGGCCGTCTCATGGTCCTAATTCAAGAAGTTGATAACACGGAAACCAGAATGGCTGTTTTGGACACAATTAGAGTCATTTCCATTCGTTTGGAGCACCACATATCTCCCTTCGCTGACCAGATAGTGTCCCTGCTTCCAGGCTTGTGGGAAGCATCTGGTGAAGAGCATCTTATGAAACAGGCCATCCTAACACTTCTCTCTACTCTTGTATCGTCAATGAAAGATCAAGCTCAACGATATCATTCCATGATCCTCCCCTTGATCCAAAGAGCTGTTGAGCCAGGTTCCGAGATGCAGGTATATCTCATGGAGGAGGCTTTGGATCTCTGGTCCGAGATTCTCGTTCAGACACCTACGCCAGCCTCGCCAGAAGTCCTAGTGCTTACAGAAGCAGCATTTCCCTTGCTAGAACTCGGTTCTGACAATCTTCGTATGGTCTTGACTATTGTGGACTCTTACATTCTACTTGCGCCGGAGGCAATGTTGGGTGATACGGTCCGATTACGAATTCTCTCTTACATGACTAATTTATTAGGTGTCACAAAGAGAGAGCTGGCCGGATTAGTGACTGGGATAGTAGAGAAGCTGATCCGAGCTGCCGAGAAGCTCGGTGGCGTATCGGGTATTCAAGTCATCACAAATGACTTGTTTGAGAGTGGTTATACTGAAAAGATTATAGAAGGGCTCCATGATGCATGGGAGTCTCATCAGACGAGTGGCCCTAACAGAAGATACCCAAAGCTCGACGACGTGGTGGAGACAGACTACTTTACCATCCTTGGGCGCATCGCTCTCGCAGATCCTGAAGCATTCTTGAAATTGCTTTCCTCAATTGGTAGCGTGGATGTAGTATGGGAATGGCTCTCTAACGAATGGTTTCGACACTTTGACAGCATGGCTAATGTTGATCGACAAAAGCTGTCATGTCTTGCATTGACAAGACTGTTGGAGCTACCACCACCAATCGCACCTTTGATATTAGCGAAGTTGCAGGACTACTTTGCAATGTGGACGAGTGTGGTCAGCGAGATGCAAGATGGACGTGAAGATGGCGGCGACAATCTCATCTGGCTTGATTTGGAAGGAAATGAGTACGAGTCGCCTAATGATATTCGGCAAAGACTAGAGGGTATAGAAGACCCTGTTCATAAGATTCATACATTTGAATTTATCAAATCTAGGATACAGGAAGTCATCAAGAACTGTGGTGGGGAGGCAGAATTTCAGCAGCATTGGGCTGCTAATGTTGATAAGGATGTGTTGGCTGGCTTCCAGGCCCTGTCTACACATTAGCTCTACACATTAGCTAGCGGCCAAGGTTCGTGAATGTATCACCGTGAACAGCCCTCGGGATATCTTGGAGTAGTTATCTAGTTCGATGGAACGATTATTATCATGGCCGAGAGAGGTGTTATGTGGCATGATATTTCTAGAATTGAAAACCTGAATTACATTGCTATGGATTGTGGTGTGTAGAATTACTTGTCTTTTAACATCTCCTATAATAGGAGTCCTATTATAACATCCCCAATTAGTTTCTCAGAGGCTATATAGTAGTAGTAATAGCTACCTCTGAAGAAGCTCTTCTTACGCATGTTGACGCTTAGTCAGCCAACAACGATGAAGCGTTTACGGGGTAATACGGGGTAAGAGCGGAGTAAGTCATCAGATATCTGTCTTAAATTCGATCAAGATACATATTGTCTCAACAGGATAAAACAATAAAGTCCAAAAGCTAGATAGCCTGATAAAACAGCCCTCGACGTCAGCCAAGTTCTCCTAGTAGTTCTCATGCTCATCATGACTGGCAATATCATCGCTGATTTTCCAGAATCCTGTTGGACCTGCTGGACCTTGTGGGTCATAGTCTCTGTACAAGTAGCTGTTAGTGAACGCAACTAGGCTGTGATGATGTTGCCTACGTGTCAAACCAGTTGCCTAGCACTCCTCTAGCTGAACAGATGCCACCAATTTGGATACCTTCGCTGCGCCACCGTTCTTCACTATATTTACAAAACCGAATCAGATGTAATTTCTCCATGAGACGGTAAGACAAACATACCCCTGATGGATAGACCATATGGTCCAGCGTATTTCTCCTTCGCGTGTACATCTCACAATACCTGCAGAGCCACAGTGGTCAAAAAAGGTTATCACGTCAGTCAATAGCTAAAATTCAAGGATCTCGTATCTAACCTCGTGTATTTGAAATTGGATGTGGGTCCCAAGACTCATACATTGACTTTGAAATGCCTCTAAAGTGGACTACTGGAAGTTCTTGCCCGTCATCTTCCCCAGGCTTTTCAATTTTTGTAGTCCGCAATTCCGTCTTAACAATCCGAACCGCTTCATTAGTGTCAAGCGGAGGTCTTGGTTGGCCCGGAGGAGGTTCTAAAGAGGAAAAGTTATATGTAAATAAGTCTTCGTACTGTAGAAATGAAATGACCTATTTTGATGCTTTAGCAGAGAATTTCGCAAAGTAGGGACAACTCACTCGCATATATGTGCCTGTTACATGATATGGATCTTGGCTATCAAGGGAAGAAGCAGGTACTGAAGATATAGGAATCGGAAGCGAAACATAGCTATTCGGAACTGCATATATGAATGGCTTTTCCCATACATATTCAAAGATGTTGGCGTTGCTGTGACTGAGGTTTTGTAGATTGTGGCCTAGTACAACCATGATAGCCTCGGCCATTTCCCAGTCTACACGTTGGGAGCCATCATCTAAAAATGGGCCCCACAAGGTTCCATGTTGAGAATAATTGCGAAGGTCATAAACTCTTGATGCTGCGTACGGATATGTCCGTGAGGACCTGGTCCTACCGAATGACTGGATAGGAAGGCCATATAGGCAGTGAAGCTTAGCACTCCATTGGTGCTCAGAAAAAGATGAACGCTTATAGGAAGGATCGAAAGGTTTTGTTCTTTCAAACAGTGAGGAGCTGCAGAGGAAAGCTTCTTTATTTTTCTCGTTCTCAAAATGCTTACAGAGCAACTCAACATTCAGTGATAGTTCATGTTGAGATTGAGCGGAGCGTAGAAGAGATGTAATCTCGGCTGTAAGGAACTTCAAATGTGTCTTCTGTTCTCACTTTTCAATATGCACTGGTAAAGGAGGTAATTCTCAAATCGTACCTTCTCATCTATGTCATCGATTGCAAAGATGTTCTCAGAGTGTACGAGCTTCTGTAGCTCCGCATTCCACTCAGGCTCGCCATTGCTATCCTCTCGTAAAGGAGTATCCTACAAGTTATCAGTAACATGCACTGTACTTTATTGCAAGACTTGCCCGTCTTTGAAGATAGAGCTCCTTGAACAACGGTTGATTGTTCCGTATGAGCCCGTCTAGAGCCTGACAGCTGCATGATAGGGGTGTAAGGTCTTGAGGGTCAACATATTGAAGCACATTATATAGGATTTCACGAGGCAGTAGCATCAGGGACGCCATGTTCACTCTCTTGGCTTCCGTTACGGATGTGTTAGTGCGAGGTGTCTAGAGATAACCTTGAGCGGGCGTTGATCAATGTCGTTGTGCCTTGCTCGGACTTAACTACGGCGGACTAAACGTCATGCCAAAAGCAGCTCGGCTCACAGGCCAACCAGTTCTGGGGTAATTTTCAATCTAACTGTACTCTCGTTATATAAAGATGTATCTGAGCATCTCTTCTCTTAACTTTTGCTCTCTGAACTCCTTGCATGCAACGACAAAGTCTCTTGTACTGTACATATCCTTGAGTGCAGAGGTACTACTTTCTAATCGCATGGCACCTGCTTTAGCCTCTGTAGGCCATAGCATTCACAAGTATACGGACGGCCAATATAAATCTCTCCTTCTAAACACCTTTAATCAATCAAGCCGCATCCTCCACCAAAGTTCAACACGAGGCTACGCTACCACGGTGCATATCATGTGATATAAACGATAGGACGAAGTTCAGATCACGTGCGAGCGATCAACAAAACCGTTCGAGAGGCACCTCGACGTCAAAATCCCTTGCCCGCCAAAACAATCGCCTATGTATCAGCTCTTGCGCATCCTTTGCTCCGGGAATAAAAAAGGTCTAAATGGCCTCAGACAAGCTTCCTCTCCAACATCCAGCCGATTCTATCATGCCCTACACTAGCAAGTATCAACAGGTTATGGTTAACATTGGGAGAAGATGGGAACTGACAGGCCTGGTGCCATAAGGATCAGAGACTAGTATGAATATTACGCTGCTGATTGTTTAATCTGTATATTAAATGGAGAACCATAGGTAGCAATACTTACTTGAATCTATCAAATAGAATAGGAGTAGAATAGGATTCTAGAATTCCAAGCTGTCGAACTAGAGGAACTATCCAATTTATCTACTCTAGTCTATTTAATAATGTAAGTCTAGAATAGAAATTTCAAAAAGAGAAGAAAGTAGAGTCTTGGACATAAAATCATTTTATCATATTAAGAGTCATTATACAATCAAAACATGCAACAATCCACTATTTTACAAAGTTTCATTCAAAGACTCAAGGCCCACATGAACCAAACAATTTATAAACGTACCCAAGAGTAATCTCACTCATAGCCCAGCCAATACCATCCATTCGACGTCCTAACAACCATGACAAGCTCCATCAATTCACACGCAGCCTCCGAGATCGGAAGCGAGCCCATCGCAACGCGCAGCATCACCAGCATGAAAACCCCCTCGAGCATCGATTCCCCCTCCCACAATCCCCAATCCACCCCCGAAAAAAGACCACAAGATCTGCTCTTTACAATGTCGAGCGCCAGGCAGGAAGACCATTGGAGCTCCGAGGTGCGTTGGGATTGTGGTGTTGTGGCTCGTTTCGCGGCGTACTGACCTGGACGGTACGGGGGCGCAGGCGTATCAGAATGCGGCGTCGTTTGTGCCGAAGCTGGCGACGAAGGTTGTTGGCTGGCTGGATCCGAGACCTGGGGATGTTGTGTTGGATATTGGGTGTGGAGGTATGGCTGCTTTCTTTCTTTCGGTTGTATTACGGTGGGTGTTTGAGATTGTTTCGTGGCGTTGTCCTTGTTGTCTTTCTAATTGGCACTCTTGTATCTTCTGGAGCTCTGAACATACAGTCGGCGCTCGACGACATGAAGTATACGTCTTTCTTTCAAACCTATCCTTCATGCTATTCTTTCTCCGCTCTAAGCTACTAAATTTATATTTACTACTGGTTATTTTAACATATCTAACATCAACATCTAGATGGACTTCTCACTAACGAGATCGCTGCCGCTATTGGGCACGGTTCCATCCATGGTATTGATAGCTCTGTTTCCATGATCGGAACTGCCCAAAAGAATTCTCCTCCAAACGCCACTTTTGAAATTATTGATGCCACTCTCCTTCCTCAATATTCTTCCCTCCAAGTCCAAAAATACGACAAAGTCTTCTCTAACGCAGCGCTCCATTGGATTCTTCGCAATCCTGGAACGAGAAAAGATGTTTTCACTGGAGCCTATAACGCTCTTAAGCCTGGCGGCACTCTTGTCTTTGAGATGGGTGGACTAGGTAACGTGGCTGGCATGCGCGCTGCTCTCCTCGCAGCGGTTGGGCAACGAATCGGGATCCAGGGGGCAAGAGAGGCTGATCCTTGGTTCTTCCCGGACGAGAAGTGGATGAAGGATATGCTAGAAAGCATCGGGTTTGTAGTTGAGAAGAGTGAGTTGGCTTATAGATCAACAAGAGCTGAGGAGGGAAAGGATGGGAGTGGGGTTGAAGGTTGGGTGAGGCTGATGGGAAAGCAATTCCTTGATGCTGTGCCCGTGGAGAAGAGAGAGGAGTGCGTGCAGGAAATCACCGAGACTTTGAAAACGTGCTGTGAGAGTCCAAGTGGAGGGAGCTTTTTCGGGTATACAAGACTTAGAATTGCAGCTAGGAAAGCTTGAGATGATGGAAATGAGTATTAAAGCATGATCTTTATGGAAACTGAGTCACACTCTTCATGGTTCTGTAGTTTAGGGGTGCATAATATCGGAGGGGCAAGACCAAAGTCATGAGAGACTACATACTCGAGGTCTGAGCGACTTTCAATGAAACCGATGGAGTAAAACCTCCTGTGAAACATCTCCGGAAGCTTTTGTGGCCCATTCAAGCTCTGCTGGATGGATTGCCAGTAGCGGTGTCGACCCTGTCGAGCAGCCTTTCTGTAGTCTATCGCATCTTTGAACATTCCATATCGAGGGCTCATACACGAGTGTACCGTAGAGAATGTTCAGCATGACTGTCCTGGTATTCAGCCTCGCCGGCGAGCAGGTGCTAGCTCATAGGAGTGTGTGGGGACTTACTGTAGCTGTATGTGCTCTTCTTGATAGAGACTGGGTTGACATCATCTCGCAGCGATGGGCAGAACCACAATGCGGGATGCGGACGCCCGCGGCAGTGATCTGTCTGCAAGGTAAGCTGTGGAATGGCACAGAATGTGGTGATTACATCAGATTGTCTGCTAATGAGATGCGCAAAGATTATGCGATGTTTTCGCAGCAGTTGCTCTCCGTTGCTACACTGTGTCGTCATGTCGCCGCGGCAGGTCGTCGTGTCAGCAGCACGTCAGCACAAATGGCCTGTCGGGTATGCAATGGGTCTCCCCGCGGCATCGCAGGCGCTGGAGCAGCAGGCGGGCGGCGATGCACGGTGAGCGCACGCGGGGCCCTGGAGGGGGCGAGTGAGTGGCCTCATTCTGACGCTGGAGCATGAGTGCTGGCGGGGCGAGGAGGCACCCTTAAGCCACTGCCGTCAGTGCCGACAGGGACCGTGGTGGCCCCCAAGGTACCTAGCGAGCGTAGGATAGCCATCGCAAAGGTCCCGGATAGCGACCTCCAGGAGGTGTGCAATGCCAGGCTCTGCCACAGTGCTCTGCCACAGTGCTCTGCCACAGTGCTCTGCCACAGTGCTCTGCCGGGTCGATCCAGCACCCGTCAGCACCTGTCAGCACCTGCTAGCACCTGCCAGCGACTGCTTTGCTTTCGAGGCAGGAGCCCAGCACCTGATTCAGCGTCACTGCCACGGCGCTGCAGCACGTTGTTTAGTGATCAACCGCCAGCTTATCGGGCCCTGTGGGCCGTCTTCATACTTTGCGGCGTCGCCCGGCCGCTTCTTCGTAGTGGGTAGCCTGGGGTAGCCTGTGCCACTACCGTGCCGGGGCGCCAAGCACGGGAATTTTAGGGGTCTGGTCCCCAGCTCGATCGCATCCGGCGCGCTTCTGTTGGCCCTGATGGGCCGATCGTCCCCATGATCGATCCTCTTGATCCTCCTCCAGCTCTCCTCATCCACTGTGCCGCTGCGGAGCTGCAAGGTACTGTACATACCTACATACCATATGACAGCCTCGCACCCCATCTCGGTTTCTTAGAAGCCCAATGCCTCACCCTTCCGTAACTACAGCTGCTTTGTTTTCTCCTTGGGTCGCTGGGCGTTAGGGTCCTCCTCTCAAATCCATACATAGTGACCGTCAAGCCTGTTCTACGCATTCCTGCTTGTTCTAGAGCTCTCGGAAAGGGCGCCATACGCCTCCCCGCAGTTTATACCCTTTAGCCCCGAACCTTAAAGGGCTCGTCGAGAATACAGGACTTGGAGCAGATCCCCCCTGCGTTTACCGAAACACACCCACAACGACAGCACTGCCAATTTCCAAACAACACGTTCCAGAACCCTTCATTCTCTTCTACTCTTCCTACTTCACACAATATCCGGCTGTTCGGTGCACTGTAGCATGTGTGTCAATTGAGTTGAACCCCATGATTATCGATATATCGGAGACCGGGTGAGAAAGTCGGTAGGAGGTCGCAGATGAGGTGATGATCGGTTTATGACGCAGCTTCTTGGCAACAGCATTCATCTCTTATTGAGGCATTGGTAGAAGATAACTGTGCCTGCGTTGAACGAAGGGACGACCTGGGGCCGTCAGCTTCATCTTAAGTCGAAGGCCTCGGCTGGCTTAGCAGCTGTTCAACACATTGCACATATATCGAATCAGCGATTTGGCGATACTTCTGTCGCTGCTTTCGACATGTCAACAAGTGAGGAAGCGATAGAAGACTCCCGTTCATCCACGGCTTCCGCCAATCTCTATAACGTGAACGGCAATGCGATATCTCAGTCTGACCAAGCGGAAGAGCTTGGCCCTCCACGCTCACCGCTTCACAGAGTTGCCGGTCAGCCTGATGGCCTTAAATCAATCCAAGCTGAAGGGTTTCTGAATGGAGATATCCAGTCACTACGTTCGGGAACGAGCAATCTTCGACTTCCTATGCCCGGATACTCGACCGTTGCGGAAATTGCATTGGCAGCCATGCAATACTCACCAACTCCGTTACTCGTACTAAATAATTTAAAGACTGTGGTCTTGGCCAGCGAAGCTATGGGTCGTTTGGTTGGGTTAGAAGATGTGGATGATGCACGAAACGAAGATGGGGTTTCAGCATCAGACAGATTGAAAGGCAAGACTTTAAGCCAGATTGGCATCGACATGATACAAGACGGCAGGCCTGTATGGGTAAACTGGGAGACCTTCCTCGGCAGGTTATGTGAAGACTTGGTTATACACTCCAATGGCCGTGATGCACCGTTGAATCCAGAGAGTGGCGATGTTACCCCAAAAATTGAAAATGCTGAATCTACAGGTCTGAAAAAGAGCCAATCCATGGTGCACGATGTAGTACTTGAAGTCTTACTTGCTCCTCAACATATATCCGCAAATGCATTTGCGACAACCGGAAGGGCATCTGTTATTCAACCGATCACGGCCAAGATGATAGTTACTGTTTGGGGACTTGATGAGGAGAGATTTTTCTCTTTGACGTTTACTAGCACAGATTCTGCGCCGATATCATTGTCAAGCTCTCGTGGACAGTCGAGGCAGGTGGTACGTGTTTCTAGGATCGCCTCAAAACCCAGCACGATTACAGGTTCTCAGTCAAGTCCATCATCAGCCGGTTCTGCTCAAGACTCAAGTCAGAGCTCCCGCGTTTCGTCCGCAATCACAAGTCCTTCGGCAGTCTCGCTGTCAGCATCTGTATTTCCGCCTCTAGGGCCACCATCCAGGTCTAGCTTGTCTTCTTCACCTTCAAGTTTGCAAAAACTCATTATGATGAAAGATGCTCTGCTAGACAATACTGAAATGCCGATCCTATCTATGTGGAAAGACGAGAGTCTAGCCGTTCCCAATAGAGGTATATCACCAGCTTTTCTTGTTTAGATATTTACTCATACCTCGTAGCTGCTCGGCGACTCTTTCATACGCAGCCAGATCCGAAAACCATCAAAGATGGTTATGATCTAGTATCACAATGGCGCGTGTGGAACGAGGATTTCACTGTGGAACTTCACCCTTCCGAATATCCCATTTCGTACTTAATTCGAACACAGAGGCCCTTTACGAGTAGACGAGTGGGCATGTTAGATCCAGACACCAGCAAGAAAATTGTGTTTGATGTTCTGGGCGAGGCTATTACGGACCCAAATACTGGAGAATTCTTAGCAGGGGTTATAACTTGTAGGGATGTTACCGCCATGGCCACGAAATTAGCAGAGCAGGTAGAAAAGGACGATCAGAGGTTTCAAATGATATGTGACAGCCTCCCTCAAATGATCTGGACGACTACACCAGATGGCTATCATGATTGGTTTTCACAACGTTGGTATGACTACACCGGTCTGACGCAAGAGGAATCTTGCGGTATGCGTTGGAAATTACCTTTTCACCCGGACGATATGCCAGCCACAAACCAAAGATGGAAACACTCATTAGCTACTGGTGAACCTTACAGTACGGAGTATCGGTGCAAATCGAAGGGTGGAGAATGGAGGTGGATGTTGGGAAGAGCATTACCTTTCATAAACAAACAGACAGGCGTTATTGAAAAGTGGTTCGGCAGCTGTACAGATATTCATGAAGCTGTGGAGACCAGATTCGAGGCGAGACGAACCAGACAGCAGCTTTTGAGCGTTATTGGGCACGCAAAAGTCACTTTGTTCTCGGTAGACCGCCATCGCAACCTCACACTCCTGGAAGGGGCACTCATCTGGAGTGGAGAAGCTGCCGAGTCAGGATCAAATGATGACTCCAACAATAATGGAAGATCATCGAACAGAGACGCATATATAGGCAAAAACGTGTTTGACGTATTTTCCCAGACTTCTCTCAGTCATCAACCTGGAGATATACCTCCATCCCTCGCCCCTATAGAGAATATTCTGACAGGCAAAGTGACGGAGGACGTTCACGAGCATTCCATTAACGGACGCTGGTACCGAATTCGATATCTACCTATTCATGGGAAAAAGGGGGATGGAGGTGCTATTAATGAGGCCTTTATCGATGGAGTTACCGGGGTTGCCATGGACATCACGGAAATACATGATAGGCAAGAAGACTTGGTAATGCAAGAGATGGAGAATACAAGGCTTCTGGCAAATGAAGCTGCAGCCAAGGAAGCTAGCCGCCTGAAGAGTCAATTTCTTGCCAATATGTCTCATGAGATACGTACACCAATTGCTGGAGTCATCGGTATGGCGGAGCTGCTAGCAGATATGGAGCTAGATGAGGAAGCACGCGAATGTGCCGAGAACATACAACGTTCTGCCAATGGCCTCTTGACCGTCATCAATGATATCCTTGACTTCTCAAAGGTTGAATCTGGCCGTCTAGACATCGAAGAAGTTCAATTTTCGCTTTCAGTTGTTGTTCGTGATGTCAGCAAAATGCTCAGTTTTGCTGCTGAGCGAAAGCATCTGATATTTGAAGCTGATGTTTCCCTCGGGATCGACCGAGATTTAATTGTTATGGGCGATCCTGGACGAGTTAGGCAAATTATCACCAATTTATTGACGAATAGCATCAAATTCACTAGTGAAGGGAAAGTCAAGTTCTCTGTCCTGAAAGAAAAAGAGACCTCGGAGATCTTCGAGGTGAAGTTTGTTGTTGAAGATACCGGTATTGGTATCGAGGAGGATGTCAGGAAACGACTTTTCAAACCTTTTAGTCAAGCCGATTCGTCTACTGCTCGACGCTTTGGCGGAACTGGTCTTGGGCTTACTATTTGTAAGAATCTAGTCGATCTTATGCATGGACGGATTGCCTTGGAATCTTCTCTAGGGAATGGCACGACTGCCACGTTCTGGATCCCCTTCAATAAGCCTCAATATCATGGCGGAGATGCCAACATCATCGATATCGGGTCACTACCGGACCGACTTCAGAGCGAAATGAGCGTTTCATGTAATAGCTCCGACTATGAACACATTATAGGCACACCGCCTCCGCAAAATAGTCCAATACATGCGGCGCGGGGTTCACAAAGTAACCTACAAAGAGGTAGTAGGCCATCTCCTACCCCACTAGATATCGAGCTCTCCATGGAAGAACGAGGGAAAATAGAAGTCCTTGTTGTTGAGGACAAGTAAGTTACCTACCATTAATCTTAGTATTGCCGCTAACCATTCTCTACAGTGCCATCAATCAACAGATCGCCCTTAAGACAATTCGTAAGCTTGGCTTCAAAGTCTTTGCGGTCTGGAATGGCAAAGAAGCTCTAGATTATATCCTTGACTCCCAATCTCCTACTTCTATATACAGGAAGCCTGATATCATTCTGATGGACGTCCAAATGCCTGTCATTGACGGCTACCGTACAACACATCTCCTTCGTCACCATGCTCCATATTCAGCAGCTTCTCGAGATATTCCAATCGTTGCTATGACAGCCAGTGCAATTCAAGGGGATAGAGAGAAATGCAAAAAAGCCGGCATGAATGATTACCTCGCCAAGCCTGTAAAAGGCAAGACACTTGAGAAGATGCTTGTAAGGTGGACTATAGAAAGACGCAAATCTCTCACTGAAGGGGAGTCGGCTAGCGGTTCGTCAGAGCACGGTAGTGATTGTCAGGAGATTGGAGAGTATCACATCATTGACAGTAGTGGTGGTATCGTCGGGAAGGGCAATCCCGGTATTAAGAATAATACCAACACGGCGAGCGGAGCTGCTAGGCCGGCCCTAACATCTAGAACTAGTAGTCACCACCTCATTCTATCCGGTATCGAGTCTGAAGGCGACCGCGTTGTACGACGATCAGAGGCTGAAGAAAAGGCTACCTCACTTCGTGATGATAAGCTAATGGTGGCTGCTGGCGGTTCCGATGATGGATTGGTCCCACATCCCAAGGGGACTGAAGGGCAAAAGCTGACAAAAGAGAACATTGGAAGGTTGGAGCGAGAGGGTGGCGGTAGTACTATTAGGGCTGGGCGGAGAAAGATGAGTACTACTGATTCAGATAGTAGGAGTATGCACGTGGCTGGAAGTCGAACACCGGCCACCCCTAGCTCAGCTCTCGAGTCTAGGATACTAGCTGGTGAACGTGAGGATAATATAACGGCAGATGGAAGTCCACAAAGACCCACAATCGGCGCTCGGAGGTGGCGTGATTCCGAGAAAACAGTAACTGGCCTCTAAGACAAGAAGACTGAAATATTTACAGCGTATACAAAAGAGAAGGATACTTTAGAGATTTCAAGGGTGCGCATATGGCATTTACAGACCAGGGAATCGGAAACTTGGCGTTCATGCTCACAAGAATCGTTTTGGGGCTGGCCAATGCGGCATTTTTAATATTGGCTGCTTTGGCGTTAGGCTCAGAAAATTATACCTAAGGATTGGGAAGAATTGATAGGTAGTGTACATCATAGATCAGATACCACTGTGAGTAAGTGTTATATAAATATGAGAGTCTAAAGGGTTTTTCATCTGAATACATATTTTGATTATTTTGATACAACCGTTGATGCGGATGGGGGCGGCAGGCACGCGGACTGGAAATAAAAGTGGCACTCTTCAAAATACCCTTTGTCTAGGCTCTTTTAGCACTTTTATATCTCAACTGTAATAAACCAATTCATAGAATATTATATATATATCAAATTGCTTGTGCTGTTTTGTAGTATCCGAGTTTCAGCTAGATTTGAAATCTCTCTTTTAGTGCTGTAATAGGATTGGCAACAGTGAGTTTTTTAATGTTCCTGGTATTTCGCTCAAAAGCGTGCCACTTTTTTTTCTCAGTCCGCGCGTGATGCCCGACCGTATGCGGATAGAGGTCGTCGCCGCAGGCCGCGCTCTTGTCTTATCTTGATCTGATAACGGCGCCCCCCGGCGCATTACGCATTTACCATCTGGTATGTGCACACTTCCGGTGTGGATAGCCGCGCACTTTGTGGATGCTCCGATGCTCAGTTGGGCCGCAACGAGGAGCCTCGGCCATTTGGAGTTGAAGATACATATCGACATACTCATGTGCATACAGTACATGTATTTGAATCCCAGATGGGGCACACAAATAAGCGTTGATGGCTCTTGGGGCAGAGGTAAAGAGCAAAGAATCTCCTGCGCTTCTGTGTCTGTACGGCTGGGTAATGGGCATGGTACGAGTATAATCGCACCCACATCTTCTTGTCCCTCTAGAAAGCCCTACTGAGGTTCCCATCCGCACACACGCCTGATTAGATTAACTATTACAAAGAGATCCTCTCCAGGTTTCGTGCTAAACTATGCCCGAAACATACTGGGCGGCTCATTTACATCAGATCAGGTAAGGAAGGTACCATGATCTTTTTTCAGTCTTGTTGCGACATGATTACTAAGATGCTCAACTACTGGTCTCTTCATTCCTTCCTTCCACTGCAATAGCAGCTCCTGTATATTTCACTGGTAGGATATCTTGTCCTTAAGACCGAGAGATGACGACCGACGAAGAAACAGCAGTAGCCAACGCTCCAAATTTCGACAGCAGCAAGACTGGCGAAGCCAAGGCTGCAGTCGGCCCCGAAGCAAATGGAGGAACGACATTGGCCGCACAGCAAGACGTAATTACCATCGCGAACACGAAGAGCAATGTTAATGCCTCAGAGAATAGCAGCGAGACAGTCGAGCTGTCGACAGTTGAGGGCGACAAAGCAGCTCCTCCCTCAGAGCCTGCAGATCCCGAAGCGTCGCGCACGACTTTCCAAACATTCGTCATCATGGGCTCGCTCGGTTCAGGTGTCTTCCTTGCTGCTCTCGACGGGACGATCATTACCACTGCGCTTCCGACGATATCGGAATATTTTGATTCCGATGCGGCATACACTTGGATTGGAAGCGCATATCTTCTCGCAAGCGCTGCCTCGAGTCCCACCTGGGGGAAACTCTCTGATATCTGGGGCCGAAAGCCGATTATCCTGTGTGCAGCAACGATCTTCTTCATTGGAAGCTTGATAGCAGGGGTGAGCCAAAATGTTGCCATGCTGATTGCTGCGAGGGCTATCCAAGGTATTGGCGGTGGTGGGTTAATCATCCTTGGCAATATATGTATCAGTGACCTGTTTAGTATGAGGAATAGAGGCAAATTTTTTGGGATCATGGGCATGGTCTGGGCATTTGCGGGTACTACAGGTATGTTTATAGTTGCTTCCAGGACCTTTAGTCCCTTGTCTATATGTTTCTGTTGCCATAAAGGCTCGAGCATCCTTTGTTGTGAGGAGTCTGTCTATTGAGATAGGACTCCTTCATCAGCTAGTTCGTCACCTCAATGGACACATTCTGACTGCATTCTTCATAGGTCCGATCTTGGGAGGAGTGTTGGCAGAAAAGGCCAGCTGGCGGTGGTGCTTTTATCTTAATTTGCCCGTTACTGGCGTGTCTTTCACTATTCTGTTTTTCTTTCTGAAGTTAGACAATCCGAGAACGCCAGTATGGGACGGATTGAAAGCCGTCGATTGGCTTGGAAGTTTGACTATCGTTGGTGGCACGCTTATGTTCCTACTAGGACTAGAATTCGGTACATATTCTTTAAAACCTCTACGTTTCCTATCCACGTTATGTCCCTATCATGAGGCGTGTTGGGAGTTAACATCCTCAAGGCGGCTTTACTACTCCCAGAATTGTTACTTTGGGAATCCTTCTAATCTTTATGTTTTACAGGTGGTGCTACATATGCTTGGGCATCAGCAACAGTTATCTGCCTCATCATCTTTGGAGTCTTGGTCTGGGGTCTCTTTGTCATCAACGAATGGAAGCTTGCTAGATACCCGGTCATGCCTCTTCGTCTTTTCAAGTACCGCTCCAACATTGCTGCGCTTGGCGTTTGCTTCTGCCAGGCATTCGTTTTCATCGGTGCCTCATACTACTTGCCTTTATACTTCCAAGCCGTACTCGGAGCGACGCCTCTCCTGTCAGGTGTATACTTACTTCCATTTGCTCTGTCGCTATCGTTCTGTTCGGGTGGCACCGGAATATACATCAAGAGGACAGGTAAGTATTTGCCTCCGATCTGGTTCGGCCTTGTTCTTATGGTCATTGGTTATGGACTGTTTATTGACCTCGACGCGAATGAAACCTGGTCAAAAATCATCATCTTCCAGGTTATTGCAGGACTTGGTGTCGGGCCGCTTTTCCAGTCACCTTTGATTGCCCTGCAAACACTGGTCGCTCCTAGAGATATTGCAACTGCAACTGCAACCTTTGGCTTCACAAGGAATCTGTCCACTAGTATAAGTGTAGTGATTGGTGGCGTCGTCTTTCAGAATCAGATGGCAGCGAAGGCCAACTCGCTCGTAGCCAGCCTCGGTGCTGAGCTTGCGGCTGAGCTCGGCGGCGCTTCCGCCGGTTCCTGTGTGTCTATCGTTGATGCATTACCATCTGCACAAAGAGTTGTTGCGAGACAGGCGTATTACGAAGCACTCAGGGCAATGTGGATTCTGGTAAGTTCATATAGTCTTGTCTCCTGTTTAATTCAAGCCATCGATTCTAATTATCAAAAAATAGTATACCTGTTTCGCAGGACTCGGCCTAGCAATAAGTTTCTTGATCGGAAACCAAAAGCTAAGCACGGACCACGAAGTCACCAAAACCGGCCTGGTCGAAGAAGAGAGGCTCCGATTGGAGATGATGCACAACACACCTAAAGACATGACGAAGGTGGAGAAGCACAATGACGCCCTACCGGAATCTGACGAGAAGACATCCAATGCAGTCTAAGAAAGAGAGAGAGAAGAGAGAGAAAAGTCTCTGTAATAAAAGGGGTGAGTTATCTCTCCATGCTTCGAGCGTTTTAGGGCATTGCATTAGCATAGGTAAAAAAGGCGTACCTGCATAAAATGGATCTGGATCTGACAATGTGGGGAATTACCTTTGACGGTCTTTTTATAGAGAGCCCGTGGTGAGGGTCATGCGCTCGTAAAATAGATACCCCCCACCCGCTATGTACAGTACAATACAATACAACGTCCGAAATGAAAATCCCCACTTGGATAGACTAGAGTGAACGTATTTTTTTTTTTTACCAGCAATATCAACGCGTGCTGGCAATCTGCTTTGCCGCTTCGGTGTCAGGAACTCCCTAGTAGCATAGCTGTATAAAGCACTCCAGACTATTGTTGCTTTGAGGGACCCCTGTCCGACTAATCTACCTATTCTCAGATTCCAAACTCCGGCCGGTATCAGCCCTCTCCGCCATGTCCTCTCTATAAATCTCTAGAAAATGCCTCGCCACGCCGATACGCGTGCTCGGCGTCTGTTTCTCCTGCTCTCTACAGTCGGCGGTGCGGCAGCCAGGATACCCCGTACGATAGGGAGCGCGAGCGACAACAGGACCATCTGAACATGAGATATCATTACAGCTTCAGCATGCAAAAGGTCACACCCTTACGGCATTGTTAATGGATCTATAAATGCAAAACGGCGCTCCTGTGCATGACTTATATAAATACACAGGAAGCAAGTTCCATGCTAAAAAAAAGAGGAAGAAAAAAAACTCCTATAGCGCTCTGTAACTTTCCTCCGCCATCCGTAAATCAGACGTGTCGTGGGAGTAGTAACCTCTTAACAACTAATGTACGAGATATCATGTTATCACTGCCTTTTTGACACTCGTTCACAGTCGATATTGGAGTGATGAGTCTAGCGTACGATGTTCTCCCTAAGCCCACGTGTCCGCAGACTAGTACCCGCGCCCGTTGAAAACGGAAGGCTGGTAGCCAGGGGATTCTTCTGGGCGCCGTTTCCGTTACTAGCTCTTTCTAATGCTTTCCTTGCAGACTCTCCCTGGGAGCTATCTTCGCTGTTCCTCCGCGATAATATTGGAGTGATCCGTCCCGACAGAAGACCCCTGATGCCACCAGCTTTTCGTGCAGGAAGATCAGTGCTCCCAGCTGAGCAAATATACAAAAGGTATTTGAGATTTGGAAGTGTATGTCGAATGTCAATGAGTTTCAATCCTTGGCTTTCTGCAAGACATTCAATATCTTTGTTGAGTAAGAAGACTCCATAGTCGAAGCGGAACTTCACAACGCCTTTAGTGTATAAAGGGAAAGTCCTTTGAGCATCAGCTAAAGTGGATATCTCATCGCGGATAATAGACCGCGACCCGTACGGTACTACAGGATATGGTAGTGGGACGGCAAGGTAATATTGTAGCATATCAACAAGGCGAGCCACGTGCCCAAGGGCCGCCGAAATGACTTCATCATTCGAGTCTTCAAAAAATGTGTTTGGAAGGAAAAGTCCGCATATAGTGAATAGAAGAGTTTGATCAGTAGGCTCGATTGGGAAAATTTGAAGAAGCTCCTCACATACTCGACGTCGCTGGCCATGTATGTTGTCGCTCGTGGTTTGTAGAAGGGTCCTAGATTGCTTAAGCTTCTCTAAAGCGCTGTTCACGTTGTCCTGGGCTCGAGCCTCTATGTCTCTTCCTTGGTCCATAGCTCTTTTCCTTGCTGACAAAGATGCCAACAGTTCGCTCCTTTTCTTTAGAGATAGCTTGAGAAGTTTCCGTTCTGATGTTAGATATCGATCAGCTAAGGCTGCCTCGTCATGGGCTTGCGGTGCTTCATTGATAGGTCTGTCTTTCAATATTGCGTCTATTTGAGCAGAAATAGCCTCGCGCGTAGCGAGAGCATCCTGTATCGAATCATCGAGGTTCGAGAGACGCATTAAAGCACCATATGATGAGGTTGGTAGTGGAGCTGAAGGCTTCGGTGTAGGAGGGTTGAATGGTATATCCATGGCGTAGATTCCATCGATAAGGTGAAATAAGACACAATTCGGTGGCAGTGGGTGGTTTTCAAGCTGCGATTTTTAGATAGGATATATGAAGAATGGGAGACTTACTGTGCCAATAAAATGAAGGGCGGAAAGATCGGTCTCTTGTTCAAGGAGAAGGTCAAAATCCTGACGTTTGACCCAAATTTTGATTGTTATCACCGACTGTCGTCTTACGCGCGGGCCATAGTTTGAGAGGTCAAAGAAATGGAAACAAGGGTTCTATGCAATGTCAGTCAACACCGAACAATCAAGTAAAACTTGTATAATATGGTGACGGAGGATTTAGAGAGAAAGTTTTTCCTCCAAAAGAAATATATAAACCACTATTATAGAGAAGAGCATATGGCAAGATAGATTCAAGCTTTAGGGGTTCCCAAAAAGTTAAGTTCCTCCATACCTACCAGCGATTACAATCGATAGTCAGATGCTCATATCGTAACTTGACACGGGCAAGGAAGATCAAAAAATCCTACACTTACTACTGCCTTCTCAGCCACCTCACTAACATATATCGGCTCGCCAATGCCTTCGCAGTGCAGGGAGAAGAACGAGTCTACCATTCCGTGTTCCATGACATCTTCGAGTTTTTTCTGCCTATATCCAGAGCTCTGCCCCGTCCAAATCGTACTTCGCCTCCTTGCTTTGCTAGGGCGTGCCTTTATACTCATATTATCGGAGGATTGTGTATGATGTAGATGCGGCTCTCGCAGAGCTTCCCGCAAAGCCTCAAGCTTCTCGGGGCTTTTGTTGAGCGCAGCATCATCGATTGTATGGCCTCGAGGACGTGTAAGAGTCAAATTTCGTATGTAAACTCCCTGTAAATGCCGTAGTTTGCGATTCTGAGGCAAAAGCAGTGGCCGTGACGTTTCGGACGCCATAGCATTTGGCTGCGTCAACATCTGCAAGGCTGAAGAGCTCCGCCAATCTACATTATTCTTTAGCGTCGTCGCACAGACCATCTTGCCCCAAGTCTTAAGATCTTCAGCCTGACAACTTCACATATCTCAAAACGAAGGACCTACCAGAACCATTGTTGAATTACATTATTTGTCACTTTTATCATGGACCCAGGCAGGGCAGCTAACTTCGGTCGTGACCGATCACCGCGACGAGACATAACGGCGCCACGCAGAGACTCCAACAACCGCATATCCAAACCTCCCCGAGATACTCCCAGCAGCTCACGCGACGTTCGTCCACCTCGTAACAACCAAGCTGTAGAGGATGAACAGACAAGGCAATGGGTATCACAGGAGGACAGCTTTGTTCTGAAGCAGGCGAAAAAGAAGGCAGATATACGTGTTCGAGAAGGTAGAGCTAAGCCTATTGACTGGTTAGCTGTTATCCTACGAGTGATTGATCCGGATAGGGATCTTCTTGATGATGATGAGGAAGAGGTACAACATGATGTCGTGGATCCGGAAGGTGTCTTTGAAGGCCTGAATGATGCGCAGCTTGGAGAGCTCGAGTCAGATATCGCATCATATCTGACACTGGAGACGAACAAGAAGAATCAAGATTACTGGAGGACCATGCAGATTATATGCAACGACCGCAGAGAGAAGTTGAAGCCTTTAGGACCGGAGGGTCGTGCTGTAAGCTCTGTGTCAGCTGATGTTGACAAGCTTTTGGGTCCTAAAACATACGAGCAACTCGAAGCGTTGGAGAAACAGATTCGGGCAAAGCTTCGATCTAACAATGATATTGATGTCGACTATTGGGAGCAGCTATTACGGAGTTTGTTGATATGGAAAGCGAAGGCGAAGCTTAAGAAAGTCTACCAATCTGTTTTGGACAGTCGTCTCGAAACTCTTCGAAAGGAGCAGAAAGAGGATGCCGACGGTGTGCGTATGAAACTTCAAGCAATCATTATTGGTCCTATTAGGGTAGTTGAAGAAGGCTTAGTGGAAGTCGCGGACAGTACGTCCGCATCAGACACCCCGTCTACACAGCCCAAGTTATCATATTCTCAAATTTTTGACCCTGAACCTTTGTTAAAGCTCAGGGCCGAAGATAAGTCTATCGAGGTCATAGACGAATCAGTCTTCCTACAAAAAGTCTCGGCTGAGCGGATTAAAATTTTGAAGCTGGGTTACGTGCCTTTACGGCAGCGCCCTGTTGAGAAAGGAGCTTCCAACCCTGTTGACAAACCAAGCAATAATAATATTGTAGGCATTGCTCCACCTGGGACGCAAAGATTTTCTACTCTGGTCAATGAAGACTTCTCACAGGCTACAAAAGCTTTGTATGAACGGGAGGTTGCTAGAGGTATCAATGAGAATGAGGAGATCTTCACTGCAGAAGAAACTGTCACTACTGTCTCAAAACCTCAATGGGCTGCTAAATATCGCCCAAGAAAACCGAGATATTTTAACCGTGTCCAAATGGGGTACGAATGGAACAAATATAATCAAACTCATTATGATCACGACAATCCACCGCCAAAGGTTGTTCAGGGCTACAAGTTCAACATTTTCTACCCCGAACTCATTGACAAGACAAAGGCGCCGACGTTCCGAATTATACGAGAACACGGGCGCAAGCGTGGAGAAACCTTTGCTGCAGCCGGCGAGGAGGACACATGTCTGATCCGTTTCATTGCGGGGCCTCCATACGAGGATATTGCTTTTCGTATTGTGGACAAGGAATGGGACTACAGTGCCAAAAGAGATCGTGGCTTCCGAAGCAGCTTTGATAAGGTATGCATATATCTCTTATAGCCGCAAGTCACTACCTAGTAACTTGCCTATGCAACTCTAATGTGTGTAACGATCAGAAACGTAGAAGCTAATCATCATTTGCAGGGTATTCTATCTCTCCACTTTCAGTTTAAAAAGGTCAGCACCATATCATTGGCACCAGTCTTCTTTTACTGACCACAGCTTTTAGATATATTACCGAAAATGAAGGAAGAACCCGCAACGATTCTACTATTTCATTGGTCTGTCATCGCACAAATCAACAGCTGGTCATGAACCTAATTGGCTATGGAAGGATTTGGAAGCATCATCTTATCCGAAGACTTTGACTGGATCCATTGCGACGTGTCCTAATGATCCCGGCCACACTCACAGCCTTACTAGCTGCACAAATTATGTCGGGTCTGTCCTTCTTTCAGTACCGGCAGGGGACAGGAAGCATAGGTCTATAAGTGCTCATATCCTCTGTCTCTCAAACGAGGCGTCAACCTAGCTTTAGCAGTCAATAACAACGCTGCTGGTCTGTACCGCTTGCCATTTCGCATCCTAAACTTTGTCTGTACAACTGCAGTTGTGACCTAGATAAACTCCAATTTTTTAACGTCCTCTTGACACGGCGTGATTCTACAAACCCATTTCACTCGCCGGGCGGCATATTTGGTCCCCATCAGGTAAGCCATGCTTCCGCGATTCTAGCGGTATTCTAGAAATATCTCAAGTTGTACTGTTCTACGGGGCATTTCCGTAACGCTCTAGTAGCGGGAATCATTTGTGTACATCTACGCCTATGTGATATACGCCTAGGGAAGCCTGCTCAGGGCTACCCAAGGCTCCCATGCAGAAATAGCCGGCGTATCATTTATCTGATGACATATATATGCAGGCTGCGCCAGCCCGTCTGCATGTCAACGGTCTAATCGTGGGTACACAATGCAAGCTTCACACCGTTTTGCTGGTTGGCTGTGCTACAATGCCCATGTGCAAGCACATTTTGCAGCTTTCCGAAAGAAGCGAGTTGTGAAATTGGCGGATTGCTTCTCATACCTCTCTTAGGTATCGGTAACCATAGTCTATTGTCTACCTTCAATGTTGTCTTCCGATGCAAGCCTTGTGCCGTTTGCTTGCACTACGCGTCATATGCCTTGCCGTGAGTTGGCATGCAGAGTCCCATCCGGCCCTCATGGTCAACTAGGCTTACGATCCGCTTCGGCTATGGGTTCTATTGCCTTTGATATCTGAAGCTTCCCGTAACGATTTTGCTCTTCCAGACTTTTCTAAATCTCCGAGATCTCCTTGAAGAACGTCTCATGTAACTGTTCCAAATACCAAGTTTCAATTACCTTCCGCCTTCGTGTGACTCTTGAATAGTCTCATAATGATGGCTTCAAATCATTTCATGGCTGGGGCTAGTTTCGACAATGAAACGTCCCTAAATCACCAACATTTCCAGATTTCAGATACAACTCATTTTCCTCAAAATACTCCCATTCAAGACAATCTTCATCGAGCGCAACAAGATCACTACTTTTCGAACGGAACCGTGCCGTCTATCAATAACGTTGGAGCTACTTATCTACTAGACCCTACTACATCCATACCACAGCCCGAGATGGAGTGGCCCGAGTTAGGATTGTCAGACTACCAGTTCCCCGCAGCTGATCACTACTACGATTATTCTTCAACGAACGCAGTTGGTGGTCAGCAAGATATGTTCTCTCGAGGTCTTGGGGAAGCTGCGGCATGTCCGCGATCATGGCAACAAGCTTACGACCCGAGAATGATAGACGATTATGGCTCGGAGATGACTCCTCCATATCTATCAAAGAGAGCTTGTTCTGACGGGCTGACGGGCGATCTTACATCTGATTGCTTCACCCAAGAGAGTGCAAGAGACTTTGCTCGATTAAGCATCAGTCGAAGTCCTACAATGGGCAACCCTCCGCCATGTTTAGCTGATATACCATCCAGTAAAATCTCCGATGATGGAGATGAAGACCACACAGATGGGAACCATTCTATCTTGGGCGATCGCGCAGAAGAGCCCTACGCTAAGCTTATTTACAGAGCTCTGTTGGGGGCGCCAAACCACTCGATGGTTCTGCAGGAGATATATCAATGGTTCGTCAATAATACCGACAAGGGAAGTTCTACTAGTTCTGGATGGAGGAATAGTATTCGTCATAACCTTTCTATGAATGCTGTAAGTTCATGGTTCCAACTTTGTGCATCTGGCTAATACTTGCAGGCTTTCCGCAAGACAGACCGCCAGCCGACAGGGGATGAGACGAAGAAGACATCGGAGTGGGTTCTTGAGCCATTTGCCATCAAGAATGGTGTTACGCCAACGACGCGATACCGAAAGACCGGTAAAAAGGTGGCCAGGTCCGAGAACCAGGTGCCAGGGCGAGCTTCAGCCGGCAAGAAGGGCGGTATGTCGGCCGGGAGAGCCAAAACCCAGAGACTCAAAACCAGAGATGAGCGCCAAGACCCAGCTCGTAATCCTGCAAGAGAAACTCGGAGAAGACGGTCTCAAGCTAGGCACCGGATGACGCCACAGTTGGATCATCGCCAGATCTCGCCCTCCACCCCCAATGAAAGAACGAATGTGTCGAGCCCGTATTACTTCAAGACGCCCTCGTTCGATGAAGTGCTGGATTCAAACATGTACAAGCTAGAGGACGTCCAGGGGGTTTATGCGGAGGACGGTCCGATTTTCTGCCATCATGATGGACTCCCAAGAATCAATGACAACCAGTCTTATATGTGGCCAAACTTTTAGCTCGGGGTTCAGGGGTCTGGTTCGCTGCTATTGGTGTGGGATGTTTTTGGGAAATGTAGATCAGTTGTTTGGATTTGACTTGTTGGGATACCTTGTCGGTTTTGCTTGGGACGGCTTAGATTTTCAAGTTGTTATTTTGTAATGACCGTGTACTTCAGGGGTCTCAAGGCATAACTCTAGTCTTCGTTTCTATCTACCTGTCCTCGAGGGCCATTTGATTCGACGTGTCCCTTGATGCTGTATAGCCCACAAGCGTTGCCAAGTTCCTGAGAGAGATACCGACTGTATTCAATCCTAGCCAGTTCTCCAGGTGGATAATTAATTGCAGCTACGGAAGCTGCAGCAGTGACTCCGAGCTCAGGGTCTTGCATCAGGAGTGAGGATGCCAACTCATCCTGCATTTGAAATTTGATCTCAACGCTGGTCTAATTTCAGGTCGGCCATTGCGGTCTGTAGGCATGCCGACAGCTCCATCGGCCAAGCTCGGGGTTGAAAAGACTGCTCAACTATTCAGCCGAGCTGAATCTGAGGCCGAGCAGTCATAAACCACGGCCGATAGATACCACAAGGATTCCATGACGAATTCATGATAGATAAATTTGAGCAGAAACCCGCGCAGCCTTTGATGCACAAAACTCGTATGGCGGGAGCCTTGCCCTTCCTTTAGCAGCCGTCGTCGACTTAGAGCCTCTAGTAGTGGTGGATGTGATGCATCGGCAGGGAACAAGTAGACACCGGTTGGCATCCCGCGAGCCGTGCCGCTGTGGCCATTTCACGCTGCTCCCGGATCTATCCGTACTTTAAATCCGCCCTGGTGTTGGAGTTCCAGCGTCAGTCCCCTTTCGCTCCCTTCTTACTCTTCCCAGTCCCCACGTTCCCACCGAGCACCGCTGTTACACATAGACATGCCTGCTGAGACACTTGTCGTCGAGTCCTCCAGGCAATGATACGCAGGCTTGTCAGCTCTCCGTTGCAGAATACGGCAGATGCTCGCCGGCGCATGGTCTCCGGCCTGGGTGGCTTCCGCATCCTCCAGGGAATGCCGCTGTTGCTGTGCACGATATGGCACATTCTCGCCACAGGCCAATGGCTTCCGCTGTACATATGCGTGTCCATGCACGCCAGGTCTCGCGAGCCGCTGGTCAACTTATGGCCGGTGCAGATGCACTCCATACTGCTCCAGAATATCCTCGATACCGGGCGACGCCAGCCACACCGTTACATTTTGTAGGAGGGTGCCTTGCAAGTACCGGAGATGAACTAGATCGATCGGCCAAGGTTCATCGAGCTGTTGTTCTTGACCTGGTACGTGGATTCGACCGATCTCCAATCCTAGAAGAACTGCGGTCTTCCAGGGCCTCGAGATCGCTCATCTCACCAAGTCAGAAAGATATCTTCATCCATGGCATCAGCATTAGAATCCACACCGCGCTCTCGGGACTCGACACCCGTGTACGCGTCTCCCATGCAAGCAATAAGCAAATATCCCAAAAGCAGTAATGACGCTCCGGCCCAGCATGTGCAGCATTGTACATAGCTCTCCGTGGAGATTGAGCACTTGAGACTCGACTTGAAGCTTCTACCAAGGTTTCATATCACTTGTCATATTGCGGGTACGGGCTGTCCCTTCTGATCTGATGGAGATCCGCCGTCTTAACCCGTAGTCTAAGCACGCAAGGATAATCCATCATTGTGATGACCCCCCTGCATCTACGGAGCAATTCTCCCGGCCCCAAATCAAACCCCAGTCCTGACCGAATGCATCCAGGTCTTGTGCTTCCTTCACTGACAGGCTCATGCCAAGGAGGAATGCATCGGCTATAAATCTCTTCGCCTGCATATCTCCCCTTCAATGAAAGAAGCGACCTGTCATATTCATTTTCTATCATGCAGTAAGCACCATCCGCAATTCCGAGTCTGTGCATGAATTACTGTTCACATCCGGCAGATCCTTTGCACAGTGTAATATCTCAGTAATTTGGCACAGTGTGCGGCTCTTTCGCAGTTTAAGGGGGGTGTGGTGAGTAACTTGACATGGCATTAGAAGAAAGGAATATTCTAGGCACTGTGCAGCGGTGAGTCGAGGCAGGCAAGTTCTACTTTGATAGATGGATGCAACGCATGTGGCGGAGGTGACGGATATGATATCTATATTACATGGTCCTTTGAAAGGCCCTTAAGAAGTAGCAATCGGTGGTTACCCACAGGCAATGAAAAATAGGGCCCTAGAAAACAAGAATGGCAAGCTTTGAGGTAACGGACAGCAGTTAATTGAGAGTATCAAAGGCAGTTTCGGACGCCTCTGCTCCGCAGATCTTGCTTAGATTCATATATTGAATCATTGTCAGTGATGGTGCAACATAGTACATCTGGTCTAAAATTTAAGCATCCGCCATAGTGAGATGACAGAACTAGTTGTAGGATATTACAGCAATGCCAGTCTAAGTCGTCAGTGAGCTAATAATTATCAGATAGTCCAAATTCTTGATCCGCCGTGGAGGCAGATTAAAGGCTGTCTATAGGATTTGAGGTCACCAAGGGTTTGATATCATATTTTGCCAGCTACTAGGACAGAAAAGTTGAGAGTGCTTTCTATAATTTGGACATTCGCGGTATTCTAATTCTTACCTTCCCGCATCAGTATTCTTGTCTTGTAGGTCCCTTCTCCTTTATTGACAGAATGTCTGAAATGATCTATATTTCATAGCCTTTCAAAGCAGTTCGAGATATGGTATTGTATAGCAAAGAAATTCGAGAATGTATAGGGAAGTTTAGTATATTATTCTCTTTGAACCCCTTACAAGTCAATAGCTATAGTGCTAACTATTGATGACTCTCCTAAGCAAAATTTAATGGAATTGCTTAGGAATGGGCTAGCAGAAAACGTGATCTCTCCAAATCCATGTTACTGATCATATAGATATTTCAATCAACGACTAATCCAAACATGGCTATCAGTAAATGAGAAAGGACGAAGACGCCGGCCATATATTGCATATTCAACGGAGAAACTATTTTTCGTGGGCGACAGTAATTCTCTTTATTTGCAATTTGGCACTTCAAGATGGAGTTGCTTATCCTATCAGGTTTTATTTACCTATGGTTTTTGATTCGATTACTACTAGGTTCAGATTATAATAACTTCTGATAGTATTGAAATAGTGGGTCTTGGCACGCGCCTTGACAGTTGAGCGTCTTTAGATGACGGCCTTCTAAGTTCTTATTCCAAAGAGCCTAAGTTCATTAATTTATTACTTCAGATTCAGATTTCTCTATTTCCTTGTCTCGCATTTTCCCCAGCATCATCTCCACGACTATGGAGTCACTGGAGAAGCGACTTTCTTCTATGGCGACGACGGTGTCCTTAGGACTCTGCCGCTTTGATCGGCAAACGATTTCATCAGCATCAATACGAGATATCATCCGCCGAAGTCACAACTTGGCCGAGGGTCCGAGGACTTCCAGCATCATTAATATAGCTGCAAGGGACGCTTGTGTTGATTCTTTCGTTTACCCTGCCGGCCGGACGATGTATTCTCAATTCCGCCAATCACTCGCCTTGATAAATCAACCAAGCCTTCAGGTACCTGGCCATGTAGCAGCGATAATAAATACAACCAATCAACGCGATGAAACATATACGAGGCCCACAACGTTGCGGGGTGCTCCAGAAACAAGTCCTGGAGAACTCTGGGGTCGTAGTCTTCTCCGCAGCCTCACAAGTAATTGGGAGCGTCATTTCCCCCATTCTATTGAGAGACAGCCTGGTTCTCCTTCAATGCGGTTGGCTGTCACCGCCTCGAACACCCAGTATCGGCTTCAAGAACTATGCAAAATATATTCTTCCGGAAAAATTGCCCAGAGAATTGATATGAGTGACGCGCACCATCTCAAATTATATTGTCCTTTCGAATTGAATAAAACTCCGACGGATTCCAATATGGGTTTCCGTCTCCAGCTTTGCTCCACCTTCTTTTTCCTCATAGCATACTATACTCCGACAAGATGCGCTTCCAGCTCACCTCTTTCTTGACAGTTCTCGCCGCTGGCATAGTTGTTGCCAATCCGACTTGGCAAGCTCTACAAGCATGGCAGAGAGACCCTTCCCAGAGCAAAAGCGTGCCGGATCACACATCTCTTCGTCCCAGCATCTCTTTCCATCCTAAGACACCCCGTAAACCACCACCATACCACCCTCAAAGGACCAAGGTGTGCTACGTCAAAAGCCACAATAATGGTGTAGACGATTCTTCATATATTCTAGATGCACTGCACACTTGCAATAATGGTGGCCATGTTGTCTTCAAGGAAGGCACTCAGTACGTCATTGGGACAGCATTAGACTTGACCTTCTTAAAGTCCATTGACCTTGGTATGCGGAGTTGATAGGATTTAAATGCAGTGCTAATCAGTATTGCAGATGTCCAAGGCTATATTCAATTCACCAATGATACCACTTATTGGCAAGCCAATTCCTTCAAATTTATATTCCAGAATGTGACATCGTTCTGGAAGATTGGTGGAACAGATGTTGCTATTTACGGTATGCAGTTATCGCCCCATTCCTCAATAGTAGGTACTGAAAATTTTAGGTGGAGGAACCATTGACGGTAATGGTCAAGTCTGGTATGATCTCTACGCTGAGAATATTTACGCTCTACGACCCGTTATTATGGGTATTGCCGGTCTCCATGACTCGACCATAAGTGATCTCGTGTTGAGATACAGCCCAGAGTATTACCATTTCATTACTAATTCGACTAATGTTGTCTTTGATAATATCAACATTGCAGGAGGAAGTGTCAGTCACAACCCTGCAAAGAACACTGATGGATGGGACACTTACCGAGTTGAGGACGTTACAATTCAGAACTCGGTGGTTAACAATGGAGATGGCGAGTGACTCATTCTTAATTCTGCCGGCAGAAACTAATTGTTCAAAAGATTGTGTGTCATTCAAGCCAAACAGTACCAATATCCTCGTGCAGAATCTGTGGTGCAACGGCTCTCATGGTATCTCCGTCGGATCCCTCGGGCAGTACCTTGGAGAGTTCGACATTGTTGAGAATGTATATGTCTATAATAACTCGTTACACAATGCTACTGTAAGTTTGATAACAACTTGCTCTCATTTCGAAGTACTGACATTATGTAGGATGGTGCTCGTATAAAAGTTTGGCCCAACACCCCATCAGCTTTGAGCGGTGATCTTCAAGGAGGTGGAGGCTCCGGCCGGGTCGACAACATCACATATGATACAATGACCATCGATGCTGTTGACTACGCCATTGAGGTCGACCAGTGCTATGGACAGAGCAATCTCACTCTCTGCAATTTATACCCATCATCGTTGACCATCACGAATATTCTCTTCAAAAACTTTGTGGGCAAGACCACAGCAAAATACCAACCAGAGACAAGCACATTTGCTTGTTCTAGCTCCAGTGTCTGTAGTGGGATTGTGGCCAGCAGCATCGATGTTGTGAGTCCAAACGGGACTCGTCAAGCATACTGTCAGAATGTGGACGAATCCACTTTAGACGTGGAGTGCACGACTCTGTACAAGGGGTTCAATTAGCTGAGCTGCTAGATGGATAGATTGTAGATTGAGTACATGTGGTAGTGCTATCATGATCTAAATATAAAATATTGAATTTATATACTTCACACAGAAGTGTATATCGCCCAAGCTCGCATCTCAGCACGTGATATGACCAGAACATCACTCATCATGAGGTACCCAGTGACAAATACCAGTTGGATGCTTGCTGTGGTACGTTGCATATGCTTTTGCCTCTTATAATTCCGTTGGAAGGTGTTGTACCGGAGGCCTATTCCTAGATTGATTATGTAAGCGGCAAGCAGCCAGGCAACAGGATGGACAGGACGAGGCTGCACCTAGCCAGGTCACCCCCAAATGAAGCATCAACATCCTTCCGGACGGGAGGTCGCATATTCGGATATTTTCCGTAGGTCCGAAACACCATCGATGGATCTTATGACCATCTCCACGTTGTTGAACGGTTCTATAAATCCCATCACACAGGTGCAACGTCTCGCAAGCACAAGGCAACGAGCCTAATCCATCGTCAACAGCCTCGCGGCTCACATAGCACCTTTGAACCCTCACCGCAACAATTCTCCAGCGAGGCTATGTCTGTGTCGTGGCATCCTCTGAGTCTGCCTAGATCGAATGCCAACCTACCACCACTCCTAATTTCCACCGACTTCACAGCGAATTCGTACACCGTACACCTGACAGACTTGACGCACATCTGGAGTGAGTCTCTTGATCGACGTGGCATCATCAAGCGTAGCATGATAGAGGACACCACTATAGATCCGAGTGAAGATGCAGAACAGCTACGGCTCTGTCTGGAGAAAATCAAGCTTGGTCTTCTTGGCAGGAAAGACACCAAACTCAAGCTGTCCGCCCATGCGTGCAAGCGCAGAGATACCTCCGAGAACAATACGAATCTAGACCTGGAAGTGATAGCTATACTCCCAGGGCCTCTCGATCCTTTTAAATGGCCCATTCATCTTACGCCTTCAGACCAATCTACCCTCACGGTCCATTTGACTATTCCGCTTCTACAGGCACAAAATGCGCGCTTAAGAGAGCTAGAAGACTTGGTTGATATATTGAAGGATAAGGACCACGTCATTCAGAAGCTGGTCGATAAGCTAGAAGCTACTGGTGCTGAGTTGGGTCATGTATTCCCTGGCGCTGCGGGAAAGGGTGGGAGGAAGATCCCAAGAAAGCAGGCAGAGGAACGGGTCAAAGGTCTAGGTCTGTTCGACGAGGACGCATGGAGAAAGAATATGAGGAAAGAACAGAATATCCATGACAGCTCCGATGTTGGCATCGTTGCCAAGAAAGTCTTTGCTGACGATGCCGTCGATTTGTTAGGTACAACATCTGTAGACAGTTCTGAGTATCGAGATAAATGGTGGAATAGGTTAGGGGGTGGGTCAATAGACATAACTGATTCCTTCGATGGGGTGGTGAAGGATGCATACCTTGAAATCACACGCGAAGATCCAGTTAGGCCAACCAATAAGTACAAGGAGCCTTTGGACGTAGATGATGATCAGGACTTCCAAGTCCAATCTACACCCCCTCGTCAGAGAAGCATCTCACCAAATGAATCAAAAGAGATATCTCCTGTCTCGATCAGCAACGGAGATGGCCTCGACGTGCCGTCCCAGCGCTCGGCAGTTCCAGACAGTTTTCCCTTAACCAAACGACCGTCACAACATAAGAAACTGGGAACCATCGGCCACTCGATACCGTCTTCTATACCTCCTAAGAGGAAGACTCCGGAGCCTCCTGCGATATCTAGTAGGACCCACGAAGTTGAAGACGACGACACAGCAACCGAGGACGAAGACGATTCTCCAAAGCGGAAACCCGCCGCGCCTTGGAAGCGTTCTCACTCGCCAGCTCCTCTAAAGCCGAACAAAGTTGGCCTGGGGAGAATCGGTGGGAAGAGAAAGGAAGCCACTCCACCTCCATCTCCAGCGCCAGCTCCACCACTCCCAGCAGCCTCATCGCAAGACGGATCCTTGTCAGGGCGAAAGGCAAAGCCGAAGCTTGGTCACCTCGGCCACAAACCTCTCGTTACCGAATCAACTACCAAAGGTGGCGAGGACGAGAGAGGACGAGCAGCGTCAAAGGAGGAAGAGAAGCCACGAGAAACATCTGTCGAGAGGGCTAATCGGAAGAGGCAAGAGTTGAGGCGCCAGTTGGAAGAGAAGGCGAAAGCGCCAGCAAAGAAGAAGAGGAAGTTCTGATCTTGAAAAATGATATAGTTTAGGATATATATAAAGGCCCTCCGGTTCCAAATTGAAGTAAGATTAATATAATGTAGCAATCTAGGCGTTATTCGATATAGAAATCAACATGAACAATACCCAGGATGGCGCTATTCAAAGATATACCCACTATGCGTTCGAAACCAACAAGTCCAGTATTAGGCAGAAGTGACAATCTACAGAATATATCCCGGCTAGCTGCTCGAGCAGACAATATCATGGAACCTCACATTCGATCTCAACACAAGGGAGCGCTAGAGCGCTTACCAACGACCTCTTACAGCAACGAAGGCCAAAGCAGAAGCAGAGATCGATACTAAGAAGTAAGTCTTAAGACACTATCATGTACGGATTCGTCGGTATCACCAATTTTGAGGTATAAAGGTGCTCTATTGGCTAAAGAGGTTTGCTGTGTCAATTCAGTATTTATATCATGGAATAGTAAACTCCGCTCGCTGATGCAATCCTATAATCATCCCAGTCGAAACTCCATTTGCCCCTTGCACATAATACACTGTTCCTTCCATGCATCTAGTTCTACAACTCATCAACTGCTGGCCTTCTAACGATCCACTTCCTTTCCGGAACGGGCAAGCCAATATAATGATTCCAGACTCTATTCATCTCGATAAGAAAGATCCTCCATCTGCGCACCAGGAATTAGCATCAACCTCCATGCATGGTAGATATGGAAATACTTACACAAGACCAGGGAATTTTATCCATCCATTGATGACAATTTTGAAGGCATTCCATACCAGAAGAAGCTCTGAATTGAAAGCTTCTTTGATTGTTTGATTTGCTGGGTTCTTCCTGCTTCCCTGTTCCACTAAAAATTCTTCAAAGTCGTCGTCATCATGGCCATCTTCCTCCACCGATGTTTTCGTGTCCTTGTGCGGAAACACAACATTATGAGGAAGTCGTTCCCTATCTGTCATCTTATGATAATGGCTGCCTTCCAAGTCTTCATTTTTATGCTCTTCTTCCTTAATCATCTTCCGGAAGCCATCAATGGCGGATAAAGAACTTGAAATCCTTGAAAGGGTATTGAAGAGCGCAACAAGTTCAGTGCGTTTTAGTGCTGGAGCCTCGCTACCATCTTTGGAATTGTCGAACTCGAAAAGGACTTTCAACGCCGCACCATAGCCAGCAGTTTGTAGCTTTCCCCAGAGTCGGCACTTGTCGCAACCAACACAGTCCATAACACGGCTCACGTTTCTGAAGCGGTTCCTAAAGTCTTCTTTGAGACTTGGACCTTCTCCGTTTACAAACATCAAGCTTTCGTCGAAAATCTGTGGTCCGGATGCAGCTTGAGTAGTGAGTTCCTGGACTTTTTGCTTGGTAGCAAGGTCCTGGGCTTGATCTCCCGAGCAGAATGTGTAGGACTGGAGGTATGGTCCAAGCTTTGCGACAGCGCGTAGGACGAGTGCGTAGTCAAAATAGAGATTTGCAATTCGATCAGGGAAATTGTCGAGACGAAATTTGTAGCATGCAAGATTTGGACTCCATTCACCAGTAGTCTGGTTGAGATAATCCCAACAAAGATGTGTGCTTATGGAAGCATGCATGCCAGATACGACGCGGTAGAAGACACGCTTTTCAAGGCATTCGTCCTCGTTCTCTAGGCCTGTCTCTGCAACAAAAGGAGTATTCGGAAACTTCTTCTGATGCTCAGCCAATGCTTTCTGCCGGCCATTTTCCTCTATGACTGACTTGAGATCTTTTGCTGCAGGTCCAGAAGAACCAAATGGAGAGGCGTCCCGAGCAGTGGAGTGTGGGAACGAGGCTTTAGAAAAGCAATTCTCGCGATAGATGGCATCCCATATTTGGCGAGCACCTTCTCCTGCATATCCCGTGTACTTCTCCGGATTGTCAAGTAAACTGACATAATCTCCTTTTCCAGTGGCAGTCTCATCTTCCGGTTCACAGTAATCGCGCTCGTCACACTCATCATCATAATCCACTACACAGCTCTCTCCAACATCTTCACCCAGCATGCCTTGTAATGGCCGTTCTGGTCCTCTTTCTTCTTGTAATTGTTTGCCAGGATGGCCCGCTTTCGGTCCCTGCAGTTTGCCCAATTCATCTGCACGCCATATAAGAGGTATGTCATCCTCATTATCCAGAGTATTCACAGCACAGGCAATATTGCCACACATAGGATTGTCATCGCTCCAGAAAGGGCATTCTTTATGGTATAGATTGAGTCGATAGTAGGCAAAGAAATCGGTATGAGTGAGCGCTGTGAGGGCAGGCTTTAACTTGGCGTTCATACTATCGAGTGTCGAGTAGGAGGCACATGCGTCGGACACGATGGCGTTTGGATTAAACTGCGGGACTGATGAGCTATGAGTAGGCAAATAGAATTGGCTATTACTTACTGCGCAGACATCTGGTGGCGAAGGTTCAGATTGGGTTGCTGTTACACTCTCTGCATGGGATGTACCCAGGAGGGCAAAAAGGGCAACAAAGACATGCGCTGCAGTCTTCATCATTCAGGTTTAGATGCTCGATATCTGTTCTCTGAAAGGAAACTTTCCAATGGATAGAAACAGTGGACCAAAACTTATACTGGGCGTGAAGTGATAATAAGTTTTGTCAAGGGGTAGTTGATAAGGCGGTCCAGGCAAAATTTCGCTCAAAAAATCCTCAGCAGAAGTTGTTATTAAGGAATAATATAGTAACTGTTGCCGATTAGGAGTTTGTCAATGGAATACAAGATGCCAGATCGTAGAGGGAATGAATTATTTACAGGCGGATTGGTCAGCGATCGATTTTCTTTCTACGTGTCCATAACTCTCGCTTTATTCTAGTTGTCGTTCGATTATGGATTACGGATCCTGCCCGCTAAAACGCGATAGCGCTACTTATGCCTGAATTGCAGGGAACGCAGGCGCAGGAGCAGCGTACAGAGTATGGCGGGCAAGCCATTCCTCGACCTGTAGTGCGCTACATTCTCCGCAAGCAGCGAGGAGATGGGACACATCATACATAACTACATACCTCATAAACAGATGAATGCCCTCCTAGGGGAATAAATTAATCAGATACAACATCCTACAGTCCCTTCAATAAACGAAGAAAATCAATAAGACCCGACCTGTGAGTTCCGCAACAGATTTGTATTTACTCGTAGCATATTTCAGTGTCTCGTCCCTTTTTTGCCCCTCATGTTACAATGATTTTTACTTTTTACAATTCCGATACTGAGAGGGTAATTTACGTTAAAAGGTGATCGACATGCACTCATGGAACAGAATTAAGTGATCAATTATTTCGCATTCCCTCTGTTCTACAAACGCGCTGAAAGCCCAGTGAATGGTAGAAAACATCCCTGTACCAGATCTCAGCTAGATCAGAAAACACGCAATTGACTTTTAGGAACCCAGCGAAAGAGCCAATCCAGTAGAGCCAACCATGTCACGAAATCATGTATCGAACCATCTCCTTCTCCAGCACACCAAATGATTGAGCATTTAACGGGTGGACAAAGCCTTTGTGACAGCACGCTTGAGTGCAAGTTCCTTCTTCTTCAAATCATCAGAGCTGGAGTCCTCAACCTCGAGCTGTGCCATGGCGTCACTGAGAGATGACTCAATCTTGTCCTTTTGTCCACGCTTGATCTTGAGTGACATCGTTGGGTCGGAGATGATCTCCTCGACTCTTGAGATGTATGACTCGAGCTGTTGTCTAGCCTCGAACTTCTTGCTGAAAGCCTCGTCGCTGTTTTTGAATTTCTCGGCATCTAGTATTTTGTCAGTATATCATGTAATGATGTTATTGGTAGAAGTAACTAACCGTTGATCATGCTCTCAATCTCGCTTGAGGAGAGCTTTCCGACAGAGTTAGAAATGGTGATGTTTGCGCTGCGACCAGAAGTCTTCTCGGTGGCAGTGACCTTCAGAATACCGTTGACATCGACTTCAAAGACGACCTCAAGAACGGCATCACCAGCCTTCATAGGAGGGATTGGTGCAAGGGTGAACTCTCCGAGGGATGTGTTATCCTCACAGTTCACACGCTCACCCTGGAAGACAGGGAATTGGACGGTCTGCTGGTTGTCCGCAACGGTGGTGAATGTTCGCTTCTTGATGGTTGGGACGGTCTGGCCACGGGGAACGACAGGAGCAAAGATGTTGCCCTCCATGGCGACACCGAGAGAAAGGGGAACGACATCCAAGAGGAGGAGGTCGGCAGTATCGGCAGAGGTGGCCTTTCCAGAGAGAATACCGGCCTGAACAGCGGCACCATATGCAACAGCCTCATCAGGGTTGATGCTCTTCTCGAGCTTCTTTCCGTCGAAGAAATCGCTGAGGAGCTTCTGTATCCTTGGGATACGGGTAGATCCACCAACAAGCACGATCTCGTCAACCTTGCTCTTGTCAATGTTGGCATCCTTCAGGACCTGGGCAACAGGGTCCAAGGTACCGTTGAAGGCCTTTGAGTTAAGGTCCTCGAAACGAGCACGGGTAATCTGAGCATTGAAGTCCTCACCATCGAACAGTGAATCGATTTCAACCGTGGTTTGAGCACCGTTGGAGAGAGTACGCTTGGCACGCTCACAGGCTGTACGAAGACGTCTCAGAGCACGTGGGTCTGCTGACATGTCCTTCTTGGTCTTGCGTTGGAATTCCTTCTTGAAGTGCTCAAGGAGGTTAGTATCGAAATCTTGACCTCCCAAGTGGGTATCACCGGCAGTAGCCTTGACAGTGAAAACACCACCCTGGATGTTCAGGAGGGAAACATCGAAAGTTCCACCACCAAGATCGTAAATGAGAACGTTTCTCTCCTTGGCGGACTTTCCGGCTCCTAGACCGTACGCAATAGCAGCGGCGGTAGGCTCGTTGATGATACGGAGGACATTGAGGCCAGCAATGGCACCAGCATCCTTGGTAGCTTGACGCTGGTTGTCGGTGAAGTAGGCTGGGACAGTGATAACGGCCTTGGCGACCTTCTTGCCCAACTTAACTTCTGCAACTTCCTTCATCTGTAGTGATTTTGTTAGTGATGAACTACTCATCAATATCTACATGCACGCACCTTTGTCAAGACCATGGCTGAGATTTCCTGTGGGGAGAAAACTTTGTTCTCTCCAAGGTACTCAACTTCAACCATGGGGCTTCCATCATGGTCAATGACCTTGAATGGCCATGACTCGATATCCTTCTTGACGATAGGGTCATCGAAACGACGTCCGATCAAACGCCTGTAATGTATCAGCACAGCCTAATTAGGATGCGCAAAACCGATCTACTCACTTGATATCGAAGATGGTGTTTCTTGGGTTCATGGCAGCCTGGTTCTTGGCCGACTCACCGATCAAACGCTCCTTGTCGGTGAAGGAAACGAAAGATGGGGTGGTGAAGCTACCCTGCTCGTTGGCAACTGCAAACTATCAGTATCCGCTATCGGGTGGCTCCTATAAGGCATTTATGCTCTAAAGTTCGAAAAGAATGCAAGACGTACTGATTTCGACATTGGTACCCTCATAGTTGGCAACGCAAGAATATGTGGTTCCTATTGGCAAAAGTCAGCAAACAATTGTTATAAAGGCTTCAGGTTGATTGATTCGCGGCCGGAAACGTACCAAGATCGATACCGATCGCACCATCGTAGACCTCGTCAGCCATATTGGATGTGAGTTCTGTTAAGTACGGAGAGAATTTTTGTTGTGAAAGTTCACTACCAGAAAAGGCAGACGATAATCGGCCTCGAAAAAGTTCGATGTGGGAAAATCATGCGGAGCTAACGCTAACAACTCTTCGCCTAGCGCGCGATTGCTGCCTCGTTTATCGCACTCTCAGTGAGGCTGCTATGGTGCCATGAATTATCATCACGTTTCAATAGGGCAACGGCCGGGTGCTGTAGTTGATTCGACCCAGCTTTCATGGATAGATAAAACTGTTAGAACTTATATTAGTGACTTCGTAGAAATTAAAAGGTGGTTTTTCATCGATTCCATTTCCTTCACACATTAATTCAGAGGGACCTTTGAATGAAGGCAGCCAGGATTTTCTGCAAGAGAAACTTTGGTAAGTCAGGTCACTATTTACAGACCACGTTTTGAAATAGGTATTTATGCTTTCTGGCTCTACATAATTGCGCGTACCCTATGTAGGAGCGTCAAGTTACAATGTGCTGTTAGCATTGAATTTACAACGCCATAGCCATAGCCACCGAAGTCTTCTAATTTCTGTTCTCCGTCTTGCAGAACGCCTTCGGATAAATACCCCAAAATGATCTCATGAGGTCTATGACCTCCGGCCGTTGACCTACGACCTCAAAAGATTTGCAAAGACAGTAACTTTCTCCAACTCCACATCCTGTCCGTTGGCGGGCTTTGGAACACCTTTAGGCAATGCCGCAATTAATTCCACCTCAATTCTGTTGACGCCTGGCAAGAGACGAGCTTCAAATAAAGGATGTCTGGGATCAATAGCTTGGCCAGGAATGGTTGGCATAGCATGCAGACGTTGAGTTCCAGATGTAACAAAGAGCTTGTGTTGGCGCTCAAGTAATTGTGCAGCGATTGTTGGCTTAATCTGTAAATAGTAATGAGTATGTGGAAGGTTTATCGTGATACTTTGTTGGGCCATGCTGGGAGATGGTGGGAGGTCCATTCGAAAATGACGGGAGATGTTGAGACCTGGATGTGTCGCCAAGCTCAGGTTCGTGATCATTGCATCAGATTCATCTGGTTTAGTCAGTACAGACCTAAATAAGCTCGAGACAGTTAGAAACGTACCCTTGCCAGGCTGACGCCATTTGGACTCGAAGGTAGGATTTGGGGCGTGATATGATTGTTGTGGATTATAGCCATTCAAATATGGGCTATTGTTTGTGATCCCTATGGTGCTGGTTGTTGGGGGAAGCATTCCGTTTCCATTCAAGTTTGAACTTGAAGATGTCTGATGGAGTCCAGAATTGCTGCTGTGTCCAATATTCGTACTTCCAGGAGGTAGTGAAGGTGATTGTTTGGAGCCATCTTCATTCTTGACGAGAGCAGATGATGATGGAGTAGGCGAGGCTGCAGAGCCTGACATACTCTTGGCTCTATCAGACTGGCTAAGACTTGAAATACCAGAAATTTGCGCACCGCCGAAAGGGTTTCTTCGTGCCGAAGCGCCAGAGTCGGCAACTGTGTTGCCATTCAGACCACCTGTCGGAGCTGGAGAGTTTGCAGGACTTGATTTACTACCCATACGCAAGGTTATTTTCGGGGCCGGTTCAGCAGCTGTCATCTTCAGCTTGAGTTTCGGCGGAGCAGGCTCTGGAGCGGCCTTTTTAGCCTCTGCAAGACTTTCGTAGAAGAATTCCTAATGTAATTATTAGTCAAACGATCCAAAGCACTACAATATATTTTTCAACGCACCTCGAGTTCTTTGGCTAGTAGCGAGATTTCACTTCCATCTTCGTTGTAGTGCCAAGCATTTTGCCAGATGCAAGCAACCTCCTCTTCAAGTGCCTTCCAAGTCTTGAAGTCTGAAATCCCGGTAGGATCATTCCTGCCATGAACACCCCGTACAAGCTTCTGTACGCCCTTGAGACTCACGGGATGGGGAATAACTTGGTAATAGTCTCGGAGAGTGCGTGGTGGTAGTGAGACGAAGGGTTCAAATCTAGGATACTCATCGCTATAGAAGGTCAGTCACCTATATGGACACTTAAAGAGGGGTGGTGACCAACTCATCATCCTCCCTGTGCCTGAGCATATCTGCAACTATTTTTTCTTGTGCTTGCTGGAAGGTAAGCCCAGCATATCTAACCCCAGAATAGGATTCAGATCTAGCAGGAGTAGCACTGAGTCGCTGCTGTTGCGCCATTTGGTGCCCTGCTAGAGTCTTTGGGGGACGTCCAGGCTTCCGCTTGGGTAAGGACGAAGCTTCCGTATCAATCTCGCCTTCTGCATCTATATCACTACCTTGAGCACTGACTTGGTTTTCCGGAATTGGGGTGGGGAACGCAACATAACCAGGGGTCTTATATGCTGGGTTGTTCTTCGTCATGAAGTTACTCAGCGCTTTTCGTATTCTCTCGGCATCATCATAAATCTCACTTCCCTTCTGGTTGTATTCCTTTGCATTTGAGATCATGCGCTTGCAATAGCTTTCGAGTGCTGTAAGACTCGGGAATTCTCTACGTGTCAATTTCCCTTCGATAGTATCTATAGCTATTGGCATCTTAATAATCGTGTAGTAGTCGGGAATATCTCTCTTGTTCGGAAGTGTGAGGAAGTTTGTCGCAACGAGTCGCCCACTGTGCATGACAGTGTCAGTAACATTATACACTCGGCCGGGGTGTTTGAGGGAGATCTCTGCAAGAGGGCTTGCCGTTCAAAGAGCTCACGCAACTCTGATTAAGCTGCAATGAACCACAGCTTCCCATCGTTATCTGAAAAAATATTGCAGCACGTCCGCAGTGGTGAAAGCCAATGCACAAGAGAGTTTTAGGAGCTTGCATACCTCTTGTCCGCAGTCCTCCTAACTTGTTCGAGGAAGGTGAGTCCATATTGTGCAGTTGTCTCCGGCGTCTCTCCTCGACTTAGGTCGATCTCCTAATGTGAGCACAGTCAGTGGTAGCTCTATGTAGTACAGTTGAGAGCCTATTGTGTTTCGGTGCTTGGATGCTGGGAAATACGAGGCGACTAGAGGTTTCTCGAGGTCCAGCCTGCTCCTCATCGCCCGGTGGTTCCCAGTATGCGAATTTGGTAAGTCGATCCCCTGTCGCAGTGCTGTCGCAACAACATCACAGCATAACATCCCCAACAGGCGCACGACAGTAGAAACCTGCAAGACTTACAGAAATCTTTCTCCTCTTGGCCGCACGATCCTCCAAGTCTTCTGCTGCTGCTGCGTTTCCGTTGGCCCTCCGCTTGGATTCCATTCTGCCCCGAGTATCTATGTCGCGCGGGGATAGCGAGGAAAATGCTGCAGTGGTGAAGCTATGCGAGTGCGCGGCGGTCCTCAATGGCTCTCAGGTTGCTTCGGGCTGAGTCGCGCAAAGCTGGTGGTTGACGCGCTGCGAATTTGGAGTGTCCGACGCGAGGTCTGAGTACTGTCGAGCGTGGGGAGGTGCTTTGCAGGGGTTGGTTGCCGAAAGAGCCCAGATGCGAATTGTCAGATCGTGTATTTGCGCTGCACGGCGTCAAACGGTCGAGACGAGGTGCATAAATATGATCTGGTTGGCACTTCTGTACATCGAGTTCCTGGATATGCTGCACTCGCTCTGTCCTTCCAGGAACGCACGCAATTCGCCTACAAGAACATCACGTGGCTACAAAGCGTGTTGTGGCCTGAGGCATCCGTGGAGTGAAGGTCGCCTGCCACTCATGTAAACAATAACTGTATTTCTCTTCTTGCCTTCCATATTCGCAATCCTACCTTGCACGCTCATTTTGCACGCTGAATAGGCCCTGTTCTTCTGCAGACTGCCGCGACCAAAGGCGATACGAGTCATTGGCTTTGTAACAAAAGCGCCTTCCATTTGCTATCGAAGCTACGAGAACTCTACAACGCGCAAGATCCCAAACGTACCCAAGTTCCCTCCGCAATCGCAGAAGCCACAACCAACCTTTCGAGACTCGACCTGCTCGAAGGAAAACTTCCTTGGCACCCCCGAATCACAATACTGTGAAATCCCGCTGTTCCAAACGGAGAGCTGCAGACGCGCTAGCTTTGCATGTGCTGCCCCACTACCAAATACCTACACCTCAACTACGACTGTAAAAAGCAGATACCAGTCCGACCAGTATGGCAGATATGGACTACAACAGGCGGAACAAGGTGCCAAGGCCGTTGTCTGATGCAGAGAAAGAGCGACTAGACGAGTTTATTGACTCCATCCACTATTCCGCAAGGTTCGTCAACCTAAGCATTCCCCTTCGAGCACGAGCCGGACGTTCCGTATCTGCATTTTGTGGTGAAGTTCTAACTGCCTACATAGATATTCCGATAATGAGTATGAATACAGGCATGTTCAGCTACCAAAAGCTATGCTCAAAGCCATACCCAAAGAGTACCATGACCCGTCGAAGGGCACGTTGAAGCTGCTATGGGAGGAAGAATGGCGGGCGATAGGAATTACACAGGTCTGTCAACCCAGTAATCCTTTCCATCGAAGTATAATATGCTGACAGCTATATTACAGAGCCTAGGTTGGGAACATTACGAAGTACACGAGCCGGAGCCACATATTCTTCTTTTTAAGTATGTCTATGTCCATTCTCTGCAACTGCACGCACATACTGATTACAGTCGCAGGAGACCGATCAACTACGTACCGCCAGGTCAATAATTTGTTTGTTATAGAACTTTGCGACTCTAAACGATCATGGATTTGGGCGGCTTTCTAGAAAGTGTAAGAAACCACATATCGTGCATGCATGCGTCGACGACTTTACGTCTCATGTCTCTCTCAGCGTTCATTTTTCTGGCTCAACCTAGCCCTCTATTGTATTGTACTAAAGCGGATCCAATGAACATCTTCCAACCTCTTGTTCCTCCTTCTCCTACCAAGTCTCAACATGACTTCGAGTCGAGCTCCATCGTGTATGCAGGCCGTCTTTCATGGAAAATGAGATACTCCAAGTACTCTTCGTTGCTCTATTGAGGCGCATTATGGCCTGATCATTTGTCCCGGCAACATCTTAGTCAGCACACATAGTTTCTCATGGAAAACCTGGAGCCGTACCTTCATACCTATGGTCTTCTTCAACTTGCACATCAACCCCATGAAATGGATGGCCAGGAAGAAATGAGCATATACAATAAGTCGAAATGGATAGTGACAGCGGTTTCGGAGGATGACTCTTAAGGGCATCGGGTTATTGACAACGTCGGCGGATACGACATCCTACATGCTGGTTATTCCGAGGATCAAAAAATTGGGAAGGAGAGAGCGCTTTGCGGAAAAGTTCTAAGTAATTGGTTGAATCTGGCGTGGTGCTGAGACTTTTTGGCAATACAGTCAAAGATCTGTATGGTGATAATGGGAGCATAGCTTGAACAAGGAGGAGATAGGGTCGTCAATCACTGATAGCAACTTTTGAAGTAATATAATCTGAAAGTGGTTTGATTGAAATCTTTTTTGATACCAGGCTTTGAGGAGGTGTGCTCGCATATTATAAAGGCTGGAGCATCGGACGTTTCAAAAACTTCTTTCAGGAGATCCCGTACTAGATGCGACTGGCAGCCCCAAATTTTTGTTTTCTTACGCGCCATGCAGGGACAAAGAGAGTCTGGAGTCATATCTGAGAGATATCACGTTAACTGCTAAGGCGACTCCATATACATTCCTTGCCAAGGTTCTACAGAATGGTTGTCGGTATGGCTGATGATGCGTGATAAAGAAATTGAGAGAAGGCCTTCCCATGTACGCTCATGTTATCATTAACCTTGTGCACAACGTTTGCGATGCATTAGCATTGTCCCACGCGTTCGTAGGCATTAGTCAATTACCCCAGTTCCTGCAGGTTACACAACATAGTCTTTAGATCAAGTAGATCACGCACAATAGCCAGATTTTCGTTTCCTAGAAGTCGATTAGTCAATGTAGCATTCGATTTCAGAATTTCAGATTGCTTGAATGAAGTTTGGAGGCTATATATCAGAGAGAAGATTATGTTTTTCGACATGAGCATGTCGTAAAGAGACTAGGCATCCCACCGAAATGAAAAGCAAGTCTCTTCCGCATGAGTCCGACTAAGGATGACGATACATTGGTTTTCATCATTTTGACCTGTGGGAAGAAATATGGGAGAATGGTTGCATAACTTACTTGTGATATCACAACACATCGTCATGTTGGGTTGGCTCTCTGGGCGTTCGTACCCAGCGGTTCAAGCCTACTTGCCTGTAGATTGAACTTTTATTAATCGAGAAGTGTGACTGTCCCATTCTTTCTGAAGCCAAAACTTCTCATACGTCTTCATATGAAATTTTTCTCCTTTGAGATGCAGCGCCTGGCATTGTTGTAGACGCGCTGCTCTCCTCTCCGTAATCCAGACTTTCTAACCCTGTGTCTACCTTATCCCAAGTCCTTTTCCGCAGATCTGGTTTCACATTCTGCTTGTTATATCCCTTCTTTATCTGTTGTCCCTTCTTGCTTTTGTCATTCCTCCCTCGTGAATCTGTCTTCGCGGTTTGTTGTAGTCGCGTAGCTTCTGCTGTTGCTGTGAGCGTCTCAACGACTTCTTCCGCATGACCCAAGACAGCGCTCTGCTGTATTAGTTCAGGGGAGTTAAAGTCTTTATCCTCCTCAGCATGTCGTCGTCCACGCATAATTGCTTCAATCTCAGAGTGTCTGAACATCGCAATCTGCTCATCTGTGAGGGTACGCTTCACTCCGTCTTCGTAATACCCAAGGGCATCGCCATCTACTATCTCCTCGTCGACCGGCCCTAGGAAGTGCTCGGCAAAATGATCAACAGATGACGCGGAGAAGTGTGAAGAGTAGAAGGTTTGGAGGTCGGCCTAACTCAATAATAATGCTTAGTTTTATCCGTTCCAGAAGAGAGTTACAGAAATCCTACCTGGGAGATCTTAGGAGCATGAAAAGTGCCATCGGCACTATATTGTGCCATTTCGCAAAAAGATAAATTCTATGCCATGTTTGCACTGCTTTGAATGTTTGATATATGTGACTTTCTTTTATGTCAAATGGTAAATTCGGTACGGTGGCTTTTCAAGCTTAACATGCAGAAGTACAAGGCTGAGAGCAGTGTGAGGTCCGGGCTCTAGTGTCGATTCGTGCCCCCGTACCTCAGTTACTATTGTGGAATACCTTGTAGGCATAAGTGAGGAATATTTAGCCAAAGATTAGAAGCTATAAATGGACGAATAAAAGGTTCCTTTAAGTATTTGCCACACTCTTTAATTGAATACACTCCAATTCAATTTTAGGCAAATTTCCAGCCAATTCATTAAATATTTAAAATTCAAGATTCAAAACTCTAATGCTCTTACCACAAACTGAGAATACCACCGATTAAAGGAATTCACATTTTGTTTATTGATAGCTAGCAGAGATATGAAGTTTGTCCAAAATTCATCGATTACTGAAATTGCCAGTAAAATCTTGTATCAAAGACCGAAGAGACTTTTCCCCTCGACAACCTTTAATGGGAGCCTGATGCTTGTGATGATATTTCCTACTTTGCATTTCATCTCACTGATAAGGAACGTACTTACTTTAACTTGTTCAAACACAAGCTCGCTGGCGACTATCTTCGTCGCTTCGATTGTTTCAGTACTTGGCGGCTGGAGAGTCCATCCGATGCTGATGTGGAACGCATCGGAGAAATCCTGCAATTCTTCCTTCTCTCGTGGACGAGACTTAACAGAACGACCGCGTACTTTCTTTGCTGGCCGAACTGCTTCTTGCGACAAGCCACGGGCCTCTTCTCTTGAGACAGCGTCCTTGTACAGCAGTGGTTGGCCATACTCTTGCACTGTGCCATTACACACTCCCAAAAGCCTGTTTAAGCCGTCACATGTTGGCTTTCCGAGACGCAAGACTAAGAACCATCTCGTTTGCTCGAAATTCGGTACCCAATCTACGCCAATGAAGGAGATTTCGAATCTATGGTACATCAGTCACGTGTGACTAGACTGTAGACTGAGGTGCTTACGGTCGAACACCACAATTTGTGATGTTCCGCTGTAACGACGTGACGAAACCTTCCTTTTGTTCCGTCATAAAGCTAATTGGCCGTGATAGACTGATGTGCAGAGGAAGGGGAGCACCAAGATCACTGGTCAAGAAGCTCTCAATCTTGCTTCTACCATCACCCGTAGACGACGGTACTGCGTCTCGGATAGAATGAATGAGCGATGACAACAGTTCATGTTCTGCAGTGATTGGATACCCTCGACCAAATTAGCCAAGTCCGAAAGACGAATGTAGAACCATAGACTTACACTCGATGTACAGATGCGTGGGCCAATTCCCCTCCACATGGGGGGTCGCCCTCTTTCGTCCTCCATGCAGACTAGGGTCGTCACGTGTACTAACTCTCGCTGTCGACGCGTATAAATCGTGAAACTTCGAGGGCAAGGGGGGTAGCTCTGAAGAGACTGAGATGCGTTTGCGCTTACTTTGGACGGTAGATGCAGTGCCTATCGTCTGCTCATCTTCGTCAGACGAGGCATAATCGACCAAAGCCATGGTCATCTTGGCTCGTCTGATATCATCCGGACGTATGAAGCTTTCCAGAAGCTGCTGATGACGGATAGCCGACGCGGCGTATCGAGGCTTAGCATTATTCGGGCGCATCAGTAAATTCACTACTGTGCTAGGCTGCAATCGTTGACCTATATTTCCGATTTGTGCAATAATGCCTACATCAAGTAGTACAGGCAGCTTCAGGTATCTATCTATCTGAGCCACTTACAGAAGCAACGGCATTTTATTATAGTACTTGGTCGTAAACAGGCCGGAACTACGTCCTGCTAGTCTTTGGCAACGACGGCAGCTTCTCCTTGCCCGTTCCCGAGTGCAAGGTATGACTGTATGTATACTGTAGGTCTGCAGCCGACAGCCCGAGTATTGATCTCGATACCAACCTCTAAATAATATGAACGCGAAAGTGAATCTCTGTACATGTACCTACACAGCTAGGGATCATATGCCATGTAGAAAGAAGGAGAGTACGGTATCGACGTAAGCCCACCAGCAGTAAGGTAGTGCACGCCCCATCAGTGCCAAATGATGGCAGTGTGGACGTCAGTTGTGGGTCGGAACACGACAGCCCTTCGCGCAGTCAACCGCACAGAGAGAGAGCAAGATGCAGTACCGCAGATCATGGATTGCGGCCACGTCTGCCATCCACGGGCTGCTTCTGTATATAGACAGTAGCACATTGTGTCCTTACCGTGCAGTGGTACCATAGTACCTCATCCAGCGTGCCCAGGTCGCTAAACAGCTTGGACGGGAGTGACACGGCCCCTGCCAGTCTCCAGCCGCCGGTTCGTAAAATGCAGTTTTAGTGGTCTTTTCCTCTATCGCCCGCCTATTCCGGGCCTGCGATACGAACAAATGACGCACACAGGCCTGAATGCGGAGGCCTCCCAAGCGCTATCGACCGATTTAAGTCCCTGAACGTTGCGTACGACACCATCCACCGATCCGAGAGCAAGTCAGCTCCGGGCACCCTTTGAAGACGGCTAGGTTCGTATTCCTTCTGATATTGTCCTCCCTCTTCAACTTCGTAACCCTCCTACAAACTGCACTTTCAAGTCAACTCATCGATTAAGCCGCTCTATAAAACAAGCATACGAGTCGAGACCGGACGTGCCGAAGTAACTAACAATGGAGCCCTCAGAAGATAAGCAATGGGTAAGCTTTCTTGAACCATCGAGTACGATACTCAATCCTGCGTCCCTCGGGCGATATTGGACTGTGCTCATCCTCTAAACTGTAAAACATCCATTTGACTTTACTTGTAGGCTTCCAAATATCTTCTTGATCCCCTCATGGCCCCGGAACCCAGCCAGCAGACAGGTCCAGGTACCCATTTCACATCCGCAGTTCCAAAACAAAGCCCGTCGGCCTCGAGGACCCCAAGCATCTCCAAGCATTCACCCGCCAATTTCTATCCAACTCCTCCAGGCTCTGCCAGTCCTGTTCAATCGGAGTTCCATCCCTCTAATCCATTCGCTTCTCATTCTTCCTCCAGTTCGCCATCGCACCGTCAGCAAGCTTTTGGTAGCTATGCCGAAGATAGACAAAGCTCCCGGAGGAGTCTCGACGAGCCTGTCGGTGAAGGAAGGGAAAGACACAGACGTGGCTCGCTCGGCCAGCGATATCCGGGCGATATGTCGAACAGACCGCTAGATATCATCCGCAAGGAGGTCAAGGCTGCTAATAGAGCGCCGCATCTAAAGAAGAAACACATCCCGCGTGCTGATATTGTTGATACTCTTGATCAATCAATGGGGACATATCATCACGGAGGTCCATATGATGCTACTCTTTTAGCTAGGAACACAAGCTATGATAGCAGCCCTTTGGAGGCTGTTAAACGTAGCAATGCTGAGGCGCTGAGAGCGACTCCTAGGGAGATGATTCGCGATTCACTGGATAAGCATGTTCCACTACAAGGAATTGCAATAATTCCACCTGGAGAAAGAGATCTGTCCGGTCGAGAAATGAGATATGAGGAGGGTACAGACCTTATGAGAGACGAAAATGCTGAGGGCGGTCCATATAAGAGATGGGACGGCATCGTAAGTTACTATATGACGTTTCTTAATCGTACGTGAGCATACTGAACTTTAATTAGAAATATCACCCCCAAGACTACAAAGGCAAAGGAGAACCGTCATATTCGATTGAGAAGGCGCTGAAGGACCACAAGATTAATAACCAATCTCACCGACGCATCTTGTCCGATGGTGATTCTGCGTATGAAATGCAGTCTTCATTCAGACCAGCTATTTCTCGTCACCGGAGCGGAAGTGTAGATGAGACAGATCTTAGGAGCCAATCTTCGGGAAACGCAATGAGATATTCACAATTTGAATCTGATATGCATCGAAGCCATACGACTGGGGGTAGAGTCAGCCAGGGATTGAAGAAGAGATTCGGAAGCCTCCGAAGGAGCAAGAAGACCACTGACATCTGATTTTCTGATGAAGTCAGTCACCATTGGCGTTTTGGTAAGGCTTGGTAAGTTTTGGTAATCGCTTGGAAGCGATATAGAGTATCCTCAGGTCCGAGGTACTTTTGCCATCGGCCATTATGGCCATGGATTAGAATAAGTGCTATGGAGCACAAGATCATGGTGATCGCATATTCAATGTATAAATATATAGTTCGGAAGGCAAGCGCCAAGTGCGCATAATGGAGATGATATTATAGAACACGCAGCTGAATCCAAAGGTTCTGAAGCTCATGCGAACAGTTCAAACTGAAGTTTTCAACGAATGAAGGGAGATGATAAAAAGGGCGCGATACTTCGTAATTAAAGAACAAGCTTTCACCAGTCACTGGGAAATGGAACCAAGTTTCAGAATTCATTTAGTAAAACGAAATTGATCCAAAAGCTCTCACCAATAGGTAAAGCAATTGCCAGGAGTTTAGAATTCGCAGCCTTGTAGCGTCAAAACGTTGTTCCGAGGCCTCAATAAATTCCCCTTTACGTATGAGCCCGCTCCGGCCTCGTCTACAAACCACATCAAGATGCCTGCTCGAATAGACTTACGTTTAAATGCGCTTGCGCGACAACTGCACCGGTCTATTGCAGCCGTCAGGTCCCAAGAATTGTGAGAACTACACATTGTGTTGCGATTCAATTGCTAATTGCCGTACAGACGGATTATATCCCAACTCAGACCACAAATACGTCGAGGGCCGCTAGCATGCATTGCGGCGCGGAGACACTTTGCATCCACTCCGCTGCTGTTGAAGAAGGGCCAGAAAGCAGCCAAGAAAGAAGCCGGTGCTGAGGCTGTGGAAGAATCTTCTGGAGTGGACGATCCGTATGACTTTTCGACCTTAGAAGCAGGGATAGCGAAGGCTCTCCAGTACCTTGGTCATGACCTCTCGAAGCTCCGTACAGGTGGCAGGTTTAACCCTGAGATTCTGGAGAATGTCAGGGTGCACTTGTCGAAGGACAGCAAGGCGAGTATACGATTGGGGGAGCTGGCGCAGGTGCTACCGAAGGGTGGCAGGAGTGTCATGGTTTTAGTTGGCGAGAAGGACGTAAGTGTGGCACATGTTTCCGGAGATGCCATTTGCTGATTAGATATCCAAAAGCATGTCAAGCCTATAATATCTGCTATTCAAGGCTCCAAAGACTTGAATCTACAGCCGCAACCAGACCCTCACAACGCCGCCCAACTCAACATTCCTATACCTCCTCCAACAAAAGAATCCCGAGATTTGGCTCTAGCTGCGGCAACAAAGGCGGGGGAGGCTGCGGGTGTCCATATAAGAAATGCGAGAGGTCATATGCAGAAACGACTAAGAGCAATGGAACTCAAAAAGACTGTACGACCGGATGATCTGAAGAAGGCTCACAAAGAAATGGAGAAGGTTGTCGAAAAGGGTGTAGCAGATGTAAAAAAGGCAGTAGATGCTGCTCGGAAAACAATGGAACAATCATGAATTGGATAGATAGCACAATATTTGTACAATAGCTCTGGAGCAGTCTTTATGATACATGACAACGTTATCAAGGAGTAACTGTCTTACGTGGTGCCGCTGGCTTTTGAGACGGCAATAACGCCTGCACCTTTGCCTTCAAGCTCTCACCGTCCTCTGGCAGGTAAGTCTCGTTGCGTCTCGCATACAACTCGATGGACCCAATAATATCTCGCTTCTCCGCCGTCTTCAGAGGCTGGTATTTCCCACCTGCCAATGCTTGCAGTATCACATTCCGTTCCGCCTCATCTATCGTATTATAGCTTTTCTTCGACCCATATTCACGTCCTGCATGTGTCTGATAATCATAATCCTCAGCGTTCAGGAATAGTGTCCCGTTACCATGCAGATATTGTTTGGTATGTTCTCTCGATGAGATGAACTCATTCCCATGCTGTCCGGTGAGTTTCCGAAGATGATCCCTAACTGTCTCAACAACCGCAATTGGTGCCGAACTCGTAGCTAGAGCTGGGACCTCCCCCTCCAATGTACTGCGAGTCGTCTGAGCAGCTGCGTATGGTTGGTATACACCCATCTCAACACCGTTGATATATTCCTGTTCTTCCGGAGATAAAGGTTCTCCACCATCTGGAATCTCTGAAGCACCGGCATCCGTCCTGCCTCTTGCCTTCCGCTTCCCTCGAGCGCCGCCCCGGCCACGCATGCCGCCTCTTCCTCTGCCTCGCATGCCTCCACGACCACGCATCCCGCCGGCGCCCCGGCCTCTAAATCCGCCCCTGAACCCACCTCCTCGACCTCTATTAAACCCCCCTCGACTCACAGACGAGTCCTCGACTCTCCGGATAACAAAGCTCCTCGGTGGGGAAGCGGCTAGTGAACGAGCGTCGATGCCTCGACGAGCGGGTGACAGAGAAGATATTTCGGCTGCTGCGGCTGCAGAGCGTTCGGCGCGCGATACTATAGGAGATTCACCTAGATAACAAATTAATAATCCATATATCAAGCAATTGATGTGTCTGCATAAAAGCAATTGGGTAATCAAATACCTTCATCAGCCGGTCTTGATACCGAGACATGGAATTGCCTCAATGATGCAGCGATTCCGTCTGCAGCTCTAGCAAAGTCATTCGCCAGTGGCCTTCCACGACTAATGGCTGAATGTGTATGCCACTTATACATTGTGGTGTAGTGATTATGCTTTAAAGGGAGGTCTCAATAATTGAGACAAGTTCAAAGGTCGGTAGATGCTGATGCCTAGTATGTGAGGTTGGCGAGGCTGTGGAAACCTCGAACGTCTACGACTCTCTCCGATCGTATTGTACAACCTAATTTCTGTTTACTTCAATAATCTCCCACCCTCAGCAGCAGAAGGATTACTGGCCAGGCATTTCGATTTTTGAATCCACCTCGACCTCCAAATACAAATCCCACCACAGCCATGCTGCGCCGCAAGCCCACCGCCATCGCCCTCACCTCCGAAGACCTCGCCTCGTACGAAGACCGGCAGGCTCGAGAGGCCCTCCTGCAAGCCGAAGCCGCAGCGGCCGCACAAGAAAACATGGCGCGCGTACAGATGAATATCATCAGCAAAAGCAACCAAAACAAGGATCCGAATGATGAGCTGAGGCCGTTGCCGACTGACAGGCCCAGAGTCAAGACTAGAGAAGAGAGGCTTGGAATGGGTGGCAGGAGTTGAGAGGTTGGAATGTAAGGATGCAGTTGAAACTTGTGAGAGGGCGGCACCTGATAGAAGGCTCTATATTGCTGTCTTGAGGAAGCTAACAGGAGAGGCTCAACGGTGAGCTCGTGTTTAGCTCTGGTTAATGCGAAGACACACGCACATGGTGCATCTCTGCTAAGGCTTCTAGCAAAGAACATGAAGAGGGCTTCGTGTAATATAGTGGAATCCAAACATTCGCGAAAGCGAAAGAAGGGGTTAAGCTGGATTCAGAGGCTACGGAGGCTAGCATTATCCGCGAAAGTCCTGGACATCGATCGTCCTAGATAGCGCCCTTCAATACTTAAGCCACAGCTAGACAAAACAGTATAAACAGTCAAAGGGGGGTCGTTATAACAGTTTTAATCTTCCATTGTTGCCCACCATCTATGGAGGGCTAATCTATGATTGCTCCTGTTCTTTAACTACAAAAACAAACATCTAAGGTAGAGATCAATCAAACGCCTCCAATGCTGTCATACCATATGATTGTTTTTGACCGTATAATATTTCCTCCCTACGCCTTGTGCCATCGCTAAAATACCGAGGGGACAAAATCAATGTACGTTGCGAGAGGCAACTTAGTGTGTAATGAATGGATGGCGAGAACTAAGTTTTCTTCGCCCCAAAGCTGAGTTTGAGCTTTAGAGGCTTCTTCGGTGGGTGAGCTGGTGATGGTGCGGAGCCAGGAAGCGGAACGCGTGCTGGCGCGGAGCTCGGAAGTGGTCGTCGTGGAGCTGAAGAAGCCCCTGGTGTTGATGATACAGATGAAGAAGAGGCTGCTGATGACTGGCGTATGATGGAGGGTGACGGTGTTTCATGAGGAAATTTGCGCAACCTATCACCAACACTAAGTTTGATGATCTTTGATGGACGCTGTGAACTTAAGCTGTCATGTCTATCGGGAGGGAGGGGGCGCTTAGGAGGCCTCATCAGATCGCCCTTGGATATATTTACGATTGGTGTTGGAGCTGGAGCAAGTGATAGAGGCTTCATCGGGCTTGGCACAAGCTTCGGTATTAGCTTCGTGCGAACCTTGTTGGTCTTTTGAAATAGAATTAAACCCTGGTAGTTTTTAGCTAGTAGTTGGACAGGACAGAAAGATAACATTTACCTTGCCACAATTTTGCACCTTCCAGTACTTTGGGTATTTTAGGCGTATATCCATAGACTCCACGGCATCGTAGAGAATATGGCATATCTCTAATAAATCCGCTTGTTCCCAAACCCCGATGTTAGGAGAAGATATTGCTCCCCAAATACCTCCTTTTAGTGCCATATTGTCTTTCAGGTCCAGTTTCATTGCTGTCAATGCCCCCACAATGCTTGTCGTTCGTGCAATATGATCCTTCTTAGCATCCATTGACATATCGTTCTCAACTATCAGGCCATCCTCGGGTGGCGGAGTTGGCTCTTTCTGCTTGTTTTCTCCTAGTGCAGCTGCGCCAAGCCCCAAGAACAAGGTCTGTCGACATTTATCTCGAACAAAAGGCGAAGAATCTGTGCCGACGACATGAAGAAAATATGTCAAGATCCCTTCGTTGGATAAGTAGCCAAGATCTACAAGAGAATCGAATGCCTTAATGCGAACAAGGTCATAAGTGCCATCATGCGTATATCTGAAGAAATCAATGGCACTTGGCTGGATCACCTTTGCTTTCATTAAGATTTGCTGGCAAGTCATGGCCGTAGCCGTGTAAAGGTTGTGGTACGATGACATCCACTCGTCCATACGACGGTAACGATCGATTTCCTCCACGGCGATCTGCTGGAAGTTCCGTAATTCTTCTTCATCCTCCTCCTCAAAGCCGAAGCTTATACCTGCATCATCGGATTGCTTTGGCACTAGTGAGTCCGCGAGCGCCTTCAACAAAGTACAGATATAATAGTAATCTGAGAACTCATTGTTGCCATTGTCGTTGAACCTCAGTTGATCGAGAATGAACTGTCGAGCTGCCACAGGGCATTTCCCGTTATTGTCGCGAATCTGCGCCATAGCTTTGGGGATAGCACATTTGATGAGGTACGCTGTCTTGTCAGAGAAGTCATTGGATCGTGCCATTGTGGAACCCGGATAGCAGAAGAATTCCTGAAATGCTTTCTCCAGATGTATTCGGCCAATCCAATTGCACCCCTCAGTTGCATGCACTGCAAGGGATCTGGCAGCCATTTCTCTGATGCCATGGAAGTAACGTCGATCCATGAGAGTCCTGATCAAAATCGTTGAGACGAGGGGATGAGGCGCCGCCTTGCCAAGGAAGAGCATCGAATCTTGCTGAGCGACAACATCTCTGTCTTGTTGCAGTTGTGATAGATACATATATGGCGGCATGTTCATTGTGAGCTCACAAATCCATTCAAAGTCTGCATCCATTCGGATCCACTCGTAAGATTCTTGGTCCATTTTTTGCTCAAGGTCTGAGTCCCAGTCCACAAGTCCCCATTCTTTAACCTCATCTCGCGATTGTAAAACATCCCCTAAGCAGTACAACAGAACGTCGTCTTGATTGTCCGCATTGATATCAGCTCCAGCTCCAGCAGTTGCCCGCTCTTTCTCGCGTCGGCTTCGCTTCAGGCGCTTGTATTTCGTATGATATGGAATTTCAATCTTCTGAACCCCCTCCCTAATCTCTACGATATGTTCGTAGGGTGTGCCATCGGCTTCGTGAATCCGAATCGTCATGGGCCCTGTGAAAAAGGTCTGGACCTCTCCAGCATATACAGTGTGTATCTCTTCTTTGAACTCGCGCAAAAAGGCATCTTTCTCAAGGTTGCGTTGCGTTGGCATGGTATCTTGTGTTTGGCGTATAGTCATCTCCACAGTGAGTCTTTTCTTGTTGAACTTTTGAGTAACCGAAAATCTTGGACAACCAGATCCAAAGATCCACTGTGCAAAGAAACTATCAAGCTTGTAGTGTCCAAACTTCTCACAAATCCTGCGAAACCCTTCAGTGGATATAGCCTTGTCGGAAAGTTGTTCTCCAATGCTAGCATTGTACATCACCTTCCCAACAATACGGGCGAGGCCCGTCGATCCAGAAAGCTTGGTCAGTCTACGATCGAGGATAAATAGAACGAGTGGCGCCTTCAAGGTCATAAAATCCATTTCAAATTGGCCTAAGTGTAGTGTTTCACCTAATGAATATAGAGAGGGTCTTTGGATGTCCAATTCAACCAGTTTATCGGCTTGGGTCTTTTGCCGGAAACGGTATTCGTTGTTTCCACACAGCTTTTGCATGCAGAGTTCGGTGATGAAGTGTGACACACCAACCACAACCCAAGTGTCAGCACGCGAATTGGCAGTGATACTAACTCCAATCCATTGACTCGCAAGCGCATGAATGAGTTGACGAGCAACTTCAATCTCCGGGTCAATAATATCCTCGGGTATTAGGATTCTTGTGCTGCATAGTGTAAGAGAGGCAAGCGGCACAGTATCCAGGACCTGGTCGTCCACGAAGCACAACTTGTAATCCGGGAAAGGATAGGAACTGAAATTGAGGGAGAACCAATCGACTGCGAAAGCCATCGTCTCGCAGGTATTTCGAAGTTCCTCAGACCGACCAGGAAGGCAATAGCCATATACCTTGACAGCTTTTTGGCCTAGCTTATCATTCCCTTCATCCTCACGAAATTCAGAAAGATCGACCTGCTCGAAAGGTCCAACAGCGAATCCGATATGTTGAGGCCCAACTTGTGTACTACATAAAAAGGAAACGATTTTCTTCGAGCTATCCGCCGGATCCAGAACTTCATCTGTGAGTTCGGCTGCGCACACTACGTTCATCTCAAGAAGCTTGTCTTCTTCGTTGAGTTCGAGTTCGTCTTCCACACAGTGGCCGTTAATACCATTCGATAGGTCATGTATATGGTCTTTTCTACCTCCATGTAGGCCGCTAGGTTTTTGTAAAGGTTTTGGCCGCTTGAATGCATCCCCCAACGTTCTAGGGCACTTGATAGATATTTCCCAGGTACACCGCATTGCTGGATCATCTATGCATGGAAATATGCAGCTCGCAACTCCAGGAAATAAAGAGTGTCTCGTGTAAACATGCGAATAGCGGACATCTCCTTCCTCAGCGCCTACCCAGTGTATCCCGTCCCTAAAATTCTTGACTGAGAATTCTATGGAGACCACGAGGGGCAAGAAGCGTAAAGATTGGTCCTCTCCAGTTTTAGGTGTGATTAGAGTCAAGGATGAGGCTGAAACCCCGTTGACTGCACCGGATGATGTGCGAATAGCTCCCAAAGCTCGGTCTCTGACCGCACTCGACGCTTGTTCTGAGAAGGGATTGACATCCTCGATACGGAGCCCCCTCGGCATTGCAATAACCAGCTCCCCAATTCTGGCCTTTGTTTGCAACAATGGCTTGATCCTTTCCTTCTGCATGTCATGCTGCTCAGCCGTCCACATCACATATTCTGGCACATCAACCTTCTTGTAGGGATCCTCGTAATGCACCACTGCCACACGCCCATTAACCGTCGCGCCATTAAACGGGACCTCCAATTGCTTCGCGTTGAACCTCAGCTCCTTGATGTCCTTTTGCTGCGGTAGGATTGTAATCTCGGTGCGTCCGGTGAAGCGTTGACGGACGAAATCGATCTCGAGCTCAAGCTTCTGGTGCGAGACTACGAAGTTAGGAGCGTAATCTTCGGAAGCTGGAGGGGGTTGAGGAGGCTCCATCTCAAACAATTCTGGCATCGCGACGGTTTTAGTCGTGGCCCTGCTTCACCCTGCGCCCCGATAGCTGTAGTCCACCTCACTCATGCGCTCGACGGACACTCTTTGTTGTAGTTACCATGAACGTGTCTAGCTCGCGATCTTGGTTGCGATAGGCTGCGTAGTTCGAGCTTGAAGTTTCCACACGGGAAGGTTGTCAATAACAGTTAAGACGTGCTAATTAGACGTGGCTGGCTTGTTCTGAAAGGTTACAACTCGTATGCGATTTGAAAATTCGTGGGCCGCAATCAAAGACTGCTTGACATCCGGCTCCACATCCAAACATATTAGGAGAACATCTAGCTATATAATATTGCCTTGCTAAAAATATGTTTCGACTTTGTGGCTGCTCAAGATTGCTTCTGCAACTTTGCGCCTTGAATATGCATGTGAATGAATCTCGCCTGAGAAGGAAGCTTTGGGCAGAACCACAGAGCTAGCCTCCCCACCGGCGAACGGCACGTGACTTACGTTTTAGGTGTAAGGCTCTAGTTGAAATTCAACTACTATTCACACGCCTTGATAACTTAAAGGTGTATCCACTGTGCAATGTGTACCATGAAAAAGCAAATAGTATAAATTTCGCTATTGAACGCTATTGTGGTATTGTAGAACTCCAATGTACAGTACAATACTCTACAGTCCGTGCAAGAGTCATCCAGGATCTGAACACGCCGGCTTTACTTACATACCACCAACGCCTATGCATCCCACGGATAATCAAGTCATCCCACACAATATTCTTCACAGCCAGCCAAATGAAGCACTTTCGATTTAGCTCAAGCACCCATTTGGCATCACTCCTTGCTCACCCGCCTGTCCCTCCGCTTTCTCCTCGCATTGGCTTCGAGTGTCTCCTTCTCTCTATATTCCTCTGGCAGGTCAAAGTCCACTTCAGGCACATCTGGAAGTGGCTGACCCCATGCAGAAGCCTTCCTTCCACTGCGTCGACTCTTGCCGATTGCTGCTTGCCGTAAATAAGGCTTAGTATAAAATGATTTGAACTCCTTTTCCAGCTCTTCGACGGATGAAACAATCGGCTCTGTTTTAGCCCGCTTTGCAGATAACTTGACCGAAGGCGCAGAACGGGCTATCGCTTCTTCGTGAAGTTGCCTTGCAGCAGCATGGTCAACATCGCTATAGTCTGGGGGATCCCCGTCACTTTCTGTCCCCCTGTCCCCTTCAACTTCCTTTCCCCCTTCCGCAGCTTCAGCTAAAGCCCTTTCCCTTTCCTCTTTCTCCAGCTTCCTACGCTTTTCATCCTCTCTCCATGTTCGAAACTTTTCTATTATTCCCTGGCATCCTTTTATGAAGTAGTCCCGTGCAGGCTCATATTCCTTCTTCTTGCCTTCCGTGATACCAGTCACACCCATGACCTTGAGCCAGTCATGTCCTTTAAGTCCCTCGAGAAGCCGGATCACCTGGTCCTTCTCGTGTTGAGCCCGTCCCTTCTCAGAATTGCGAATTGATCGCTCAAGGCGCTCAGCACGGCGGTGTGCAAAGTCATAATATGAGTCTGGAAGGGGGTCGACATGTGAGCCACCATTAGTATTTCTGTCTAAAAATGTAAAGTCAACCCTTTGCGCTTGATAGAGGTCGTTGAACAACACATCATTGAAAGATCTGGTAGAGTTCTTAATGATTTTGCCATTCGCTTGTCGCGATTTGTTCGGTGAAGAGGGTTGCTGTGGTTTCGGTATCGACAGGTTGCTATCTATAATTATGATCGGCGTCTCGATATTGAGAAAGTCTACAAGATGTTAGCTGATAATTCTGTTGTGACTTGTGTAAGTTCTGCTCTCACGAGTCTCTTCGGGCTCATTTCCAATTATGACATCGTAGTCAGGGAAATATGCCGACAAGTCGCTTTTGAATCTTGTGCCTTCCTCTGATCGCAACTTCCTCTTCTCGATCTTTTTGTCGGCCACAGAGGGCTGAAGCCTATCTAACTCGTGGATAATGCCATTGACGACCTTCTTTTGGTGTTTTGTTGGCAGACGCGCCTTTGCAGCGTTGCTCTGTGTTGCGGTGCGGTTCTGTGTGGGCCGCTGTGTGGACCGCTGTGCGAAAACATCCGAAGTCGCGTTCTGGTTAACGACGACAGATCGCCTCTTGGATTGAGCGATCGGTCTTGAATGAATATCAATTGTGATGCGCGCTTTCTTGACCTCGATTGTATCTTCATCGTCGCCAGTTGAGTCTCTAGGTCGTTTTCGCCGACTGATGTTTGGTTGGCTAGGTCTGTTGCGGGCATTGATTTGGTGAGTCGCAAGCTCAGATCTGGCTGTGAGACCTTCAGCTCTTCGAAGTGAGCGCTTTGAAGGAGACGCCATTGACTATATGAATACTGTGGCTCATGATTCTGCCATTTGTATTGATAGAGAAAAAGTTGTCAATTATTTGCCGACTTCACTGCAATTTGTAATGAAGTAGTTACCTCTACAATATTACCGATGCTGCCTGGGGAGGAGTTTACGGGACGACAAGGCAGGGAAGGTGCTAGTGACTGAATTGCGTCGCAAGGGGTTTTCGCTGTCGCTTGATATCATTACAATAGCTATACATTCACAAAAGCAATTGTCAATCTGACAATATTAGTAGTGGGGAAAATGTGGTCGTGAAAATTAAACATTCATGTTCCTAGGGATCTCCAACCATGGTGTTGTCACTGGCGAACTTCGACATCGCTAGTATTAGAACTAACTGCTCAAACACACCTGGAGCCCCCGTGGTATAAGGAGTAAAGTTTGACAAATGATATGCACAAAGGTGTAGAATTTGTTCTCTATTTAATCAGTGCAAAATGGGTATCTATAAGGGCAAATTGCTACAATAAGTATGCTAAGTATACGCTTCAAATCAACGTGAGGATAGGTATCTTCCAGAATCATTCATAGGTTTCTTGTGCCTTCTGGGGTGACAGCGTCCTCTGGGCCACGACATGGAACACCATTGTCCACTTCACCAGCCTCTCCGTGTTGCCCTTTGTGTTCTGGCGGCTCACCAGTAGCTTCATCGGTGCCATGCCTTGGCGTTATAGGTCCAATATGTAGTTTGTTTATCAACTGAAGACTGGCCTTATTTTCGTCTCTGTGAGCTTCCTCGTCCGTTCCAAGGCACCTTCGCTCTGTGGCCGCACTTTGGCTCTTATCTGTTTCATCTTCCTTACGTTGTTGAAGTGCTTCAGGTAATAGGATCTTATCCCGCCCACGAAGCATTGCATGCATAATCTTCTTGCCTCTCTGCTGTGTCTTAACGTACGCTTCTAACCCTACAAGAACAGCGTACGACCGACTTATCGATACATGGCTCATATCCGCACCTGCTTCTTTCATAGAGTGGACGAAATTCTTAAAACTTTGGACGGGCGGACGATAATGCCCACTGAGTGGACTGAGCTTGTCTAGCTGGCCATCTTTGATTTTGATGAGCCCCGCAGCCGAGATCCTGGAACCATGCAGGAATGATGAATGCTGGAAGGCGCCAGATTGCTTAATTCCAACGTAAAGTCGAAAACTGGTATCCGCGACAAAGATCCAGGTATTCTTCTGGACCGATCCCCGTAAAACTTTGTTGAAAATTGTAGCAGCGGAAAGATGTCCCACTTTCTTAAGGCCTTTCGCGTTATCAAACTCGGTATTTGCATATTTGTTTGCACGTACATCTGCCGAATTGACATGGCGATCAAGTTCATGGTATTCTTGATCACTAGACGAAGAAGTGTCGAAGTCAACTTCTTGATCATGATGTAGCGCTGCCTCCTCCGCTGGTGCTGTATATGCCGGAGTTGGGTCATCTAGCGGTATAATGCCGTGGATGCTGTCCTTGTATTTAGTACTCGTATCGATTCTCGAACCATTCTTTGCCCAGCAAAGACGGCCTTTGTTGTCGATTTTGACCAGATAGTCTCGGCGTTCCTCCTTGGATAGATATCTCACCCTTTCCCGGTCCAGTCGCTCGCGTGTACAGCCTTGTACCTCAAGTTCCTTGCCTTCTCCATAATCCAGCCAGTAAAAAAAGTTTTCTTTAGTATCCGCCTTTTGCCATTCTCTATGATATACCCTCAAATTACTTCCGTACCGATGCTTCAGGTCGATCGCCTCGAGCCAGTATTGAAGATCCATGATTTTTGCCGCCTTCTGTCGTTTTAATTTTTCTTCCGCCCTAATCTTCCGCCTTTCTTCCAACTTGTCATCAGGAGCGTCGCCAATATCATTTTCAACATCTGAATCCTCATCTCCTACCGCTCGTCTTGCGATCATTCCGACCTTTTTCCACCTATCAATAGACGACTTCCTCGCATTGACACTCTCCGCTGTGTTCGAGACGTCACCGCTCTCTATTGACGTCCGTCCACTATCTTCAAAACTTGCCCTTGCCTGTGGCGTCGTCAAGTGCCTATATCTAGCCTCCTTAAGAGCTTCGCCCCATCTACTACTTGGATCCAATCCAAACCCTTCCAGCTGTCTGCGTTCTCTATATCCTCTATAATTCTTCTGTATCAACCCAGCTGCCTTGGCACTCTCTGCATGGCTCAAATCATGGCTGTCCATACTGAACCTTCTCAAAGTGTCGTCGGCTTCCCTGTGCTCTTGTATGGTTGTAATGCGCTCAAGCTGTTCCTGGTTCGGAGGGATCAGTGAATCTAAGTATTCCCGGTGCGATTTCTTTGAGCGAGTCGAAGAATCCGTATTAACAGAAACCTTCGAGTCATGCTCAACATCTTGACGTTTTAATGAGAACAGTGTTGGAGAGTGAAAGTGCTTGTCAGGAGTAGGAGCGTTGCAGGGCGCTGGCATCGTGCAGCGCCTAGGCTTAGATCCCACCCAGGTCGTTGGTTAAGGTTGTGGCGCGCAGTTATCGCTGTCTTTGGCTTCTAATTTTCTGCATCGAATAAATATTCAAGACACGAAGGAATATTTAAAATGGAGAAAGTGATAGGAATTCACTAGAAACAGGTTTAAAATGTATAACTCTACATCCCAAAAAGTGTACGAAATCGTATGCGAATACTCAGCCTGCGGTAGTACGTCACACACCTGTGGCTGACTCCCTTCTGTGGAAACTGGTACGGTGCGGTGCGGGTGCGCAGCCAACAAGATTTGTCAAGTTTTCCTGCCAGGATTAAAGTTGTTCGTGATTAAATTGTATTGCATTCCCGTCCAAGTACACCGCAAGAGCTGTGAATGCTCTAGTAAGAAATATCAGGCTGGCCGGGACACTGACTTATGACGTCGGATTTGGCTGGTTTATAGCCTCATACTGAGGTTGAAGCACGAGGCTGGCAACAATGATCCGAGATCAACATCGAGTTGGATACGTCCAGGAGATTAGGTGGGCGCTGTCGCACTTCCAGTTTTGATCATTACTCTGTAAATATACAACGGGGGTTTTCGTCTATTAGAAAGAGTGGTGTCTCTTCGTCGTGTCTGTCTTTATTTGTACCTTCACGATTATCCTAGGCGCCAGATACCTATGCTTCACAGTTTCAGACCTATACATGTACTATGTATGTATACAATGCTTTCTTGTGCCAACGCCAAAAATGTATGTTCAAGAAAATAAAAACTCTTTGAGCACTGGCGAACTCGAAAACTCTGGATTAAGTAAAATGCAACTATTGACATGTTTAGTAACGATAGTATTAATACGGGCATGGATGTATACTCACTTCAAAAAGTAGGATAATCCAACCCTCCTATTTTCTAAAAACTTAGGTCGAAACTTAGATATTACGCTCTTAGGAGGTAGTGGTGGCATCGCAGCCTCGGAGAGAGGAAAGGTCTGTAGGAGCTTGCCTCTAAGATCGCTGAATTCCGAATATCTCTTCCGTACACGTATAGAGCCTCCCTTTCAAGATGTTAGCAGTTGACGTGGAATATAAACAGTCCCATGGATAGGCTTACACTTAGTGTCTCTACTGTAATATTCCATACCACGAATGCACCTATGCCTGTTCTGCTGCCATTTATGACGACGTAATCGTCAATATAAACACTCTTCGCCCAGCAAGCCTCGTTTTTATCGCTGGTGCCGTCGGTGTTGTCTTGCAGGGTGATTGCACCATCGGGAATTGACTCAACAGAGATGTTGGATACAGATCGCGCATGGGACTGTACCCAGTACGGCGGGGAAGTTACAGGAGAATTGTCGGCAGATAAATGCCCATGAGGGGGATTCGATGTGGGCGTTGGTCGTGTATTCCCATTCCCAATAGTTTCAGCAAGGCGGCTGTCACTGCGGCCATAGGTGTGATGGTTGTCTGGCACAGACTCCATCCATTGACATGGAGCCAGGTGGCTGCTGTATGGCTGGAGTTGGATACCGCGTGTCTTAGAGCTATATTCTAAGCAGTTGAGCAGCGACAGCCTCAGGGCCGCCGGGAGCTCTCGAGTGCCGATGGGATCAGCTGACTGGAAGTCTGATAATCTCGCTGGGGACAATAAGGTGTCCTGGGTAGAGCTGGTTATTGAAGATGTGGAGAGATGTCTTGAATTGGAACAGATCTAAACTAGATTAGGCAACGCGGCAGCAAGCATACGAACAATCGCAAGCCTCGTTAAGTTCGTGAAGCTCGTGCATCCATCCGTGCCATTTCGGACACAGTACGGGCAAGATCCAGCTGCCAAAAAACCTTGATCTTTCTCGCCGCTCTTTGTCATGTTCGCCATGCAAGGTGGCCAGCCGTAAACTACTTTCTGCTCAACGAGCATTGCCTATGTACAGTACTCTGCAGGCAATGGTAGATCCACGATGTCTGCAGTCGAATACGAATATACTATACTAATAATAACATGCTCCAGCCGTGAGGTTGCTCTCAGACCGTTCAAAGTGAGACCGCTGCCCATCTGTAGAGTCCGAACAGAGCACATAGTATATCGGCTCAAGGATTATGCTTAAACGATCTAAGCTCCAATCCTCCGATTGGGTTAATGAGCGAATATCGGAATATCTCTCTTATTGAAGTCGGCTCGTTTACTGCAGTGGCATGGGTCTGCGGCCTTGGGGGAGAGTAGCAGTGTAGGGGACGTCGGCGTATACTCCAAGAGAGGATTCACCTGTCTTGCCATAGGAGATATGAAGAGGGCGGTCTACTTCGCCTGGATACCTTCCAAGCCCGAATCTATATTACATTGCGTCCGCATCTTCTCTTTCTTCAAACACTCGGTCTCTACTTCGCTGTATTAATTTTTTAGTGCCGTCACTTTCTTTTTTTTCCAGCACAGCTGAATATCTGCAGAGTCAATTCAGTTCTACCGCTGCGAGGCAAGTTTGGCCAATCGGTTCTCAATGGGTGCATACACCGGAGCCTTTTCCAGTCCGGCATGCCTGTGGATCTCCTGCTCTCTACTTTCTACGTGTACTTGTACAACAGATTGCATGCATGATTTCAGTGCAAGAAACAAAAGCTAATTTATACCTCAAAACCAGATCCCCTAGAATACCATTTATCGTCTCGAAACTGCAAACCAGTCACAAAATGCCGTTCAAAAAGGCCGCCGCTGCTGCCGCACTCATGCTCATCAGTGCCCGTGCTGATTATACTATTGACCCAAGCTCAGTGGCGATTGGCACTCGAGGTATGATGCTACCAAAGCTAGCTAGATTAAAGTCAAGAGTTCTGACCTTCAATAGATAATTGGTGTACATCTCAAACTGCATCCTGTCCTCTGCTTTGCCTCCAACTTTCGGGATCATCAGGAACAACCGCTGAGAATAGTTGTGATCCTGTAAGCACCTTTGGGTTTTGGACATGGGATTCTACTCACGACTAAACAGGACACTCTGACTTACTCATGCGTCTGCGGCAATGGCTTTTCGCCAAATGCTTCTCAATATTCCCAAACCCTCCCATATTATATCTGCTCCGAATGGGTTCAACAATGCGTTGGCGGTTGTAGCGGCAATAATACGTGTTCGAGTTCTTGTGTCCAGGACCATCCTTGCGGAGCACAGAACCCCATCAGAGTTAATACCACCACGAGCTCGACCACAGCTGCCACCGCAACAGGCGGCAGCAGTACATCTGCGGGTGTGATATATACCGGCTTAGGCGGCTCGGCTGCAACGACTGCAGCGGGGTCATCTAACAATGACAGCAGTGCTCAGGCCGCACTAGACCTTGGACAAAGCTACGGCCTTGCTGTGGTCTTCGTTGGCCTGTTCACCGGTTTTGCCTTGGTGATGTAGGCTTTAGAGACACGCATCTTATCGGATGTGGTTTGTCTGCATGGCCCTCGTCGTTCCATTGGCATTCAAGTTGCTTATCGTTCTAGCGGTGCATACTCCTTTCTGAGCGACGGCGTTTGAAGGAAATATATGTTTATTTCAAAGTCTATTCAGGTCCTTTTCGAGCAGGTCACAAGGGTTTGCTAGGAAGTAGTAATATGAAGATAGCACAGTGTGTAGCATGAGGATGCACTGAGTAAGCATAGCAATAATTTGAAAGCGCCAACACGCCGCTAGATCGTGACGGCACTCACAGACAAGCACTTGATATATGCCGTAGACTAAGGAGCGATGTCCAAAGCTAACAACTGCACAAGAGGCTCTCATCAGTTACTATCAGAGGCCTCTTGTCCGTAGGGATAGACAAAAGCAGCACGACGCTCTCAGTGACAGGCTCTAATTGAATTAGGAACCTGTCACCAGTACTTATAGGAAGAATTCATGCTTTTCACAGCTCATTGTAAGAGGGAGTGTAGTTTATGTAAAAGCTCTTACCAATATCGGACTAAGAGGATTTTATTCATTTACTGCAGTTGCAGTTCAACCAAGTGTCCTGTCGCTTTTGCCTACGCCCCTTCTGTCCAATCTTCAATCCTAGTGTTGGTGCCGACACTTTCTACGCCGGCAATTAGTACGTACAAGCGAGGAAGAGCACTGGTTGACTGGCCAGGCTGGAGGATGAGGATATTTAACACGAGATGTATGCTGGACGTCGCTCGCGATGCACGAAAGGACATCACCATTCGAGCGGCTCACGTGTCGAAGATATGACGTGAAAAACAAGGGTCCAAATTGTGTTCCTGACGAGTTTTTGAAACCGCGGGAAAAGCGAAATGTTTCATGGCCGAGGGCCCAGCTCATTCATTACCTTGCCTTATTCAAGAACATTAGACTCGACTTCCCGCTGGAGGGCTCCTTTTCCGAGTCCTTTGCCAAGTGTTCGTTCAACGCGACGGATAACTATGCCTCAGTAGCAGCTCCCGTTCAGCACAGCCCTCATCGTCCCACTGGGATGTCCCCGTCGTTCCACTGGTATTGGCGAAGCCGGGATTTGCTAGCCTAGCCTTTTAAGCCTTCCTTCCACCACGCGCGTTTATTCGACTCGCGAATCCAATATCGAATATCGTGGGAGAGCTGAACCGTCATTCCGAGCCGCATCCCTTTTGACCACGTCGACGTGTGCAATGACTCCAAGCAAGAGTACGTTGCAACCTTCAGGTTCCTGAGCATTCGGACAATCAGTGGGCTAATGTTTCCTGTAATTTTAGAGACCGCTGTGGCGGAGTGCATTTCCGACGAGGCACTGGTCCATCTCAAGTCTTACAAATACTCGAGCGTCGACAAATCCTTCGTCTCAAATTACATCCTTAAACACTACGTATGTTCGAACTTCTGGCCGGGTAGAGTAGCCATACTAAGACTGCGGCGTAGTGGAATGCCTTCGTAAACATCCTTCCCTTATGGCTCGCACCAAATATGGTAACGCTGCTTGGGTTCTTCTTCATATTATTCAATGTGCTACTCCTAGTCATATGTGTGCCAACCATGGATGGACAGGTGCGCCAGTTCCCCCGGTATTTGAGTCAATAATTTGTATTGCCGGTCGCTGACTGGTCTTGCCTGCTACAGGATCCTTCATGGGTTTACTACAGCTTCGCCTTTGGGTTATGGATGTACTCGACACTGGACAACGTAGATGGCAAGCAAGCACGAAGAACAGGCACATCGAGTGGACTTGGTGAACTCTTTGACCACGGTATCGATTCGCTCAATTGTACCTTGGCCAGTCTCTGCGAGACAGCTGCTATGGGTCTCGGAACCTCACACGCCGGAGTCTTCACCGTCTTTATACCCTGCCTTGCTATGTTTTTTTCAACCTGGGAGACCTATCACACGCATACCCTCTATTTAGGTATCGTTAACGGACCGACGGAGGGCCTCATAATCGCCTGTATTGTCATGATAATAGCTGGCTACCACGGACCGGGTATTTTCGCGCGACCCCTATCCGACCTGGGAGCACAATACTTCATCGGTCCGTTTGAAATCATAGGCTCTTACACTTTCCGCCAGCTCTGGGTTAGCATTATTGTCATCGCCATGTTTGTTGCCCATGTACCGTTTTGCGTACTAAATGTTATAAATGCACGCCGGCGGGACAACCTTCCTCTCCTTCCTGTCTTCCTTGAATGGACACCAATGTTAGTTTATACTCTCTCGATTTCAGCCTGGCTTTTCTCCCCATACTCGACTTTAATGAGGGAAAATCACCTCGTTCTCTTCGGCATCACAATGTCCTTCGTCTTCGGCCGAATGACAACGAAAATTATCCTAGCGCATCTGACGCGACAACCATTCCCGTACTGGACCGTCATGCTATGGCCCCTCGTTGGCGGAGCTGTGATTGGCAACCTTCCATTGCTAGGTCTCATAGCCGTGAGCCCCGAGGTTGAACTCTGGTACCTAAGAGCATACTTTGTCTTTGCGTGTGTGGTGTACTTCCGATGGGCATTCTTGGTTGTTGATAGCATCTGTAAATACCTGGGGATTAATTGCCTGACAATTCCCTACGAAAAGCAACAAGAGAACAGACTTGCAAAAGCAAACGCAAATGGCCAGGTCAATCTCGCCAATGGGAAAGCCACCGATACACTAGGTGGGAGCTCAAGGGGGAAAAGAGTAGACTAAACCGATAGATTATGACAGCAACAGATTTATAGACGTACGCTAGACAGTGGGGCCATCAATTTGAGTACATTGGCGTCTTAAAAGGGAAGGGTTTTTGCATAGACTGGCAGTTTCGAGAGGTCTGAGTATTTGACGGCATAAGAATCCAGTCTCAGTGCAGAACGCGAAATGATATCTACGATTTCGATGGATGGGTTGAACTCTCGTCAACAGAATTCAGCACATCAGGCGAACAGAGAGTCGCTTGTATATAAAGCTCTCTATTGTATGTATAATATAGGTGGAGTAAGATTCTATGCAGATAAGACATAGAGTGTAGGTACTATCCTACCAGATAAACTATAGAAATAATAAAATCCCCTATCAACTATAGTCTATTGGTGATATGTTTCTATTCAATTGCAGCCTCGTCCCCCGAGTATCACGGGGCCTTTTTATCGGCACCTTTTAATTCCCAGCCAGCATATCACAGTACTTCGTATTTCGCCTTATCGAGCTTCTTCTGGCTGTACTCCTCGTGTTGTTTAATCTTGTAGCCTTTCAAAGGTCTTAACACCGTCTTGTCAGGAAGATATACTACAGGGTGAATCGGTGATAAATGGTTTGGTTTAAATTTATTTTGAAAGCTGAATCGGAATTTTTTATATGCGAATCAAAACGAAAAAATCAAATCAATAAATGAATAATGATTATTATAAGTTCTGTTGATTTATTGATTTCTTTCAAAGCACCTGGGTAGTAATGAATCTTATACTGGACGGTGCTTTTTGAAGTCGAGACACTTTTTGTTCCAATGGCGACCACATGGTATCATTTCTGTGGATGGATTAAGCGTTACAGTGCTAGAATATCGCCTGATGGAGTTCCCCACACCTTCCATCAAAGATCTGGCAGGAGAACGGCAAGCAGTATTATCACTAGTTAGTTACGAGCACTTCCAAAGCATACATGTAAACTATAACACAATGAAGGCTTTATTAGAAATAGAAGCCGAGTTATCATATCATATACATCGTCATCGTGAGAATACGCGTCCAAGCGACGCCAACAACAATCATAGCGATCGTGATATAAGAAAAGCACAAGCCAACTCCAACACCATTAAATCTAGTCTGACCATCCTATCCCTCGAAAGAATCGAAATCTTTTTTTCTTTTTTGGATCATTAATTAAGCAAGCAAGCAATTACTCCAGGCCGTTGGCATCCCCAGCTAATTAGGTACATCGACTAGCTCATTAAGCCCGTGTCTGATAGGGAACATAGTTGGGATCGTTATCAACCCATCCCTGATGGCTTTTAACATCGCCTCCATCCCAGACTGGTGGCCCTCCGTTCGGCGGCACATTGCCATAGTTGGCGAGGAAAGCTGGGTCATTATCGAAGCTCTCAACCGGCGGGGCCGCCCACAGGTTCTGGTTGTGGTTGGTATATGGATCATTAAGATCGACATTCCCACCGCCAAGGAAGTGGTTCATCTGATTATTATTTTGCTGTTCGACGAGTGTCGACTCGCTATCCTGGGTGTCATGAGAAATAAAGCTGAGATTCTCTCCAGCGAGATCATGTTGTCCCTGACTAGGGTACCCATACTGTGAGTACGGGCTCTGCAGCACGGCTGTCTGGGGCGGCGTTGTAAGGCCATTAAGGTTTAGGGGGTCGTAAGGCGGCGGTGGCTGTAGCTGGTGTAGATTGGGCGGGTCGGCCCACACATTGTTGAAGTTTTCGGCCATGGCAGCGGATACCACGTGACTGGGACCAGGGTGTGGAGAGAACACGGCGCGGCGCGGCGGCGCGGGCTCGAGATATCTCCATGACGTCTCTCCTTTCTCTCCAGGCTTGGCTTTGCGGAATGTCCATGCAATGATAGCTTTACGCTTCCAGGGCTGTCCGGGGCCGGCAGAGCAGAAGAGCTCTTGGTACATGGAGATCTGGTCGATATATTGACGCGCGGACATTTGAGTGGGACATGGTGCGCCATCACGCACAGCGTCTTCGAACTCTTCCTGGAGGTCTGAGAGCTTGCCGAGTGCGTATGCCCAGGAGTTCGCGGGGAAGTTGACGCGCATAAAGGAGCCTACGCCGGGTTCGTATCGATCCACACTTAGCATGACGCTGACGTTTTCGAAGCGTGCGTCGCGTTCTGGAGGCCCGTAGAGGTCGGACGGCTTGTGTAGGCTTTGTGTGCATCTCCAACTGGAGCGGAGATCGTCGCTGCCTGGGATAACGATCTCGAAACGTCCCCAGAGCTCAGCTTTCTCGGGTGACTTGCCGTTTCGGAGAGCAAGTGATGTCTCCATGTGAATGATATCACACTTTAGGTCGCCGACAGCTTGCGCTTGTGCGAGGAGAGGAAATCTTGATCGCCAGTTGGGCAATGCTTCCAAGTTCTCTCGACCAAGACACCTAAGTGGTGACTCTGAGTAGTTGTGTACCCTGTTGGTAAATTTCCCCTCTCCGTCATTGTCTCCAGGCTTCATATCACTGAACTCTACCCCTGGCTTGAGTACTGTCATGTACATATCAAAATAGCTGGGCCTTATTGGGTGTCGCGGTGCTTGAGCCGCCATTGTTGGGACGAAGTCATATTGATTCGAACGCTTGTGTGGTAAACGATGCTGAGCGAGTGCTCGAAGGCAGGGATCGTTCTTGAATGAGTCTTCGAAGCCATTCTTTGGTGCATCCCTCGACGGGAAGAGACGGTCATCTATTCTACATCAGTACGTCGAACGCAGAGTCTGGAGTGAGTGGCACTTACATGCTGGGTGACCACGCATGAAACCCTTTAGCACCTGGATGTGACTTGATACTTGTTTTCTTGACCTTTGCTTTGTGTGGTCAGGTTGCACTCCGGGAGGAAGGGACTCGCAATAGGCAATCCATAAGTATAATGAGATCAACTCATTCCGCCCGTGGGGTTTGCCATTGAGAGAGAACTTCCGTCTTCCCATCTTTGGAATATCTAGGAGAGCTAAAGAATATCAACATCATGATAAAGAGCAACAAGGGATGGAAGCTATATACCATCCAAGAACGAGTCTTCGAGTTCGGCGGGCCATTTTTGGTCTCCCTCGGAATCCTTGACCTGTCGAGCACGGTATGCTTGATAGTGAGTAGACTCAACGATGGGGTTACGGCTCCGTCGTGATCGTTGATTTCTTGTGGTGTTCCTTCGAAGCTCTAATGCTGTAGCTAGATGAGGTTGAGCTGGCTGCGAAGGAAGAGTTGGCAGTGAGAACCTTGGTGGAGCATGCTCAACACGAGGTTGTAGGCCTTTATTATCATTGTATATACCCGTCGACGCCAGCGTGTTATATTGGGCGTTACCAGCAGAGTCTGTAAGAGGTTGCCTTGGTCTGGATGACTCCAACGTCATATGCTGTGGAGGAGGGTAGTTGGAGGGCAGTATATGCCGATCATGTGCCATCGGTCAGACTTTAGGGGCAAGAATGCTTCACAGCTCTGTACTATACGTTCCTAAGAACCGTCGGCTCAAGAGAATGCTTTTGAAAACTTCACACTTGCTGTGTTTGGAGGTAAAGGAATGAATCTCCAGCCAAGAGCTAAGGATTGTTGGAAGAAATGTTTGAAGGAATGGCAGCGTCGAGCTTTGCAAAAGGAAAAACACAAGTTGGCTTTAAAGGAGGGAATGTCAACAAGCTGGGAATGAGAAGAGAAAAGAGGAGTAGCCAGAACTTATAAGGCTCAGCCCATATCGTCTTCTAAGTTCACCAAGCGTACATAGCATCACGTATCTGTATACCTTGGACCAAGCAGGACGCAGGGCGTCCGTGATGGGATTGGTCGGATCAAGGCATACACCCTCAATATGCCCAGACCTTGCACTGTTTCTCCGACTGGACTTCACATCGATAGCGAACACCACTCTGGGAGAGACAAACGGCTTACTTTCTTGCCCATCAAGTGGTGCGATGGCGAGTGATTGAAGCAAGGAAAGCTATTGTAAATGGAGGAACGACCTACCAATGACTTTCTGGAAGAATGTATCATCTGCCTTGGGCATGCAGTAATTTGCTGTGTCCAGATCCGCACAAGATCGAGCCTCCTTGGATCCACCACGTGCTATAATAAGCATGGGAATGTTCCTTAAATCAGAATTCCTTACGAGTAGATCTGGCTTATTGTTTGTCCTTGATATATTTAGCCCAAGGGGGCTGCCTCCCTCCTTCAATAAGCATCCCTTTGGCGGAGGTGGGGTGAGCTCTCAGCGTTCCGACAATGCGGGGCAATGCACGAAGGATATTAAACCCATCGAAGTCAAGTGACACAATTCAATCAGATTCACTTGCGACTTTATCAAAGATATTGTTTTCGATTATGATTTATGGTGATGATATTCTTTGAGGCTCATATCTGTGTAGGGATAGATAATCGTATCGTTTGCCGAATGCTGGAGCAAGGGGTGGGGCAAGAACTTTGCCACCCTCTCGCGCATGCCAGCTGAAATTTGAATATTTATCTAGGTATTGTAGAGTAAACTCCGGCAGTTTAGTGGCCAGGCTTAAACCCCCTTCAACTAATCTTCCTCATTATCATTACCCTCGATATTAAATTTCTTGCGGCCTCCTCCAGTCAACTTTTGTAAGGCAACCTTGCTGACCTGCTTTCCAACCTTCTTCTGCATCTTCTCGATTTCTTGCTCTGCATCCAAAGGATCCTCGCTTGCAAATTCAATCACAAGACGACGTCCTAGTAAATGGGTGTCCTTCAAAGCCTCTAGTGCATTCTCCGCCTCACGGGCCGTTACGAACTCTGCAAAGGCAAACCCTCGAGCAGAATTATCGAACTTCTTTGGGACTCTTACCGAACGGAGCTGTCCATATGTCCCGAAGAGTGCGCGTACATCCTTCTTAGATGCCTCGAAAGGCAAATTTTTAATAATAATCTTCGTACGCTTTCCGGCCAACTTCTTGGCCCTATCCTCCTTCCTACGTTCCTCTGCTGCATCAAGACCTTTGTGTGACGCCTTGATGACCAGCTTATGACCATCTAGACTATATCCATCCATGGCGGAAAGGGCCGCTTGAGCTTGGGCCTTGCTTCTGAACTCCAAGAAGCCAAAGCCCATGCTCAAGACTTGACCAGGCTTCTTTGGATCAGTCTTAGTGTTGACTCTGGCTGACATGAAACCATCCAGTGGCTTGAACACTTCAGTGAGTCGCTCATTAGTGGTGTTGAAGCTGAGATTTCGGACGAATAGAGTACTCGTATCCACGCTTCTCTCGCCACTTTCTCTCTCAAGAAGATCAGCAGCTGATGGCTTCGCATCGACAGATGGCTGCTGACCGGCAGATGGGCCGGTTGAAACCTCTGTGACATCATTGATGCTAGCATGCGTAAATATGTCCTTAGGTGCCTTTTCAAGGAAGAGTATTGAGTCTTTCATCCGCCGATAAGCCAAGCTTGCAAAGGCGGCTCTAGCCTGCGGAGCTTGTGCGAATTCTACAATGGCTATTGTTCCGGTCGGCGGCATCAGAACTCGAAGGACTTGTCCAAACTCTTCGAACAGTCTTCTGAGCTCCTCTATCGCCATACCGTAAGGGAAGTTCTTAACAAGAATAGCGGTATCACCTCGCTCCTTTCTTTTAAATGCGTTTAAGTCGACACCGTTATTTGAAAAGTAGGCTTTAGTTTCCTGTATAATGGATGTCTCCGCTATCGCTTGTTTCACACCGGCATCTGCTGAAGTCGGGTCTAGAAGCTCGGACTTTGACATACCAAGGCGTTCTGCAATGGACGAGTTGACAGCGTCTTGGTTCATGTATAGGGAGTTCCAGTTGAAAGTTGTTGTTGCAGCTTCGGCTTTTTTCTTAATTTGTTTCTGCTTTTTGAGTGGTAGTTTTGCAATCTCAAATTCATCAAGCTTGTTCTGTCTCTTAGCGGCAGCTGGCAAGATGTGCAGTAATCGACCTTGAAATGGTTCACCATCAAGATTATGAAAGGCCTCCACGGCTGCGTTTGGGTCTTCGAACTGCACCAGTAAGAATCCCTTACTTGTTCCTGACGCATCGAGTGGCAGGTGAACCTGTATGAGCGGATATTGTTAGTGGATATAAGAAAAGTTGTCCAAATTAACAATTGCTGACAAAAGGCTTTCAGAAAATACGAAGCATCTACTAAAATTCTCGTCCAGTTCACATCACATGCTCTGAGAGCATAAGCTGTCCCTATCTGGATATTCATCATAAAAGCAAAGAGAAAGAAAAAGAGAAGAAACTGACCTCTTCTAGAGAACCATATGGCTGAAAATGCTGTCGTAGCTCGTCTTCAGATGCGGTGTACGGGAGGTTTCGGACAAACAGTCGCCCATTAGACCGAATAGCATCCATAGTTGCATCAGTCACTTCTAGCAGGTCTTTATCTTCTAAGTTATCTTCCTGTGCAGGCTCGACCTCTGTTTGGATGCCTTTGTCGACCGCTGTGTCCTCCTCTTGGACCTCAGGTCGCTCATTCGTCACTGTCAATTGAGGAGCTACGATGTCAGGGACCTCGCGCGGGACGACCAAGTCAAGCAACCTATTTGTGCGGGATCGGAGCCAGTCATCATCTGTAGCATCTGGGCCAAGTACAGGCACAACTGTAGTAGTGTTTACCTCTATCGGCTCGTGCTCATCAGTAGCCTCGATTAATTCTGGTATGGCAGCAGCAACAGGTGGAGCAGATGGCATTGAAACTGGCTTCAGCGAAGTATGTTCCTTTCGGGCTTTCTTGGGCACGGCTTCGTATTCACCATCACTCTCAGCCTCCGGTAGTTCGATAGCTTGCATCTTGGTTGGTGGCTCATCCATACTCTGATCCTGTGCTCCCCAGGTCTTTGACTTCGAAGATGGCTGCATTATTTCGAGAAATTCTTGCAGTTTGGGGTCGGTTTCATCCACTTCATTGTGTTTTCTCTTCAAGGCTGGATTGCTAGTGATGCTCGCATCCTTCACAGCTTTCGCAGCCTCCTTTGATCTTTGTACATCCTTTGCATGCTCTCTCTGTTCTTTCCTTGACGGCGGTAACGTCGAGTCAGAAATCTATAAACAATCAGTATCGGCTATTTATTTGTGCATAACACTGTGTAGTGGATGTTTAGTGATCAGAAAGTAGATACGTGTTCGCAGCATTTGCAACTTGTGCATCTGAGTGAGCTGGGTATAACGTCATGTTGTTCATCATTTCAACTGGAGCACGGAATAAAAATATAAACATACCGGTCTAGCAATTTCCACTCCAACCCTTGACATGCGTATAAACGACTTGTTGAAGTACTTGACTGCATCCTCAGCATCTTGAGGGGTCTTGTATCCGACATAGCCAATCCTCCTGTGAGGAATTAATTTTGCATCTGTGATGGCCTGCCTCGCAGAAAAATGGCTCTTGAATTCGGCCTCTGAGATCGTAGGGGGTAAACCCTTCACGAAAATACGCGAAGAAGCCATCTTCTCGCTATCAACAAAATGAGGCATGAGGTCGTGGTATCAATAAGTCATGATGGTTTGTTCACGGCCAAGAAATGGACAGCGCGTGATGGAGAAATTCGAATATCAAATTTCTAAATTCTTTTTGACGCAAAATCACAGACTTAATCCACCACGGATATCGCCGGGCCCTCCACACCTAGCTTGGCGCTAATGTTCATTGGAGAAAGTTCCTTGATCCGAGCGTTTAACAACATTGAGGCGTCTTGGAAAAGATAATAAGTGACGAGAGCTCCGTAAACGATTCTCTATACCGCCAATCCAGGCCCTTTATCCAAGAAAATTGCGACCCCCCAAGCTCTGCCAAGTCCGATAATTGTCACCTCATCTATCCCATCCCTTATCTACGAGTCACCGCCGTGTTGCCTTCCAAATACCCCGCCGACCCTTCTTGACGACTGATCGCCAGACCAATCTTGACTACTAGAGAGTCGCACTCTCCACAGTGAAACCCAAGCACAAAGCGTAGCAAACCATCATATATATACAACATGTCGAACGCTGTAGCCAGCGAGAAGGTTGGGGGGGCTAAGGAGAAACTCGAAGGTACCGTCCTACAAGGTAGAGAATAAGACACTACTTCTTGATCTCCCCAGGCTCATGCAATCATTTACTGACTATTATTTTGCAGCTCAGATAAAGTCTGCAGACATGGTGAGCTTATGCGCTGATCACAAGAAGTCTTGACTATGCGACTGACACGTGCCCAGACAGAGGATATGCAACAGGAGGCGATAGACGTTGGTACGTCACACAAGCTTCACTTCATCCTACACTCCTAAAGCTCTATCATTCCGTTGGCATAACGCAAAAGCTGACGTAGAATTTACCCACAGCACAGGAAGGAATGTCAAAGTTCAACATCGAGAAGGTGCCTACCTCCAATACCCTTGAATCATAAAGCGAAGTCGGGCTTACGTATCCATAATAGGACATCGCACAATTCATTAAGAAGACTGTACAGCTCCCTCGCCCATGAATCTCGCAGCAGAGAACATCACTAATACAGCTCCCAGTTTGATGACCGAAAAGGCCCAACTTGGCATTGCATCGTTGGCAGAAATTTCGGCAGCTTCGTCACACATGGTAACCCCCTCCTCTCCCAGACCAATCCTCATCCACCCCTAAAATCCCTTCATTAACCATTCGTCCCAGAAACCAAACATTTCATCTATTTTTACCTCGGCCACTGCGCCATCCTTCTCTTCAAAACGCAATAATTTTCCAGTCCTCCAACTCTTACAGAAACACAGCGGCGGAATTCCATCGATAAATACGAGTGCGTGACAACAGAAGAAGGCTATCAGTATGCATAATATGAGACAAAGGAGTTTTGTGACGTCTTGTGGTTAAGGTGTGAATGTAGTGTGGAGATTCTCTGTACACGCTACGATTGGCTGAGCTTAAAAGACAAAGCAATGAAAATTCCGACGGTTTCATGACCTCTACACCCCCTGGCATATTTTTTTATCCTATATTACATGTGGATTTTCGTTTGAAGCGTGAGCAGTAAAGCGAGGAGGCACACTTTATTTATCGGATGCCTCAAAATCTTAAATTACAACCCCCCCCCCTTCCCTGATTACACGTGTGCACAATACCTTACCTCAAGAAAGGATTCGTGGAAGTGCTAGAGTAGACATATCAGCGACTGCCTCAAGCGAAAGATCGAACTCATGACTATGTAGATGCGTATCGGAAGTTTTACGGAATGCCAGCTTGATGGCCAACCTACGTAGTTACCGTCTTACGCCTAATATGCTGAAACCCCACATGACTCGAGATCTCTAGAGCGTAGAAGTTTGAAGCCCTAGATGCATAGGCTATTAATCACTAGAACAGTATACCACAAAGCAACAGTTAAAAGGTCAAAGAGTAAAGTATAATCAAGCTACATTGAGCTAATATCTGCAAGGCGCAGTGTTTCGCTTCTGGTACTCTCATGAGAAGTCCCATTCCATTTCAAATGCACAGATACGCGAACCGCCCAATGCGTAAAGCAGCAGTATCCTAACTCTCCAATACATGCATGCTAAAGGACTTAAAAGTGCTCGAAAGCCAATGCCCGAGAAGACAATCTTCCAGACTCCATCACGCGGCTGCACCCTTTATGATATCCGTCTTCATTTTCTCCAAACGTTGATGCATATCCCACAGGTCGCCCATCTCCTTCCGTCTCCTGTTCTCATCGCGTGCAAGCTCCTTGTGCAGCTGAGCATACTTGGCATAGTAGAGTTTGAACTTGGCTGCCTGCTCACGGATAGCCTGCGTTGGCTCACGGTCCCAGCTCATGCTTGATGTAGATGAAGTGGTGCTGCTAGACAAAGTCTTCTGGTGACGCTTTACCAGCTCATCACGGCCTGATTGGTGGCTAGCGTTACGCTTGAGACCATTGGTGATGTTGTTGTGTGCGGCTGTGTATGGAGAGGTGGAGGACGAGGTCCGATAAGAGTCCTCAATGTCTGTTGCATTGGTTGGTGGAGAGGTGGCGAGAGGTGACGACTTTTGAGGTGAGGTAGTACCTTTAGCGGTACGAGCCCCAGAGCTGAGTGAGGTAGAAGAGGATGCGGTGGTGTGAGAGGTTGCGCTGGCATCTGAGATGCGATGCTTAGAGGCTGGGGACGCAGTAGAACTGCTCTCCCTCTTTGTCTTCTTGATCGCTGGTGTGCCAGCACCGCCAGCGTCGATCTCGTCACGAGGACGCTTTGCTGCAGGTTTGGAGACGGCCTCGGCCGTCTTCTGTTTGGCCAGCGGGGACCGAGTAAAAGAGATAGGATAATCGTCTTCTTCGTCCGACTCACTCACGAACTTAGAGGACTTGACCTTGCTTGAATCCTTCTGTGACAACTTCTTCTCGGGTGCCTTCTTGGTGACAGCTGGCTTAACTACCTTGCCAGGCTTGGCTAACAGACGCTTGGCTTGGGCCTCTTTCTCGCTAACCTTCTTCGGCTTCGACGATGGTGGTTGAGAGTAGGATCGAGACATGCTCTCGCCCTTTTCTCCAAAGAGATCATCGTCATCTTCCTCAGCAGCGGTGTCACGACCAGAGTCATCTGCACGCTTTCTAGGCTTGGCTGGTTGATTGCCAGTGAGAGCAATCTTGGCCTGAAGTTTGCTCAGACACTTGCCCGTGCCCCGCTCCTCATGCGGCAAAAGTCTCTCCCATTCGGGCTCGGAAGGGTTGAGGCGCATCTTGTCATAGATGCGGACAGCATTTTCGACAGCTTTCTGACGATCTTCCCGCGTTGGGTATTTGTGCTTCCACACGTCGAGCTCCCTGAATGCCTTGTTCTTCAGCATCCATTTACCATCACTCTCTTTGTCAGCAACTTTCTCAAGTGCATTTTTGAATTCCTGCTCAGTAGCGCCGGAGAGCTTGTAATTGAGCAAGGAGCTTTCAAATGCTGGTGAAATTGCAAGTCTGTGGATGATTGGGCTGCGGGTAGCCTTCGCCTTCTCGGCTTGCTGCTGTGACAAGGGGACCGATGTAGGTGCGAGGGATGGGGAGCCGACTCCACTGAGGGCCGGGCTCGTTGGCATAGAGCGAGTCATACCGGTACTAAGTGACTTGTTGTGCTGGGACAAGAATCGGTTCTTGTTGGTTGGCTTGGCTGCACCACGCTGCTGAACAGCTGGGGGTAGCTTCGAGGAGTTCTTGATCTTTTGAGTACTAGAGACAGGGTCAGTCAATTGTCTTGGGACGAGCAAATTGTAGCACTCACCTATTCTCAAACTTCTTCGCATCTGCCAAAGCCAGGGAGTTCTGAAGTTGAGCCAGAGCATTATCTGGGAATTCGGAGGCGGCCGTGGTGACAGCACTGGTAGTTGAGCCTGCAACCTTGGGTTCTGTTGGTCTGAGCCTTGCAGCAGCGCCTCCCATCCACCAGAGCCCTCTGCTGGGGTTGGGCTTAATGTGAGTTTCTCTGCGTGACATATTGGCGCTGGTATTTGAATTTGGAGAAGTGGTGGAAATCTGAGGAAGATCTGTAGAGAATGGGGATCTATATATTTCGTGTGTGAAAGAATCGTTGGAAGAAGAAAGTCGTTGAGCCTTTGATCCGTACAGAATTTTCTAAAGAGTTAAATAGTCAGTTCGGGTTCTGCTGCCTCGCATTGGAGTTCTATTCGACGAGGCCATTCCTATTGTCGGTACCCGACAATAGGAATTACAATAGCAACACAACAATAGTCCAATTCGCACAGAATATCATAGAAATTGCACAAACTCACTGGGTTCGGGCCAAGGGCTAATTGTATTGATTTCCCAGTGCGGACGCATTTAATCATGTCCTCAATCACGCTGTCCGCGAGCGTCAAGCTGACGATGTTGCTCTGGGGAGAGCCTGACTTGGAGGGGTCCTGCGAGCCCTCCAGCGACAGGCCAGACTCTGGAATGATGAGGGAAGGCATTTCGAGTTTTGTATTCGTAGTGGCAGAGGGTTGGAGTTGATGTCCGGACTTCCTTCTCTCGCTGGGCCAAGCGGGTGACGTTCAGCTCAGGTGCCACTATTTCACATACATCAGGAACCGTATAAACACAATCCATGCACTATCAAACAGCGAGTGAATTGCTTGAGTGGCACAAAGTGGCTATGAAGTTTGGGCGTGCTGGAGACGCATGTGAGGAGAAGTGAGTGTGAAGTGGAGGGAGGTGAAGTGAAGTGAGTGAAGTGAGTGCAGTGGAGAGAAGTGAGGTGAGGTAGGGTGAGGTGAGGAGGAGAGTATTCACAGCAGTCAAAGCAAAGGCAAGGTAATCTCGCTCGGAGTGAAGGGTCGGGTTGGGTGCTGGAGGCGGAGGCGGCGTGTATTCGATAATGCTACTAGGAACGACTACTGCAGCATTAGTAGGAGCATTAGCCTGCCAGATGGGCTGGCACGGCTGGCCTGAGGGAGCCAGGAAGAGAAGAAAGAGGGCGGACCGTCTCTGGGCACGCTGGGCTCGCCGGGCGCGCTGGGCTGCGTGGGCGAGCGGGCTAGGAACAAAGCGAATCAAGCACGCTGGGGCGCTGGGGCGCTGGGCGCTGGACGCTGGACGCTGGACGGACGCTGGACGCTGGACGCTGGCCACAGGGCCCCGGGCGCCAGGCGGAGCAGGTAGGGACCGGACCATAAAGCACCGCAAGTACCGCAGGCACCGCAAGTACCGCAAATGCCTCAGACAGGAAAGCGACGTAGCAGGACCTGCTTACTGTACTCCGTACTGCACGTTGGGAACCTTCTTGGGAACCTTCTTTGGCAGCAGGTACGTACCGGCACTTGCGAGGTGCGAGTTGCGAGTTGCGAGTTCCTGTACCGCACTCAGCAGCACGCAGGCAGCATCGCACGGTGAGGCACGGTGAGGCTCGGTGAGGCAAAGCGAGGCATAGCGAGGCATAGCGAGGCAGAGCATACAATACATACTGTACCGGGCGGTACGTGGGTACATAGGTACCTGGCATAGCATAGCATCGCATAGCATAGCATGGCACAGGTAGCTTTTACTGTACAGCACAGCATAGCACAGCGCAGCAGCAGCAAGTACAGCGCAAGCTACCGGCTGTATACAGTTCATGCTACGTACCGGCTACAGGCTCTGGGCTGTGGGCTGTGGGCTACAGGCTACCGGCTACCTTGCATGCTACATACAGCACAGGGCATCCAGGGCATCCAGGGCATCCAGCACACCAGCACACCAGCACACGCCCTCCCCCCAACAAGCTTGGCCAGTGAGCCAGCCAGTTGTGCTGGGCTGCTGCTGGGCTGCTGCTGGGCTGCTGGCTGTCCCCTCTTTGCTCTTTGCTGGCCCTGTGGCCTCTGGCAGCCCCTCTTTGCTGGCCCTGTGGCCCTCTGGCAGCCCTCCGGCAGCCCAGCGGCAGCCAGCAGCAGCACGATCCACTCGCCCAGTCCCCGAAGTTCCAGCCCCCGGCCAAGCGTGCGGCACCGTGCGCTGTGACTGGCTCCGCCAACCCGGCCTCGGCCCAGGGCTTGGGGGCCCAGGCTACTCCGGGCTAGGGCGGCCTGGCAGCGTCAGGCGAGGCGGGTTTGGCGCAGCACAAAAGGCCGTACAAAGAGCGCGGGAGCAGCGTAGACGGCGGCCAGAGACGGCCAGAGAGGGCCAGAGAGGGCCAGAGAGGGCCGGAGAGGGCCAGAGAGGGCCGGAGAGGGCCATGGCCTGTGGGAGAGGGCGGAGAGGGCAGCCATGCGCATTTATCTCGGTACGCGGACTCGGGGACTGGCCTGGGCTGCTCTGCACTGCGCTGCTCTGGGCTGCACGGGGCCTGCCTCTGTGCTCGATTCAGGTCACTACAGCACAGCACAGCACAGCACACCGCAGCACCGCACCGCCAGCGAGGTCCGCTTTGTCTGCTGCACGCAAGTCAGCCGCAGGGCTCGAGCAGAGAGGCTTTGATGGCGGCCCTTGGCTGGCGTACGAGCAGACAAAGACCTCGCTGGGAGGGACTCTGTAGAACCCTGTATCGGCAGCATGACTCCTCCCCGGGCACGACGTAGCGAGTAACGCCGATACACGCACGGAGAAAAGCCACAGCGAGAGAACCCATCAAGCAGGCTATCTTGGGTGTCACTCCAAGGGCCCTCTCTCTCCCCTCCGCAGCCAGCGCGTGGTCAGAGGCTGTCGACTTATCCGGGCGCCTTACCTGGCCAGCTTCCAGCTTCCAGCAACAGGGCTTCATTCAGCCCAGCACTGTCCCGCGCCAGACACGCCAGACTGCATGGGCCAATGGTCGATTCCTACCGTAGAAAGCTCGTCTGGCTTGTCCAAAAGACCTAAAAGACCTAAAAGGGACTTAAAATACCTAAAAGACGGGCATATCCTCAGGGATGGCTGGCGTGTTTGTCCCGCTTGGCGCCCTACTCCCCCCCCCAAACTTCGCCTTCTTGGATCCGAGAATGGAGGGGTGGAGGAGGTAGCCAAGCCAGCCATATGGCAGAAATCCGGAAATATAGATTAGGGATCAGCTCACTATACACCGTACGCCGTGCCATACAGTAGTATCTATTCCAGGTACGTACGCACACAGATGCAGTCTCACGAGTCTACACGTTGTGCGCCACGCCCCGGTGTTCTGGGTTTCTAATACAGAAGAGTGTGCAGCAGCCTGATAGCAGCGTTGCCCTACTACTCTTGTGAGGGCCGGGCCACGAGCTTACGCTGAACCATAACGCATAGGCTGGCTGACTGGAATGTAGAGCGGGTTTTTCTTTGCCAGGCGAGAGGCTTGCTTGCAGCTGGCAAATAAGAGCCGGCTCTATTTGTATGTTTGTACTGTCCAGTGCATTGGCAGTTACATAGGCAGCATACATAGGCAGTACTTAGTGAGTCGAGGGGCCGAGCTGACTACTGGAGTCTAACGGAGGTGTCCACTGTATACAACTGTACACCGTCTGTCTGTACGTACAGTACATGTACGTATTCAATGTCCTGGACAAGCTCAATACCCATTATATGCATACACGACACAGAGTCCACGTCTGCTTAGCCAACTCCACTCTCAACCTCTCGGAGGCTTGGAGCGGCCGTCACTCAAGATACCGCACGGAGGACTGTGTAGACCCTTGATCCCTTGATGATTAACTGCTCCGTCATAGAACCGGGCACATGCTACAGCATTTGCTAGGCCGCAGCCGAGCGGCGTCCGTCAGAGCCTTGCAGCATCTCTCGTCCGTCATCCATCCGTGGCATCCCACGCCTACCCACCGTTCTTCTCGCATCAATCAGTCAGTTGAGGGAGGCAAAAAAAAAAAACACTGCATCGGAGACTCACCGCACGGTGCGTGCCTCAGTCGAGATCCCCCCCCATCCGTCCCAACACCGCCCGAGGCTTTCCCGCTGTTTCTCGGTGAGACGGGTGACTCTTTCTCGGTACCTGCCGCGTCGTAGTCCCACTCGTCCAGCAGCAGAACAGGTCATGCCTCGACACAGCATACGGGCCATCACCTCATCTGGGAGACAGAGGCACGAGGCACGAGGCAAGATGGACAGGACTCCATCAAAGGCCTGTGGCGGGTGTTGCTGGATCTGATGTTCTCTTGGGTATTGGACCATGATTGCACGAGCTGGAGATCTAGTGATTCACTGCTGCTGCAGGGCATGGCATGGCGTGGCAGCGTTCCTTTTACTGCTTGCCAGTATCTGTTTTGTACAGTGCAGCACTCTCAGAGCCTGTACTGCTCTGCTCTGCAATATCCTCGAGTATGGATTAAACGACTCCGCGCATCCTGTTGCAGGCCCAGCACGAGAGCGCCGAAGAGCTTGGTACCGTACGGGACCGTCGTGGCTAGAGAAAAAGATGGCGTGCGGCGGATCATGTCCGGCCTACTCGCACATCCACCACAGTAGCTATGGATGCTCCCGTGACACCCTACAAGTTTGCCGCAAAAAAGGACGGTCCTGCCTCCCAGGAAGCGGAACTCTACTCCAGCCCTCTATTATTATAGAAGCGACTATCCACTGCATTGTATCAGGTTCCGCAGTGCGTTCCAGAGAAGCGAAACCATCCGATGTCTGGGACTGCCGAAAATAGCCTCTTGTCTCAGGTCCCTTTCATCTCTTGATGATCAATTTGCTGCGGTAGACGTAGACTACTCGAAACCAAGACGAATCCGGTTCCGGAGCAATTCCCCGTATCTAATCGCCTCCAATCTCGCACGCTTTTTATACCCGTACCGTACAGTAAGACTTCCCAGCTCTGGTCCCCGGATCTGCTGGCGTCCGTGGAGTCCGTCATCATGCAACAGAGAAGATTAACGGGTATTCGGGCCATTATTGATCAATTACTCGCCTCCATCTCAGCAGAGCAGAGGATACCTTTCAGAAGTCACGTGAACATCACATCACGCCTCTCGGGAAATCTATAATATCCAGCAGTGGCGAAAAAAGCAATGGAGCTTTTAATGCCAGGTAAGGTACAAACAACAGTAGCATTCGCGACCGCGTCAAGCAAGCAAGCAAGCCTGGGCAGGGCAGGGCGGGCGATTGGCGCTGATCGGATCGTCCAGCAGGCAGCGCAGCCCGCGCAGCCCGCACAGCCAGCCAGCCAGCCAGCCACATGGCTCCCGGAGTTGCTAGAGCGCCGATCGATTGCTTCGGGCGGCACGCACCAGCCGGACGAGCTGGCCGTGTTGGCGACGCGGACGAGGACAAGTACCGAGCGTTCTGTTCTGCTGTGGGACTGTACTGTCCCTGGATGTGAATATGATTGTGTCCGTATTTGCATTTGTATTTGACGTCCTGGCAAGGCGTGCTGTGCACTGTGTGTACCTACTGTATACCTACCTATACATATCCCATACCCCTAGGCTCATCTCATATACCCATCCCAAGATCTATCTCTATATCTAGCCCTAGTCCTTCCTCACTTGAATTCCACCCAGCACCCGTAAAGCAAATCCACGGATCTCCTCGCCGCCTCACAATGATCTTGGGGCGCAAAGGAAAGAAAAAGATAGAAAAACCTACCCGACGTACCTGCCTGCCTGCCTAGCCTTGCCTACACGGAGTTCGCAGCAGAATACTGTAGCCAAGGTATAGCATGCTCGCGACTTGGGCTTGGGGGGGTTTTATTTTTTGCCGCCTGACTCGCATCGAGGCATTTCCGTGAAGTATGCTGCGCGGCTGTGTGTAGACAGGGCTGGGCGAGGCTGCACAGTATCGCAAAGCATCGCATCGCATCGCATCGCGGTGTGCTGACAAGGCAAGCCGAGTTGCATATGGCGAGGTGAGCTGGCTTTTTTGATGGGAAGTATGGGAAGTGAGAAGTGGGAAGTGGGAAGTGGGAAATGGGAATGGCAATCTGGGGCGAGGGGGCGTCTGGATGGATTGATGGATGGATGGATGGAACGTTACGGGCTGGCTGGCTGGCTGGCTGGCTGGCGGGACGTGCAGCAGCAGGCGCTCGGCGCTCGTGCGGGCAGGGCAGGGCAGGGCAGGCTGAGCTGCGAAAATCTTACTGACTACCCACTGTAGATGTGCAGAGTTGACGCCGGGCTTCTCACGTAATGGAAGTGTATTTTCCTGTATTGTGTATTCCTGTATTCTACAGTCTGTAACAGTACTGTATCGCGCATCCGCAGCCGCATCCATACCGTACCATACCACACCCACACCATCCATGCCATCCCTCCTCCACCTCCTCCTCCACCTCAACCCCTCCAGCAAGAGATACCTGCCTATGAGGTATATATGTATATGTATATATATACACATATATACATACAATACATACATACATACATACATACAATACCTACCGTGCACCTCTCCCTCTCCCCCCGCCGGATCCCGTGGCCCCCGCCCCTGCCTCTCGGGCCGCACGATCCATGTCCCCGGCACCAAGGCCCGCTAGCGAGCGCACAGGAAACTGTGCAGGCGGGGTGGGGCAGGTGACAGGGGGGGTGGTGGCAGGGGTCGGGGGGCTGGGCTGGGCTGGTTTGCGTTTTGCGTTTCGTCTTGCCCGCGGTGCAGAGCAGAGCAGAGCAGTGCGAGGGCTTCGTGGTCGGGGAGGGAGAGAAGCCATCTACGGTATCTATCCGTCTGGCTGTTCTATTCTGTCTCCTCGAGAGGCCTTGCCCTCCGTGAGCAGATCTACAAATCTGCGCCTTGGGCATACAGTAAGCCCCAGGAGAGGGAAGAGAGAAGGCAGCCAGCCGGCAGAGCTACCATCGATGGCTACACAGCTACAGCAGTTTAAGGCAGGTTGGCTACTGTGTAGATACAGTAATGTACTGTACTGTACAGTAATGTACTGTGCCGCACCTCGAGGCAGTCAGGGAGGTGGCTCGTCGGGTAGGGAGGTCAGCGACCTTGCGGTGTAATGTTTATTGTTGTTTATTGCTGTTTTCCCTCGCTCGCAGGCTTTTTACAGTAGCTCGAGCCCGCTATCCAGCCTGGATACAGTAGCCAGCCAGCCAACAACTGCCCGGCCTAAGGCACCTACCTCTAGCTGCCTCTACGGTATTAGCGACCTTACCTAGCAGCGTCGTTTCAGTCTGGCACAGCACAACACAGCACAACACAATCTGCTCTGACGAGATATATACAAATCCGTTGGGAAACCAACCGTCGGACCTGGGCGTGCACCTGTCCCTGTACAGGACACGAGAGGACAGGACTGAGCAGAAGTCCTACTCCCCACAGCTCTTGCTCTTGCTCTTGCTACTACTGCTGCCACCACTTCTACTACTCTCGCACCGGCCCTGATCCGACTCGATCTCAGACTGGGCATGCGTTAGCTGCTGTCCTGTCCTGTGCATACGGTGCAGTACCTCACCTCTCCACCAACCTAGCATCGCCGTGCAGTGCGATGCGGGGCTCTCTTTTCCCTCGCACGGCACTTCGCGTTGGACGGGGAGGTGCGGAAGTGCAGTACAGCCCAGTGCAGTGCAGTACAGTACAGTCTGCCTACTGCTTCTGAAGATGGTGACCGAGACTACCTTGCCTACCTACCCACCTTGCTTACTGACCTGGCATGGCCTGTCTTGTCCTGTCTTGTCTGGCAGTATAGACACCTGCTGCGCGCCCCTCTCGTAGCGACGTGGTATGATATCAAACTCGGGACTCGAGCACAACAGAACACAGCCCACTATATCCTCCAGACGGACAGACAGACTCGCAGACCAACATAAATGCGGGGAGTTGGTAGGCGCATGAGCACGAGCACGAGCATCTTTCGTATGCATGTATGGCATGTTGTACTTGTACTCTACTGTAGACTCTGTAGTCAGTCCCTCGTTGGCCTCGCTCGGTATTGCCTTCGTGTAGCCAAGTCAAGTCCTCGCGTCGGCACTTTACGTAGTGCGATGTGCGATGTGCGATGTGCGATGGTCCCTTGCAGGAAGGAGGTCCAGCCTACCCTAGCCAATCCATCAGCCAGCCAGTCGGTCGGTCAGTCACGCTTCTTTTCCCTCCATTCTACTACAGCCCAGCACATCAGATGGAGGCGTATCTCAGGAACGTTGGGATTTGATTTGGTTTACTTCTACCTGGTTCTAGTATAGGGGGATACATATAAGGGGGACCGAGACCCCAACGGCCTCCTCTTTCCTCCCTCTTCTTCTTCTTCTTCATCTTTACTGTAGACTCTCGAGGCCTTGGGGAAACAAGACTACGAACAAGTGATACGGCATTAGAAGAAGGAAGAAAGAACGAAACGAAACGAGACGTGGATGTGGATGTGCTGCCTCGTAGATAGATGCTGCAGATAGGAAGAGGGGCGGTGGATGGGCCTGCGATGACGCCCTCGAAGAGAGTGGTTGCGGTATACCGTACTCAGTACAGTAACACACCGGACAGTACAAACGGCTCACACGCAACGCAACGTAGCCTCCGCTGCGCAGCGGAGCACGAGGAGGTCCACTACGAGCTGGCTGACTAGCCTGGGCTCCCGTGCTTACCTAAGCCAGCCACCTTTCCCTCCCCAACCTTGCACCCGCCTACCCACCCACCTTGCAATGCTATGCTGATCCCATTCCTGCACCCTGCTGCCGAGCTTCTATCCCATCTCTCGGCCTCGCACACACATATATATATATACTCTGTGCGCATCTAGAAACGAACTCTCCCTGCTGCTGCTGCTGCTGCTGTTGCGGTAGATGGAGTTTGAGCAGGGCTTGCATGGACGGAGCAGGTATAGCCAAGTAGAAAGTAAAGTGTATCTACAGGGATGAAGCTGCAGTATTCGGTGACGGGTCGATGGGATTGGAGAGCTGGTTGCTTTTCTGACTTGGTTCGGTTGGTGTAGTAGTTGCTATGATACAGCTGCGCTGATACAGCTGATATGATACAGTTGGTATGATACAGTTGGTATGATACAGTTCCACTAATACAGCTGATATGATACAGTTCCACTAATACAGCTGATATGATACAGCTGCAGCACAGGGTCTTGGAGCATTCCATACTCTACCTCTACCCGTCGTGGCGTTGCCCAGCCCGGATTGTAGTCTGGGACGAGGAGGATAGATTGGAGTGCTCTGGCATCCTCCTGCCCCCCCCCCTTCTTCTCGCCTCTATTAAAAAACGAGTCCTTTACCACCGGCGAAGATGTACACGTACACCAAGGCAGAGGATTACTCTAATCCTGGGGGCAACAGGTCATCCGGATCACGTGTGATCTGGCATAGATGGATGCGATCATTCTTCCGTTCATCTATTCATGAGGGGGGTATCTCATACGTCGCGCGCATATACATTAGGCAGCAGCGGTACGACCTGGCCTGCGCTGACAATTTCCAGTCCAGTCCAGCCACCCTTCCCAAACCCCCCCAAAGAAAACTCCCAAATACGAACCGATACGAAAATCTGGCGAGCGGCATCGCGCCATGAGCATCACTGGCCGCCAGGAACATAAACACCGACCTTGCATAGGACGACGATCTTCTTGAAGAACCTTCGCCACTCGAGAGGATCTCCCTTCACCTTCACGAAGCGTACCTCGAGCAGCTCGTTCTCGCCGGTCACGTATTTGTCCACCACGATATCCCCACTCAGGCCACACTGTCTGTCGTCCAGGGTCCGGACCTTGATCCATGCCACCGAGTCTCGACCCTGTTGCACGGGAACTGCGGGGACCGGCACGTTTAGCTTGTGCAACGCATCACCTAGCATCTGCACCAGCAGAGCAGGGGGCAGGTGAGAGAAGAATCGGGTCAGTGAATAGCTTGGCACGATATCTCGGAATCGTTGGGCGTGCTGGGTTAGACTTAGAGGCACATGAGGATCGGATGTGAATTGGCTCATGCTTGGCTCATCGGCGAGAGCGCTTTCGAAAGCATGTGCACCGAAGCCGTTGGTCATGGTGGCAATGCCTCCATCACGAGTATAAACAGGCTGGCTGGCACTGTAGTTATTGTGCGCGCTGATACGTGGTGGTCGTTCCCGGTCAAACATAACATCGTTGATAGGGGCATCTGGCTGGGTAGTAGAGAATTTGACACCCCAGTCTCCAACGTCAATATCCATAGCATCGTGCTCATGCCTGATTGGCCGTTGGGAAGCAGATGGTTGCTGAGTAAAATCGATGCGGAGACTCTCGAGCATCTGTGTCGCCAAGTGAAGAGGATCTGACATCTTGCCATCAGATGTAAGCAGAGGATTCGCTCTCGTATACCACGGATGTCGTCGAATCTTTTCAAAGTTGAAACGCTTCTTGGGGTCAATACACATCATGCCTCGTAACAAGGACAGCACTGTATTGGGAAGCTTTCGCCACAAAGCATCCTCGCTCTGGCCATTCATTCGCGCATACTCCTCGAACTCCCAACTCTGTGCTGTAGGCTCATCCCAAGGTGTGTTTCCAACAAGTAAAACGAACAAAACCACGCCGCAGGACCAAATGTCGACCATATCTGCTGCGTACCCGCTACCTCTCGCACCTCGTGATTCTGTATTCCTCGAGCAAGTAATAACCTCTGGCGCAATGTAGGGTGGACTGCCACATGTTGTTGTGCTGAGCTTCCGTCTACCATTGTACTCAAAAAGTGTAGCAAGACCGAAGTCTGCGATTTTCAAGTTGCCGCTGTCGGATAGCAGAATGTTCTCCGGTTTAATATCTCGATGTCCAACACCCTTCGAGTGCATATAGCTGACACCACCGATCAATTGGGTAAAGTAGAAGTGCGCAATGTCTTCACTAACTCCAACATCTGCCTCAATCTTGTCGAACAGGTCGCCACCCTCGGCATATTCCATTGCGATCCATTTCCAAATAGCATCTTCCCCCGTCGCAAACCATTCTATGATATTTGGGTGTTGCCCGATGTGTGAATGGAGAGATACCTCCATGGCAATCTGCTTTGCTGATATCCGTCCATGTTTAACAGCATAAGCCTTATGAATGAACTTGACTGCGAAGATGGGTGTTGTATCTGTTGGTGGAATGGCTTTCTTTATTCTGATGCATCGTTAGTAATTCAGGAGGCATAGGTATGATTGAAAACTTACGATGCATAAGCTCCTCTTCCAATGGTCTTTGATATGATGCGGAATGGCAGATCGTTCGGTAGTGGATCAAGTTGAGACTGCATCACGTTTGCGCTGTCAGCTATTGTATCTGATGATCAAGGCAATGTCCATGAGGGCAATATATAATCCAATAGTCTCACCATATCCAGCAGCTAGAGTTTCAATAAAAAGCGAAAAGATGTCGTATCCAATGCTTTTTGTTATTGTCGCGTCCAAGTTTCGTGATGCGCTCTTCGGCGCGTAATGATTCGCGAAAGCAGGTGATGATTGTCGAGTCGCCCCAAAAGTACTTAGACTAGCCTGATCCGGCCGTTTCGTTGCAGAGGCAACCGGTTGCGTAAACATCGTGAATCCGACATTTAGAGCATCGTGGTTCCATTTCCTAAGAATCCTTTGTTCGCTTCATTACAACAATTCAATACTACGATACTCAGCATTTGCATTGTGCATTTTTGTTCCGTCGCGTTTGTTCATATCCCTTGCTGCATCATTTGCTCATTCCCAAGACTGCCCGAAGGACAGGATATGGACTACACCATGGAAGATTCCCAGAACTCCGCACCTGGCATGCTCCCCAATGCGCAAGCTGCAAAGCTTGGGGCTTCTCGAAAAAGCCCAGATGCAATAAGTACCACGAAAAGGTGAGTTCGAGTCAAAAATAGTCGACACACGGACTTGCCTAACTCGAGGCAGATTACAAACAGAGCTCATGCAGCTCATGACCTCTTCGGCTCCAGGCATTTCAGCATTTCCCTCCGCCGATGGTAACCTCCTATCATGGACAGCCACAATTGAAGGGCCCGATGAGACTCCATATGCAAAGCTGAGCTTCAAGTTGTCCTTTGCCTTCCCCTCAAATTATCCTTACGCGCCACCTACGGTCCTATTCAAGACACCTATCTACCACCCCAATGTCGACTTTTCCGGGAGAATATGTCTTGATATCCTGAAGGACAAGTGGACGGCGGCATATAATATCCAGACCGTATTGCTAAGCTTACAAAGCTTGCTTGGAGAGCCAAACAAGTAAGCTTGTCAAGCCACTCCATCGGTACCATATTAATCGTGAAACAGTGCATCACCCCTCAATGGAGAAGCTGCGGAACTATGGGACAAGGATGCAGCAGAGTTCCAGAAGAAGGTGACGGCCCGTCACAGAGATATTGATGACGAATAAGCGTTTTGCTTTTGAGATACCACGAGATGATGATCGGAGATGGGGCACATAGGCATAGCCATAAGGGGAGCATTATTGGAAACCGATCATAGCTTTGAATGGTCACGTCCTTCTTGCAATGCATGGGCAAGGTAGCGATTGGGGAGTACATTTGGATTCAATGCAGACACAGCACACTTGGTCAACCCCGAAAGAAATATATTACCTGTGCCAATTTATGTGATTTTCATCTTGTCAACGAATCTTGTATATTTTACCATCCTGTAGGTTGGATAAAGTCGTCACTGTTACTTTTAATCCGATTTAACCAGCCCTTTCCGTTCTTTAACCTTGTAGACAGTACTCAAAAGGTGGATATTACTACCACATGAGCGAGACGTCAAATATTCGTTATTCGGATGACGACAGTTTCGAAGTGGATATACAAGTTTCTCCGAGTTGATAACGGTCACCACACGGCTATCACAGCAATATCACAATAGTAGCAGGGATCAAGAAAACGGGGGACCTGAATGGTGGAAGATTTTATTCATCGCTACCGTAGCAGAAAAGCAACTCCATATCCCATGCCGTGACAGTCAAAATATCTAAGCGTCCTCAACAAGTGCGGTTTGCAGACCCTTCGCATTCTTGACATTGACAGCTTGAACGTAGCTGTACAACTTCTCCTTTGCTCCCTCCTCGTCGTTACGCTTTCTCGAGATACGGACACGGAGTCTGAATGGGCATCCCTTGATACCTGCTTCCCAGACCTTCTTGTTCAATTGGGGGTCTAGACGAACATCGGTTGTGCCCTGTAGATTGATACATGTTAGTCATAACATCCTATATATCGAATCCCCACTGAAGGCGAACTCGGAATATAGATAGATCGTACCATTGACTTTGTTGCGAACGACTTGATTTCCTTGATGGCTCTTGGTGCCCGCTTCTTGAAAGAAACGCCATGGAGCTGTAGTGAAACTGTCAGCACCTCTGCTCTAATCTCAAACTACCATCATTCCTCCTTCGACTGGGTCGAACGTACTCTCTTATGTAGGTGGATCGTATACTCGCGCGCAACGACATCGGCAATGGCAGACCGAGTGGTCTTGCCCGTAGGCTTCTTGGTAGTCGTCGACATTTCTAGAAGTATTTGTTAGATCCTAGACCAATCCTGCTTGCTTTTCAAGCTTCCAATGTATTGTACTTACTGGCTTTATGGTCGCGAGTTTGTCGTTAAAATTCGAGATGTAGATTCCGAGGCGACAAATTTCGGAAAGATGTGATTGTGGGCGCCAAGAAGTTTAGCGACTTTTCGTTTTCGGCAAGGTAGTTGTGGCCTTATGGCCTTATGGCCTTATGTACCGTACCCCCTTTGTTAATTGTGTCGTGCAACGACAACAGAAATCCGATTATAGAACTGTTAAAACTCTTAAACCGGTAAAGCAGTCAAACCGTCAAGACTATTAAATGCTTAAACTGTTAAACTGTTAAATTGCTAAATTGTTACAACTGCTAAATCTGTTGAATCGTTAAAGCTGTTGTCTAGTTATTGATGAGGGTAAAAAAAAGGAGGGGAGAGAGACGAGCATCTGATAGTTTCAGAGAAAACTCAGGCTTGAATTTTCTCACCAGTTACCGTTGGGAAGGCATTAGACCATGATATAGCGAAATATCACGAATAGACTTGTTCTCGCTAGGACTTTGTTACAGGACGACACTAATTGCCTTATACCATAACACGGCGAGGTACTGTGAGCACTCAAATCTCTCGCTAAGGTCCTACACTAACCCACTAGCGTTCCCGACACATACACGCGCTGGCTCCTTCCTAGCCAACCTTCCTCCCCCAAGGTTCCATGACTGTTTAGTACGATAACAATCACAGTGTTGTGCAGCGCCGCCTCGAAGAGGCCGTGGTACTACTGCCATCCTGCTCAGCCAGTCGAGCAGTTGTCGACGACTGCTATCGGCAACAAAAGAATCATCGCGTCCGACTTTCCAATACATTACATTCGTGGCGTCGCTGGGTCGACACAAGTGAGATCATCAAGAGCCTCACTATTTCTCCCTTGCCGCGGCTGTGGAGAGCTTAGACTATCAACCACCCTTCGCTTCCTCGACAGTCGCCGTCAATATGGTAGACAACTCTACCCCCTCGCCCCAGCCAGACCTGAACAGGAATCGGTTACCGACGCTATTTGAGGTTCTCAGTCGCAGAACCTTACCTCCGGTTGATCTCTTCTCTTTCTACATTTATATGAGAGATCAGCAAAGATCAGTAGACTATCTGGACTTCTGGTAAGCACTCATAGTGAACCTATTGGCAGTCCTACTTGACAAAGACATCTTGCTCACACCCTGAACAGGCTCGATGTTGCTCAACACATGTCCCTTTGTCGGCACTATGTCCGCGAGCTTCGACGTTCCGTGCTGGTTGGCACTCCCGACCCCGAGAAAGAAGGATCGAAGCGTTCCTCGGCAATTCTGGAAGGATTGGGAGACATGAGCCATTCAGCTGCAGGGCCATCAATATATTCTGGTGAAAGAGAGAAGAATCAAGATGCTCAGATGTCAGCATTTCTACGCGAAGAAGCTGGAAATGGGGCCAACGGACACTCTCCTCACGGAAGTGTGGGATCTCAGCAATCAGCAGGAGGCTTGCGTCAGACTTCCTCAAATGAACGACCTAGACCAAGCTTCATGAGTAGCCCTTTGGACTTGACATCAGACTCAAACTCCCCAGCCCACACTGTTGCCCGGACGGACATTCGTCAATCAGCAGAGAAGATCCTCTACACTTTTCTGCTTCCAGGTGCCGAACGTGAGATCATTCTTCCCCACTCTATTACCAATGACATTACAGTCTCTATCGAGGAGCGAGGTCGAGACGATCCCGAGGTCTTCGATGCAGCAAAGGACTATGTCTTTCAGGCTATGGAGCGGGATGCTTTCCCAGGCTTCCTACGGATGAAAGCTCTTGGTAACCTTGTTCCGCCCTCTTCCATGATGCGTCTCATCATTGGCCTTCTTTCTTTGTTTGGCGGCTTCTGGGCAGCATTCATTCTTATCTTCCTCGATGAGTCTCGTGCCACTCGCTGTTGGGTATGTTTAATTGTGACACCAGTCTATACATACGCATTCTTACTGACATTTGTGTGTAGCTCATTCTACCCTTCACTGTTGGCGTGTACGCTCTAGCGTCCCACCAGTACGCCCTCGATCCAATAATAGGGCTAGCTGGTCTCAGCGAATACACCTTCATGCACTTCTCGAAGATCCGAGAACCATATATCCGCAGACTTATCAACAAGCGTGCATTGATGGTCTTGGGAGTCACAATCTTCGTCGACGCTGCTCTTTGTGTACTCTTCATCTTTGTCCCAGGCAAGCGATTATAAACACCACGTTTAGAAGGTATCATATTCGGGTTTCAAGATACCAGGCGTTTATAAATGATTAATTGTCCGAAGGAGTCTGGATAATTAATGGGTTAAGCAGGCGTTCTGGCCTTTTAGCAGTGATGCTTCGTCAATGGCAGCAAATTGTCTAAGTATATTGATGAGTTTTATGATCTGTGGATCATCAACATGGTGTAGTACGCATACTCGCTCGTATTCGTGCTTAGCTTCGTGAAAACTCCAACTTGCATATAGCTTTGTTAATTAATATGCAGAATACTAGGGTCCATAGCTCTGGCATAAAGCCTATTGGCTTTTTCTATAATTAATTCGATCTGACGTGACATACAATTATGAGATCTGGTTATAGTAATTAATCCTGCAGTCTACGTAGGCTAGAAGTTAATCCTCATAAAGCATGTAAATGTAAATGACGTCGTATTTACTTTCTGTCTTAAGACGCAATAGAAAAGTTACTATGCCGTGATATACTAGGGTTACGTTTTCATCTGCTGTTCTAAACGCCAGGTAACTCCGCTGCTAAAGACCAAGATGTATCCATCTAAACAGCGTCCAAGTTCCTTAATTGCACATAGCCATGTTCCTCCTTTCCCTTGTTCCCCGTAACAGCGCCTACGACGTCCTGGATTCTACCAACTAGGCCACCCAATGCCCATCCCTTGCCCCTCTTCTTCAGCCCGCCCTTGTCAGCCAGTAAGGCATCGTCCATCCAGCGCGGTCTCTTCCAGAACTTCAACAGCAAGCTGCTGCCCACGACGCTCACGCTGCTAGCTGCCATGGCGGCGCCGGCGGCCATGGGGTGCAGGTGCATTCCGAATGGCAAGAAGACGCCCATGGCGAAGGGGAGACCGATGAGGTTGTAGCCGCAAGCCCATGCGAGGTTGAGCTTTATGCGGCCGAAGATGGACTTGGCAAGGTGGATGGAGGCTGGGATGTCCATTAGGTCGTTGGGGCGCATGAGGACGATATCGGCGGCTTCCATGGCGACGTCTGTGCCCGATGCCATGGCGATGCCGACGTCTGCAGTGGCGAGAGCGGGAGAGTCGTTGATACCATCGCCGACCATGGCCACACATTCGCCTTGGGATTGGTACTTGCGGATCAGATCTTGTTTCTGGTCTGGCGAGACACCGGCGTGGACGTTTTCACGAGGGATACCCACGATGCGGGCGACTGCTAGGGCGGTGGAGGCTTGGTCACCGGTTACGATGGCGGTTTTGATGCCCATTCGCTTGAGAGCAGCGATGGCGGCGATGGCGGTGGGTTTTATGGTGTCGGAGAGGCAGAGATGGCCGGTGTATAGGCCATCGATAGCTATGAAGATGTTTGTGGTGCCTGAATTCATGCCCTTAGACGAGCCTGCTGCTCGCGTGTTGGCAGTCTCTGAGGCGGCGATGGCTTCTTCGGGCACGTCGACCTTATTGTCTCGGAGGAAGCGAACGCTGCCGACGAGAATGCGATAGCGTGTTCGCTGGGCGCTCGTGGCTGGCTCTACAAAAGCACTGATTCCTCTACCAATAGATGCTTCGAAGTCTCCAATACTACCATCTATTGTGCCCTCCGAACCCAGCTGAAGCTCCTCCTTTGCCGAAGACAAGATTGCTTTGCCAATAGGATGCTCACTTCCCATCTCAGCGAGACCGACAATTGTCCACCATAGTCGGCGTCTCCACTCGTTGCTATCCCAGGTAGGAGCAATTTTGGTATCTGAAACACTCATCTTACCCATAGTAATAGTGCCGGTCTTATCCAGAACGATCTGAGTGATCTTGGTAGCCGTCTCAAGAGCCGCACCGCCTTTCACAAGTATTCCACGTTCTGCTCCTACACCAGTACCGACCATCACTGCAGTAGGAGTGGCAAGGCCAAGTGCACAAGGGCATGCAAATACAATGACAGATATACACAGCTTAATACAGACCATGAATTTGCCACCACTGGCGCCATCAACAAAGATCTTCGGGGGGTTTCTCAGAACGTGGCTTAAAACCATCCATGTTGAGAATGTGATCAAGCCAAGAATTAGGATGGTGGGCACGAAGTAGCCGGCAATGGTATCTGCCAAGCGTTGGATGGGTGCCCGATTCGTTTGTGCATTCTGCACCAACTTTACGATCTGACTGAGTTGAGTGTCTCTGCCAGCTCTAGTGACCCGGAAGTCAAGTCTACCAGAGCCATTGACGGTACCACCGATCACAAAGTTGCCCTTACGCTTCTGAATTGGCATAGCTTCTCCAGTGACCATACTCTCGTCGACATAGCTCTCCCCGTTCGTCACAGTACCGTCAGCTGGAATCTTGTCTCCTGGCCTCAAAATGACTATATCGCCGACCTCAATAAGTTCCGTGGGAATGGTCCTCTCTTCTGCTGGATTTCCTTCTTGATGTGATCCAGACTTTGGCTCAGTACCAATGGCGAGTTCCCAGCCTTCTGCAGCCTTTTCAGCCGCAATAGGATCAGAATAGATAGTCGCCATGGATGGCGCCAATGACATGAGGCGTGATAACGCTTTGGAGGTCTGGCCTTTGGCTCGATTTTCTAAGAACCGGCCAAGTGTAATAAAAGTAATAAGCATGCTGCTTGTATCAAAGATGGTGCTTGGTCGACTGTGTGGAGGATACACAACAGACACTATCATGGAAGCAGTGCTAAAAAAGAAAGCTGCTGAAGTTCCCAACACAACGAGGACGTCCATGGTTGGTGAGCCGTGTTTCATGGATTTGTATGCAGATTTGTAAAAACGCTTGCCAATGCCGAATTGTACGGGTATCGTAAGAAGTAAACATAATATGTCGCCGAGATAAAGGCCAGGAAGAAAGACAACAACGCTTCCGATATCTAGGAATGGGAAGATCATGGGTATAAACATGCTAATAAGGAAAACGGGTATCGCGAAACTCAACGAGACTCTGAAAGCTCTACGCCATTCATTGATCTCTTTTGTTTTTGACAGTGACTCAAGCTGTGCATTGTTGTCGTCATTGTCTGCCACTAGAGCATTGTATCCCAAAGCTTCAATTGCCTCCACGAGAGCTCGAAGACCAGTAATTGACGGTTGGTGGGAAATAGTGAGGCGTGAAGTTGAGAGGCTGATAGAAGCAGACTTGACGCCTGGCAAACTCTTAAGCTTTGCCTCTAGATCATTTGCTGCAGCTGCATCTCGGACGCCGAATATTTTGAATTGAACAGATGCCACGGTTGTTGATGGTTCCACAGTCCCAACGGTGGTGGACAATATTTGAGCATCAAATCCTCTGTCATCAATGACTTCGGCAATCTTTTCGGGTGATAGCTTGGTAGAATCGTGAATGATGACTGCCCTTTCTGCCAAAAGACTGATGTTAAATTGCACGAGACCTTCAAGATCTCTGAATCCACCTTCGATGGCGGCTGTGCAGGCACCACATGTCATACCTTCAATAGCGACGGTTGTAGTCGACAATTGATGAAGTATCTGAACATTCTCGTCTTTCGGATTCAACTTCATAGCTGATGATGCTTGGCTATCAAGCACGGTTGCATCGAACCCTTTATCCTCAATGATCTCAGCGATGCGTGCAGCGCTCAACATACTTGCGTTATGCTCCACCACCGCCCTTCCTGACAATAATGATATACTGAAGTGCTTGATCCCTGGAACGCCATCAAACCCGCTCTCCACAGCTGACGTACAAGCCCCACAAGTCATGCCCTCTACAGCCAGTGTGGTGGTCGTCGTTTGAGGCGTATCCTCCTGATAATCGGACTGGTCATTCGTATTATATAACTCGACATTCCTATTAAATGTAGGCGACGGGAGGTCTGTCGCCAGAACCTCTGCCTCAAATCCACGATCATCAATGATCTCCTGTATCTTCTCTGCCGAAATCTTTTGTGGATCGTGCATCACAACGGCCCTTTCCATGACCAGGCTTACTGAGACATTACCAACCCCATCCACGTCTTTGAAGCCTGCCTCAATTGACGATGTACAGGCGCCGCAAGTCATTCCTCCCACTTTGAGCGTCGTTGTCGCCATGTGTTGCGCTGTGGGCACATTTAACAGAGGAGCTTGCGCTGGCTCGGCCGTGGATACTGGGAGGTATCTAGGTGCCATGATAGGCATGTACCGCAGCTGCGGTGCTGCAGCGAGAGGGATTGTCGTATCACTCTAGATTATTTATGCTGATGTTGTCAGACTGTAGCAGCAATGTCAGCGAGGCTGAGGTAAATCGCAGATGCTGCTGAATGCGGCGAACGACTACAATGCGCACTGGGAGTCTGCAATACTAACATTGTCATAGGGCGTTAATTCCAGAAGACCAGCTTCTGAGCAGAGTCGGCGTCTCTTATATGACAACGAAACTCAGACTCTTCGTATCCTCTCCGGAAGGATGGATGCAGCCTCAGCTCGCAACTAGCTAATGGGTCGCGCAATGACGGCGGGACTGCGGTGCGGTATGATAATTATCGGATTTGGCGGAGTAGCCACTAAGATTGTGGTCTGGAGAAACGAGAAAGGCGCTGCGGAGTGAAGAACGCAGTGAGACCGTAGTGAGACGGGCGACACCAACCTACGCAAGCTGGCTGTTGGATTAGAGATAGACACAGAACGATGCGGTGCCCATAGGCAGGGAGTATTGTGTAGGGTGTATAAGGAAGAGAAGGAGCAAGCAAGTAGTAAGTCAGAAGTTGAGGAATCGCGGCATTCGGCGGGGAGCCTTTGGATTTGAAGGAACCTGGGAGACGTGCCCTAACAATCGGGGCAATAATGGGCGAGAAAGGTACTAAGACGGAGCTGCAACTGTATATAGGCAGTATGGATATATATATCTATACGTACATACATACACACATAGACATGGTGTCGCTACAGCTCCTGCTACTGCCACTGCCACAGTAAAAGCCCTCTCCAGGGGGTCCAAGCCGGGTCTGGAGTGTCGCCAGCGTCTCATTCACTGCCAGATGCCCGTCAATTGCCCTCTGCTACCCTCTGTTGCCCTCTGCTACCCTCCAGTCCCCTGCAGCGCGCACCAGCTCCGTGCCCTGCAGTCGCTAGCCGTCGCCAAAATCAAGCCTTTTTAACGCCTGTGCCATCGCCGCCGGGGGTTGAAGATGCACTACCGTAGCAGTACTTAGGTGCCCTACCGTGCCTATGGAGGCGCCGCGCACGGCACGGCCAGTGTCCGGGTCGACTTGGGCTGCGTCTGAGCCCGGAGAAGGCTCTGGGGCAGTCCGAGTACGAGTGCAGGACCGGTGTTTCGCTGCTTGTAGATATTCTCCGGAATTATCACCCCAGGTGTGCGGCGTAAAGAGTAGACCGAGATATGTCCACCTCGGGCAGTGTTTGCATCGCCATAGATAATGGTATAACGATGGCTGCTATCAAAAACCTGCCATGTAAGCTTCCTCTCTCGTGTCTCTCTCCTGTAGAAACCGTCAAGCGAGGAGGCCTCAGCTGTGTTTCGATGCCTGAGGCATTGCATATACCGCCCTGCGATTAGGCCAAACGGATCTGATACTGAGCTCCAACATCAACCTCCCAGGATTCCTAGACACCTCCTACACAGCGTTTGGGCACGTTTCAACGCGCCGAACCCTAGAGTGCTCGACCGCCAATTGGTATTCCAGGCTATACCATTGTCTCCATTCTAGAGCAAAGCTTGTTCGTGCGGCTCCAACTCCGCTGCATACAGAAGCTTAAGCTCCAGCAGTCGACAAGGGTCGTCATATGAATTGGCTTTTCCAAAATGGAGCAAACAAAAGCTCTCAACGCCCTTGAAGTATGTCTATGTTTCTGCTTCACCTCCTATGATCACCCAGCTGATCGTCTAGCCTTTTCTCGCCCTCACCAAATCTGCCTCGTCACCCCGCGCTGCCGTTGACCTCGTCACCCGCGCAACATCCGCCCCGAACACCTTCGTATTCACCGAACTGCTCCTCACACCACAAATACAAGCTCTCGCTTCTTCTCCAGACCATTCTGCCTATCTACAACTCTTATCAATCTTCTCCTACGGTACCTACGACTCCTACACCCGAACTGCGGACCTCCCACCGCTGAACGAGGCACAAGCTCTGAAGCTCCGCCAACTGTCCCTGCTCGCTCTTGCTCAGGATCCAAAAAACCTCACGTACGAGCATTTAATCGCCGTATTGGGTCTCAGCAATGCAAGAGCACTGGAGGATCTCGTCATATCTGCCATCTATGCTGGGCTCTTAAGCGGAACTCTGGATCCATACAACCAAAAAGTGTGTATCTCATCCGTCGCCCCACTCCGAGACGTTGCTCCAAGCTCTATTCCTTCTTTGATTACAACGCTACAGGAATGGTCACAACGTTGTACAAGCACACTAGTCACTCTGGAGAAACAAATAGCTACGATCAAAGCAGAGGCACTTCGACGACACAGAGAGGAGCGGGACTGGGAAGAACGAGTAGAGAAGCTAATTGCAGATGCTGGAGCCGTGACTGGATCCAAGGAGACTTCAAAAAAGGGGATAGCGATCGGACGAAAGGCTGAGAATAAGAGGGGTATTGGATTTAGAACTCCAGCTAGGGATGATGGGGATATGGATATTGACGACGATGACGAAGATCTTGAGAAGAGCTCGGGAAATAGATTATTAAAAAAGAGAGGTCTTGGGAGACAGAGATGAGATATTTTTTTAGTCGAAGCTTGAAGAGCGCTAGAAACATGCTAGTATATGCATTCTAGGAGTTTAAGATAGTGTGGTATGAAATAGACGACTTAGTTTGCTGTAGTAGACATTGATGGCATTGATGGCATGAATGCAAGCATTATGAAATTTATATCTATAGTGTATATCAAAGTACAATCCCAATCTTTAGTTAGGAGATGAGACTGCCGATTAAGTGTTATGAAGCCAGCTTTTCATACATATCGTCCATCGTACTTTATAAGATATATCCCAATAGCATCCTGACATACCCATCACAGGTAGATAACAATGCCATCCAACCTCTCTCCACCAAACCCGACCCCCTCCCACTCCCCCCCTGTCCCAACTCTTATCTCCTCAGCACCCCATCCTACACAAAACACTAACACGGATACAGAGCAGGTCGCATTGCACCTGTTAGCAGCACATTCCAATACCCACAAGAGCAGGGCTGTGCCGCACATTTCCCACTCCCTATCCTATCCTCGCAACGAGAAAAGAACATCTCGGACGAGAAGAATACCTCGACAAAAGTAATAGCCAGATGGGAGAAAAGAGAAAAAAGGGGGGGAGGGACCGGATCGTATCCTCGTACTATTTATTTATTTCTAGGCTACGTCGTTTCACGTCTATCGACTAGCTCATCTCGTGCTCTGGAGTCTTTGGCCGTCTTGGCGGTATAGCACCCCCTTTTTCTTGACTTCAACCTATCTGGCTCCGTCCGTTGGCTGCGTACCTACCCACTCAAGACCTTGTCGCAGCCTCCTTCCTTCCCTTCCCTACTCTACCGTACCGCAGATACACCATCCATCGATCGTCCGCCTAGCCAACACCACCACACCTCCACAGCCCCATCTCTCTCCCTCTCTCCCTCTGTCCCAAGAACCCCCCCCCAAATCAAATCATCTCCCAATCCGCAATCCCCCCTCCCAGACCCCGCCATCACACCAGAACCCCCATCAGCCCGCATCACCAGAGAAGAAAAAAAGAAAGAACCACGCCACCGCGGGATCTAGAAAACCGCCGGCCGGGCTTGCCGTTGCCGTGCCTGCCGTGAACCTTTATTTGCTTTTCGGGTCCCCCCCGTGACGTATATCCCGCAGGCGCTATTTCTCTCTCTCTCTAATCTAGATGTCTTATCGTGTCGGGCTGTTACTGTAGGGCGGCCGCCTGCGGCAGAAAAAGTGTGATGAGACGACCGGCTGCGAAGTAGTCGAGGGTCGAGGGCAGATTAGAGTTGAGCGGTAGTATGGTGCAAGAGGTGTTGGGTTGCGAATATAAGAATGTAGTGGTAGCTGCATTTGATACTTGTGACACATGACATGTGACGCCGAAGACGCTATTCTTCCGATAATTCAATGCGTTCACATACCATCACAAGCCTATCATGTTGGTGGTCGGTTCTCAAATATTTTAGTTATTCACATTGCAAAAGACTTCAAAGCTAATCTTCAAACAACAACAGATTTTATTAACTATTATGAGTGGTGTGCCCTAGTGGCAGATTGCAGAAGAAACAGTCTGGGTATAGGGGTATCAACACAAGCAGAAAATGCAAATAACAAAACAAACAAGATGCAAAATCATAGTGGTATCAATCTTCGGGTATTGTAATGAGATGCGATCCAGACAACAATGTTCTTTCCCTCGTAACTCTTATTCACTTTTTATGCCGTGGCGGAAACTTGAGGAGTGGTCTGGGTAATGTGTTCAGGTGCGGAAACGACTGGCTCTTCGGTAGTGGGCTCAGCAGCTGGGGTCTCCGTGGCAGCCTCAGGCTCGGAAGCCTTCTCACTGACATGCTTCTCGGCCGCCTTAGGAGACGTCTTTGACTTAACGGTCTGGCGGAGCTTGGCGAATGGACCTAGAGTCTTCTCACCCTCGGTCTCGCCATTCTTTTCCTTCTTGTTGCCAAGACCCCATGGTAGGGAAGACTTGCGACGGTCTGCCTTAGTCTCTGGGGTAGTCTCAGCTGTGGCCTCCTCGGCTGCTGGGGCGGCCTCGGTCGTCTCGGTTGGGACGGTGGCTGGGGATGCTACGCTGGCGGCAAGCGGCTCAGACGCCTCTGGAGCTGGAATGACAGGTGCCTCTGTGCTGGTAGCAGCCTCCTCCTTGGCGGGAGCAGCGGGAGCAGCCTCGCTGGACTTCTTCTGGGTGAATCTGGAAGAAAGGGTGCCGAAGATAGATGAGTTGCGCTTGCTGGCAACTGGTCTGGTAGCCTCAGTAGGAGTGGTAGCCTCGGCGGTGGATTCGCCAGTAACTGGCTCTGCAACAACAGCTGCTGCAACAGCAGGCCCATCAAGTGGGGCCTCCTCAGAAGAGCTTGCAGCGGCAGGGGTGGCCTCCTCAGCGTCAGTCTTGTCGACCTTCTTCTCCTCCTTAGCCTCCTCCTTCTTTCCCAAACCAAAGGTTCCGAAGATAGAATTGCGCTTGCGGCTGGCGGATCTGCTCTTGCGAGACTTGGTAGCATCCTTGGCCTCCACCTTGTCTTCCTTGGCGGCAGCCTTCTCTTCCTTCTTGTCCTCCTTGGCCTCGGCCTTCTCTTCCTTCTTAGCCTCGACAGCCTTGACTGGAGCAATAACGGCAATGACTGGCTTGCTCAAAGCGGCGTGTTCCTTCTTGTAACCTTCGCTGCTGGTAATGGTCTCGGAGCTCTCCTTAGCCTCGGCGGACTTGGCCTTGATGGCAGCAACCCAGCTGTCACGCTCTGTAAGGCTTGTGGCCTGGAAAACGTGCTTCTGGCCGTGCGCGTGGAAGAAGAAATCAACGGTGCCCTCCTCGGTGATGTCAGAGATATCTGCCTGTAGAATCGGATACGTTAGTACAAGTACAGCGAAATAATGCAAACAGCGAGCTCGCAATCTATGCATAACCATCCATTACTCTGCATGTAATTAAACTTGTAGACGATTATGGTTCGCAATGCATGCAATACGAGTCGTTTAGACTTACCAAGTTGATGATGCCAGCTGGTGTAGACTTCTCGCTGGCGTGCTTGCTGAAGTAAAGGAGACCATTGCCAGTCTGAGATGACCATGCGGCGTTGTGGTTGCCAACCTCTGGCTTCTCCCCTCTAAGGTAGCTGGCGAGTTGCTTGGGCTCAACGGCATCAGAGCCGAACCAGAAAAACTTCTTTTGGAAACCGGCGAGCTTCCTATAAAGTAACCATCATTAGCTTCCGATTCAACATCAATCAAACCGTGATACTGTTTTCCCCCCGCAGTATTCCTCGATGAGTAAGTTTTACTTACTTGATGAAGCCACCCGGGCCCTTGTAACCGAGAACACCTTCACCGGCGAATTCCTTCTTGGCCTCGACCTTTGCCTCCTCGGCAGGGGCATCGGCGACTGGCTCTGCGACAGCTGGAGTCTCTGTAGCATGTGTTGGCTCGACGCCGACAGGAGCTGACTCTGCGACTGGCTCTGCTGCGGGAGTGGCCTCGACCGGTGCGGCGACCTGCTCCTCAACGGGTTTCTGAGCGTCAGACATATTTGCTATGTGTTGATATGATAGTGGTATTGAGCAAGAGGGATGATTCTCCACAGGCGAAGAGTAATGTGCGGATGGGGTGGGAGTCCTATGTACTCGGTGGCAAACAGAGGAATTGGGATAGAGGATGAAGAGGAAGGAAGAAGGGAGAAGGCAGAAGAGAGCTGGAGGAATGCAGGATGTTATTATTATTTGCTGGGCGCTCAGGCAGGCAGGCAGGAAGGCAGACAGGCAGGCAGACAGGCAGGCAGGCAGGCACCCACGCAGGCACCCCAAGGGGATTGCCACTAAGGGAAGGGAAGCTGCAGGCTAGCGCGGCCACGGGCGACGCGCTACAGGGCCGGCTAGCACAGGCGGCGACAGGGTAGCGCAGCCACTTAAACTGGGGCGGAATGGGGGGGGCCCTGTCACACGCTTGGCACTTCCTGTCAACAGAACAAACAGGCCTGTCGGACCGGCCAGCCAGCCAGCCAATCAGCCGCTGCCAGTGTCTTTCTTTTCCCTCCTCCCATTTCTTTCTCGCCGGCCGCCCCAGTGCGCAGAGGCCATAATATCCAGTGCTGCTGGCGATATCCAGTGCTGCTGGCGATATCCAGTGCTGCTGGCGATATCCAGTGCTGCTGGCGATATCCAGTGCTGCTGGCCGTATACTGCACTACGTGCCGGCCGTGGCGGTCTGGCTGGCTCCGTCCGCCGGCGCCCTTGGCTACACCGGCGTGTCTGGGACACTGGGAGATTGCTCCCTGTGCCAGCCAGCAGACACCAGCAGACACCAGCAGAGGGCAGGATGTGCGAGACTTCGGAGTGCGAGGGCCCTGGCCGTCGCAGCGGTGGCTACGGAGCAGGAGGCCCGCCGCAATCAGACACCGCCAGCCAGCCAGTTTTCATACAGGACAGGACAGGACAGGACAGGACAGGACAGGACAGGACTGTACTGTACTGGATACTGGATGTACTACCCTACGGTACAGGACATCATCGCAGGATCCAGGCGAGGACGATTGATGCCTTTCGCAAGATAGTGTGCAGAGCAGCAAAGTACATCGCTGGGACCCATGCGCGCCTCCATCCACCTTCCTACGGTTCGGTAATCCGCATCGCACGTAGCACACTGGCACACCTAATCAGCATCGTCGCAACGTTAACCCCACAGAGTATACGAAACCGGCTGCTGGTCCCTCGTATCCGACGGAGACCTGAAGTTCGCGCTGCGACTGTACGGATTCGTTTCCCGGAGTACAGCGCGCCCTGAAGCAGGACGGACTGAGGGTGCTCGAGTATCTATCTCTACCTATCGTTTATACTGCACATACATCCTGTGCTATGGATAGGTACGATGGAGAGTCGAGCGGTTGCAAGTCCTCACCCACCTCTTGCTCCTTTAGCCTGTCGTCGCGTCGCCCCACAGTAACCGGCATACTGCCATGTCCTGGTACTATTTATTACTCATGAATATCGCAGCTTCGACCAAATTTTGCCAAAATCTCTGCAATTTTCTTTCCCAAGCGCATCCAAGGATGCTGATTGACAGGAAACGATAGGCCGGGTGGCGTGTAGCTTTTTGCGTCGGCGCAGTAATGATTAGCCATTGCAGGAGGTAGGAAAGTTAGAAGAGAGGCGTTATGTTCTCGATAAATTCTCCTCGAACGTGAGGTGAGTGAGCCTTGCTTCGCATTCGCAACAGTATAGCGCAATTGAGAGATCTGTGGTTTTGACTTCCGGCTTGTGACTGGCGTGACGGACTACCTCGTCAACTGACAGGGCGTAGACCTCGTAACTAACTACTTCTTTACTCTACCTGGCTTGACATATGTACTGTACTGTACTATACATATAGGGACGGGTAGCTTGGGAGCTTGCCTCTGCTCGCCACCATTGCGGTGAGTGAGGATATGGCTCTCCAAGTTATCAAGGTATGCTAATGCTAGCATTATGCTGCCTCTCGCAAAAGCCGACGAGGCAGCGACGGCAGCGACAGCAGCTCCCGCCATGCCCATAGGCCCTCGAGCACACAAAGGAGCCTTCTTACCACGCCATACACACGGTCGGCCGAACCTGTAGGTCATGCGCATAACTACATCATCGCATCTCGACATCGCGACAGGGCCAGTGATATGCTACAATTGCCGATCTTGTCGTTTCGAACAGGCTGTTGTCGCTGGGAGGTGCTGCAACTCTGCTCTCGTTGGCTGCTGGCCTCCAAACCACCCACCCACACCCACGGCCCCAAAGCAAAAAGAGCCCATCCAGCCCATCCAGCCCCTCTAGTCGGCGTGGGTGATCTCGTGCCTCGTAACCTCATATTGTCGCTGGACTGGACTGTACATCCACGACATCAACCCATCGTCGACCTCGAGCACATGCAGAGCGCAGTGATATGCGCTCCGTCCATCCCGAGGATTGAAGCTCTTTGACCTGGCCCAGCCAACCAGAACCTGCTCTCTGCCACCTCTGTTCCGGCTTCTGGGCAAACCATTCGTATCGCAAAAGCTACTCGAGCGCGGGCCAGCTATATGATATGACGAATCCAGATAAGATTCCCGACTGGCTGCCGACTCGTCGCTCCAACATTCTTGGAACACGATCACGCCATGTAATTAGCTGAGACTTGCAGACGACGAGATAGACTAAAGGGGCCCTCGCCAATGTTCCTCAGGATTGCCATGTCATGCAGTGCAATGCAGTACTCTCTGCAAGGGCAAGGCTGACACTGTTGAAACGGTTGAAACGGCTGGCATGGGCTGAAGGACGTCCCACCTCCAGAGGACGCAGAGGGGGCCATGAGGCTCTGAACGGGACTTCTAGGATATGTACAAGTACAAACCTGGGCAGAGGGTCAGCCGGAAGGGAGGCAGGTGCATGCACAGGTAGGTCGCTACAAAATACAGCGTATGTAGCACTACTGTACAGTACTGTACAGTACTGTACATACACCCCAGCAGAGAGAGCTACCGCCTCCTACCGCGATTGCTTAGTCAGTGCGAGTGGCGGGCAGGCTGGCATGAACGAAGGGTGTGGTAACATGACAGGAGCTCAAGCTCGTTAGCACGGCATAGGAAGTAAGGTACTATACAGCATACAGTGCACGCACGGCATACAGCACACTGCATACCGCATATGGCATGGCACACATACTGTATGTCCATCCACTAGCTGATGCATATATTTAGGTATTGTCAAACATCATCACGACGATCAGAAAGGGAGCGTCTCGGCCGCGCAGCCTCCCCCAAACATGACATTCTCTGGCGACGGGGACCTTGGTTCTCTTGGGGCCGGTCGGGTCTACCGTAAGCTCTGGCAGGAAAGGGCCCAGCGGAAAGCAAACAAAGCACCGCAAGCGACTCGAACAATCCACGGGGGCTAGACCGCAAGGCGTTAGGCCTGCCACGGCACTTCTCAGACTTTTCTGCATCCCAAGTTTTCTGCCCTCTGGTTGCTGCAGCGAAGAGGCCGGGAGGGCGTGTCTTGGCGTGTCTTGGCGTGTCTTGTCCTGTCTTGTCCTGTCTTGTCCTGTTGCGTCGAGAGCGGGCTCTGCGGTGGGGCTGCTGGCTGTAACTACGGTACTGGACTGTAAGGTTGCCGCGCTGCACTGTACCATGTGTGCCTAAGGTGCACGTAGTACCGTGTCTAGGGGAAGGTAGTGCCTGGAGGTGTCTGGAAGTGCCCGCCGTAAGTGCCCGGACGCGCCTGTAGGGACCTGCAGATAGGGACCGCTGGGGGCCGCTGGGGGCCGCTGGGGGACCTGCCGATACCTAATCTTCCCTAATCCTCCCTAAACATCCCCTAATCTTCCCTCAACATCCCCTAACCTCCCCTAACCTCCCCTAACCTCCCTGCCCTCTGGCCACTGTGGAGCACTACGGGTCCCTTCTGGATCACTATGGGTCGCTGTGGCCCGCTAGCCGCACAACATAATCTCAACCTCCATGCCCTCTCCCTCGTAGGGCGCCATCAGCACATCAGCACATCCGCACTACGGCCTGCAATCTGCAATCTGCAATCTGCAATCCCCGACTCCGCTCGTTGCGGCCTCGACCAAGACAAGACATGCAGCCCCCCGTCGTCGCGGAATCTCGTCCGAAACACGTGAGCTGCAGTGCAGTAGTCGCATGTGCGCCCTTTGAAAACCCTTTCCCACGTGCGTGGCCAGAGTACGAGTACGCAGGTAAGGGCAGGCCGCTGCTCGAGCCGCTGCTCTTCTAGTCGTATCTACAGTATCTGTATTGCTGCTCCTACTGTTCTGCCAGCCTACAGAGTACATACATTGCATACCTTACATACCTTACATACCTTACATGCCTGGCATGCCTTGCTTCGCTCTGGACTTTGCAAGTCCACTCAATCAGTCATGTACTGTACAGCAAGTTCGCTAGCTAGTCACCTTAGCACGGTTGACCGTCCATTATAGCCCCTACAAAGTACAGTGCCTGGACAAGTCCGGTCGGAAATGCTTCTCGAGCACTGGATGAGCCGAGCTGAGTTCGCAGGGCAGCTGTGGCGTACGCAGCCCCAAGGAAGTCAGTCCTGCCTGGCAACCAGCGCCCCACCACGCCGCCCCTCCTCCCCTTCTCCCCATATACACATCACGTGACACGCCCGACGTCTGGCATTAGATGGGTGGACTCAATTGCGTATATCCAGGGCCTTGGACATCATAGAGTCAAGTGAGACGGGCAGTCTTCTGGGTAGCTATCTCTCAAACTGTGTACATGGCCTCAGGGCTCTTGGACGGCATCAGTGAGGAAGTACGCGATGTGACCTCGGCGTCGGGAAGCTGGAGTAGAGGGAGATGTCAGTGAGCTTATATGGCATTGGCTTGCGAAGGCCACAGTAACTTTGGTTTCCGTTTTCTTCATCGATGGTGTATTGCAGAGTGCGGGATGTCGAATGCCGGCATTGGGTGGTCTTTGTGGCTGCCATGGCACCTTCCCCAAATTCACATCAGGCTCAAAACAGCTCGAGTGCATCTACAATTGCCGACGCCATCTCTTTCATACACACTCTGCCAGGACTGTCATTGCTATTGTTACCTTGTGATCCAACCGCCCAAGGGAATTCCGAACTGCCCAGGTCCTATTGTCACCTCGTCGACAATCCCTCAACAATACCTAGACAATATTCACTAGTGCCATTGTGGTCAACGACGACATCATCTCACATGCTCTCAAGGCACAAACAATTAGCCGCATTTAAGAGAAGCTTTCTGTTGCTATAAAAATTCCTCTCTGTCTATCTTCCACACTTACTTCTCTTCTCCCTCTCGATCTATCGTCTCGAACTTGACTCACATTACAACAACGACAGCTGTTTCGACTTGAATATACTCTGACGACTTACTTCATCAGAATTAGACTTCTTCTTTTGAAGTCTATCCCATTGGTATGTGTTAATGGATGTTCCTACATGTTGCTTGATTATGCCTCTCCTCTCGTCTCTTCCATCGCATTTCATTGCCATCATAGGTTCCTCCCCTTTGTCACTAGAATCTCCACTACCTTGCACGTACGCCACCATTGACGAAAGACGGCATGAAGGCTTTGAGCTATTTTCACATTAAGCTCAACGGCAAGTCTGGCCACCTGTCGTCGCCTACATTAGGTTGCAGGCCCAGACCCTAGCGCCGAACTCTTGCCATTCACCAAAGTTATAAATTCTTTCTCATCCAAGATTCTCTTCTTTAATACAAAAGAACTCTTTACTCACTCCCCTCATATTTTGCGTTCATCCTCGAATTCTGCTTGAGCTTCATACCAAGTATTCCTATCATTTGCATTTTCGTTACGGTTCATAATCAGTATCACTATCACGACTGACCACTGACGATTCTCAGCATCATCTCAAAACAAAGATGGCTCCACCAACCGCCGAGGAAGCGTCACGTATCAAGGAGAAGAACGCTAAGAAGCGTGAAAGAAAGAAGAATACTGCTGCTGCAGTAAAGCAAGCTGCTATGCAGAATTCTACCAACAATACAGCCGTCGCCCCTTACCAGAGCACTCCAGCAGCCAACAAGGCTGATACAAATGATGGCAATACGAAAGTCCTAGTTGAACCGGAATGGGACGAGTCTGAGGTAATTATTGACTGGGAGGCGACAAAGCTTAAAGACCGAATTGAGGAGAATAACCGGGGATGGCCATGGACTGGTGTTCCTACTAAGCTTTTTAGCATGGTGAGTCTTTCTACGACTTCGGACATACATAGATTGACTATTGTGAAACATCACTAACATAATGGATGCATGACATAGGCACCCTATCAGTTGAACGAGTACAAGCCCAAAGGAAAGTACTTTACTCTCCCCGCCGCGACACAAGTAAGTAAGAGTTCACGCGATTAATAAACCCCTACTGACAATATAATAGACTTCCCCTCTGGTGAGAACTTACCAGGGTATGGACCACCCGGTCCTATCAATTCTATTTGAGTACCACAGTTGCGCGAGCAAGCTTGCCGCAACCTGCCAAGCGGCTTATAATCTCGTTGGCCAATACATCGATCATTGGGACATTACTAGGTCCGATTTCAATCTTTGCGATGTGCCCCTGAAAAAGCTTTCTTTCAAGCCTTCTCTCGGAAAGGTCGTCGTTGTCTCTCCCTTTAGAAACCGTGCAACCCCTGAAGGCAACTACGTAGAACAGATAGATGGGATTCATCGAATGAGTAAGTTATCCAATATCCATGAATAAGACATTCTTACTGACTTTGCAAAGCCCTTGCATTCCGTAACTTTGCGGATCGGTTTCGTATTCTTCACCTCCATAGGATCCCACTTCTTACAGTAAGTCATTACAGGAGGTCTACGTGTACAAAACATGAAGCTAACGCAACACAGGTTGACGTTCTTGCCTTGGTCATCCCCACCATGCGGAAACTTACAACCCTCGGCATTTATCGCTGCGAGCTAATCCACGTTGGCCACACCATGAAGCTATTAGAGATCATCCGTACAGACCGGGGCACTGGTAAGACCGAGAACATCGGACTTGACTTCTACCCTCGTTACCATATCGGGCCCGATCCTACCGATAAAACAATCACGTTCCAGAATGCTTACGGCGTGACTTGGAACAATTCTGGCCTCGACACACGTATAGCTATCTGGCAGCTCCTGACCAAGATCCTGCCTCAAGCCAAGGCGCAAGGCGTTGACCTACTCTGCAAAGATGCCGCTTTCCGCCTATGGCTCGACCAAAGCCCGTGCTGGCGCATCGAAGATACCTTATACTCGATCCAGAACGAGACTGATGACAGGAAGAAAGTGATCCAGATCGCCTTCCCCTACTCCAAAGGCCGCAGTAGCTTCCTCTCCAGGGATAAATCCTGGTGGTGTCTAGAGATGCACGAATGCCGCCAATGCCGCGCGCCCCAGCTCGGAATCTTCTTCGATCAGGCCGAGTTTAACTTCGGCGATACCACCAGCATGCAATGTCTCGGGTGCAAGGTGACGGAGTACCTCGACAGCGAGACGGACCACGGCAAAGGGTGGAAAAAGCACATTATCAAGGGCTGGCTGATGTACGAGGACGGATCCATGAATACTGATAACATGAACGAAGCCCTGTCGACGCGCTATAGGCGCAGAGCACGCCGTATCGCCAACGACTTCCAGGTGCGCATGGGCGACGCCAGCACGAGGAGGCCTGAGGGTCAGGACCAGAGCCAGATTCGCCGTTATGAGGCGCCGAATATCTGGTTTCGTGAACCGAAGTCGATGTGGGATATGTAGTGCAGACATATAGACTGCGCTGGCATCACTCCTTACCCCTGAGATCGGCAGTGACTGACTGGCTGGCTCTCCTTTGGGCCTCTCACTGCACTGCGAGCAAGTGGTGGAGTGAGCCATGGAGATCGCGAGAGGACTAGCGGACCTGGAGGACTGGAAACATAGCACTAGGGGGGGTCTTGCTTGCTTTTAACTTGTCTACTTGTTCACTTTGCGTGCTCTTGTCTACTTGTCTACTTGTCTTCTTGCGTGCTCTTACTGGCTTGTTTGCTTTTACCTGCGTGCTTTTTACCTTCTCATCTCTTTATTTTCCTTTGTTCTGTCCATTGCTTTGCTGCTTCCCCAGAGGTAGTTAGAAAAGATCGATACCATCTCATTTCACTGCTGAACCAGCTCGAGTGTCGTGAATGTGATTTCATGAATTGGTTTCGTTGCTTGTGCTGTGATCCATAGCTATCACTATGCAGTCTAAGCCCAGTAACTATCTAACCCGGCCACCAGATACATTGGCAGCAATCCCTTGGGCTGTTGAGCTGAAAACGCCAGTCCCGGACTCCCTTTCCCCGTCCCCCATTAAACGCTAATCCCGTAAACGCCAACGCTGTAAGCGTTCACTACGCCGTCCCGGCCCTCTAAAGATATATCTCCTTCGCATCTCGCATCCAGCTCTCACTGGGACAATACGGGCACTTGAACCTCTGGCCCTTACTCAGTCTCTGCAAGCTCTCCTTGGCCACCACATGTCCACAGGGCATCATCATGGGTGGATTGGTCTCCGTTGTCTGCTCCTTGCTGACGGGGCAGACGAAGATTGCGTGGAACGTCATGGATTTCGGCAATGGGATTTCCACAGGGAGTTCGTTCTGCGTGGTCCATTCCGTACGCTTTTCTTTCATGATGCCTGCAAGCTTGAGGAGAGTAGGCAGGGCCATCGCTCCGGCTGTGGTGGCAATGTAGAGTGGCGATTCAGCAGACAGGCCGAGAAGAGAGCAGAATTCCCGAGTGAACGAGTGAGCGACTTCGTCCCATGTAGCTTGCGTCTCAAATATCCTCCGATATGGAGAGTCACGTAAATTAGCCTGAAAGACCACCGCTGCAGACAGCTGTTGGATATCACGCAAGAACTGTCCCTGAAATCTCCCGAAGTTCTGTCGGGCATATGTTATGGCTCCCATCAAACCATTGTGTTCATCATCAGGGAGGCCATTTACTCTAGGTCCTTTAAACAGCCAGATGTATTGGAGCTTGCTGAGTTCAAACTCGAGATTGCTGCCACGCTTTTGAAGCTCTTGGCTGTTCTCTCGTGCCCACTCTATAGCTGGGAGTAAATTTCGTGCTTGTAGTTCATGTAATATGTCGTACATATTGGAAAATTTGGCTTCCAATTCTTGCGACTTCAGAGATGTAAGGTCATCTTCGTCACCGTCGTATGGGTTTAGCGTCCCGTGTGTAGGTGTTGGTTGCGGCGGATTTTCATGTGCTTCGTGCAGGAATGTTGACGCAACCCCGAATTGTCCCTCGCGCAAAAGATGCATCGCAATGGCTCTGTTGATCAAGCTAGGATGCGATGCGAGGGCATCATATTCGGTAGCTAGAGACTTTGCAGGGAAATTCTAGGGAGGAGTAAAGTCAGAGATGTTCATTGTGCTCGTCATGCCCTTCCGTACCTTATCCAACGCTTTCCCATACTTGCTTTGGCCTGAATATACTTTCTTTAGATCATCCGTTACACGATCGAACCCCTGCTTTACAGGATTTTGAAGCTTTGCTAAAGTTATTGATGCTGAGTTCGTATCTGCCCATATATCAGTCAACTGATGCCAGATACCCGAATCTAACGGTATATATGACTAAAGGTGCGTGTAACAAGCACGCTTACCTGCTGCTATAGATTCTCTTGCGTTGCAGAGCTGTTGCAGAACCTTATCAACATCATCGATGCTTTGCAAGAGAGTCGAATCTCTTTGTAGCTTTGCAAGCTCCTTCTCAAGGACGTCCATCTTGCCAGCGCCGACAACCCCACTGTAGCACGCCCAGCGGTATTTCAGAGGTTTGTCGAGTCTACGGTAGTGGTTTATTGCCCACGCATGCGAGAGTCGGAGACAAATCTATTATTCGAGGAGCTGGGTGGAAGCTTCGGCGAGAGGGTTGTGAACCGTGAGAGTAGAATGACTGCGTTATCTAAAGACGTTGACGTCGAGCTACAGTATTTCCCGTGACGATGCCGTGCGCTACTCCAAGTCACCGGCGTCCCTGTAACTCGCAAGGTCATTAGCTACTTACTGTCGCTACAGGTATTCATTCCCCTGCAGCCGTGACCCGGGTCCCGTGGTTAGTGGGTGGGCTGAGCCTGTGGGCTGAGCGTCAGTGGCTTGTCCCCTGTGCTGTGCCTCGCTTGTTAACCATCACATCACAATCGGCATTCCAAGCCTGCCGTACCTACCCAGTTTTCCCCAGATTTCGACTTACTAACTTCATGTGCTGGCTGTGAATAGAGCCGTATCGCGAAATGCTGCCGAGACTCTTCTTCACCCGTGCCTTCCTTTCCACATCATTGCCCTATCGCCAGAGCTCTGGGTCAGCAGTCAATACGACAAGTTATGGTCTGCCGCGGCCTCGACAACCACGATAGCACTACTAGATCCCGAGTTTGAAGTCTAGTCTCCCCGTGTCTGCCATGGCTTCTCGAATCTCCGATCCGCGAATGCATAACGAAGACGAGTGGACACTGGCAAGGAAGACGTCAAAAGAGAATGGTGCACCAAAGACAAACACCTCTTCTGTTGGGCAGAGGTCGACAAACTCCCCCGGCCCCGAGGAGAACAATGTTCACCAGCGACGCAGATTTGTCTTCACAGATCCTGTAGCTTTCAGGTTGGTCTTCAGAATGATGTGTTCTAGAGAGCGATTATACTTACTAGATAACAAGATATCTCGAAGAGGACTCCGCCGTGGTAGTACTGGAACGTCGTGGACGACTGGAGGGTTATGAGCTATACCTGGTCGAGCAGTGGGCATGTTCACGAGTCCACCCGACCTTCGTTATAACAACATACACTGGCGACCCTAGCCACAATGTCCTTGTGGGTGTATTAGCCGTTCCGGCAGACGAACGGACATGGTCACCGAGACTACGCGTATACTTCAAGGCGATATCACAATACCATGCCAGGCCAAAGGAAACATCTCTTGGAGTGCTTATGGTCACTAATCTTAGCGGATTCCCCTCTGCTTTGACTGTTATACCTGTGCCGGACGGTGATATCAAGAAGCATAGGGAGGACTTTATTGTCAATGAGAATCTAAAGAGACTTGGATGTTCGGGCCGTTCTGGCTTGAGTCTTTCGGCCCCTGCAGGAGCTACACAGGCGAAATTCCATCAGCTGTACAAGACAAGCGACCGCATACCGATTTACGGCGCTGTTATTGAACTCGTGAAGCTATGTCAAGTAGCTTTAATGATATTTGGAAAATTAGAGCAAGAATATGCCGATGGCCTTCTCTGCGATGTCACAGAGACAGCTATAAATGACTGGTGGACTGAGATAGGCTCGGAATACTACAATCTTGAACCTAGTGATGGGATACTTGGGCCTACAACCGTAGCCGCCCTGTTGGGCACCCTTATGGGTGCCCGAAACCGGCTGAACTACTATGGTGCTCCTGTCGCAAAGGATGTCTTTGATATCGAAAGTCTCAAGCGGGGTATAGCATACTTTCAAAAGTCTCAAAAGCTTGAGAGGACACGGAGGCTTGACCGACAAACCTTAGCGCTGCTGCACCGTGTCACTGCTAAAGCCGCGGCGGGTGAGGGGTGGGCGGTCCCAAAGGCAGTAAAGTCAACAGTCGTGGAACTGAGTGGCAAGGGCGGGGAAATGGTAATGGGAATGGTTGGAGGAGGAAAGGATAAAGTTGGAATTTCGGATATTGAGACACTCGATATCGATCGTTTTGTTAGCTTAGTCCACGGGGAAAGATCTAAGTGGCTCTGGTATGGAAAACCAAGGCGGAGTGCAGCTGGCGAGAACTTCGGCAGGCCAATGGGTGATATGGTATTCAACAAGGACGATCAAGGGGGTTATGTCTGGTCCATCAAGAGAAGTGAATCAGTTCCTGCGGATGATGACCCTGAATCGCGCAGAAAAGAAGCCAGTAACGCTATCTACATGGGTCGCCCTATAGGTTCTACCGTAAGCATGATCGATAGCCCAGGAGACAAAGACTTGCAGTTGCGGAAGACGATGTTCAAGAGCGTCACTGGAAAGATGAGTGACGCCCGATCTGGCTTTGGGCGAATCAAAGATGCTGTTGCAGGACGTGGCCATGCGAACCGACATTCAAAAGATGACAGTGCAGAGGACGGGGTTCTGAGTGGCTACCTTAGTCCCAGTAGCTCTACTGTCGATCCGAATATGTTATCACCTACAACAACAACTTTAACAAAAGCCTTTACCTGGAAAAATAAGCCGGAAGAATATCAAAATGGTCATCGAAAAGATCGAGATCCCGTGCAAGCGGCGTCAGCAGCAACACTATTACGCGAGTCCGAATCACCCTCAAGTGAGCCAAAGTCGAGTCTACAAGACTTAGCTGATCCTGCACAGCCTGAAGCCATAGTGAAAGATTCAGATGCAGAAGTAAAATGGTCTGCTCAGGTTGCAAAGATGCATCAAGACCTTGTCGTGAACGAGCCTTCCATCGCTGGGTCAGCCGTTAAGAGCGGGGAGCTCGAAGGACCGCTCTTGAATGCTGAGCGTGAGCCTAACAACTCTAGCGCACTATTATATCGAAGAAACAGCGCTTCTGACATTTATTCGCTGAGAGGCAAGATTCGCAACGATTTCTTGTGGCCCCGTCATCTATCTTTCACTGAAATAGAGGAAGTGGTGCTGACTTGGGAGGACATTGGTACTGTACCTGATGATGATAAGGATGGTGATAATTGGAGTGCCCTACAGCGACAGAAATTTATTGCTCAGGATTACAGTCGCTTTTATAAGCAGACGTCGGCCCTGAAGGCGGAAATTGGTAACTGGGTCGAGGAAAAGGTCAATGGTGTCGAAGAGTTGGACGCACAAGCCAGCCGAGACCAGGAAGAGCTTCAAACACTTTTCTACCAACTCGGCGATGCTTACCGTACTGTGGAGCAAAACTCTCACGATATTCTTACGGAAGATCGCTCACACGTTACCGAGGCTATGAAGGACATTGAGGTCCTCGGGGCAAAGCTTGAATACGAGATTAATGCCTTAGCATCAAAAGTAGAAGATGTGGAAGATGGAGCTACTCAATTTGAAAGCCAGGTGGATGACCTTGTGAACCGCGCGGCAGAATTGGAGATGCATCTGTCGAAGGAAGGCTGGCTACATTGGGTTGTGCGGTCTATCACCGGTGTCGGCACTGGACCCTATGTTGGCCCTTAATGAGTGCCATGAGGGCTACACAATTCTCATATGGTGTGCTGCAATAATTTGTCACATTAGCGGGAGTTTTGGGAACATATCCTATTGCAATCAGCAGGCTAGATTCTTAGGATATTGATGATGTCTTCATCTCATGATATGTGCACAATATATTATAAACGAACCCTCAAACAATAACCGTTAGCTATGATACATTACTTTTCAGACACATTGTGATGATACAATAAAATTTCAACTCATTATCTCAAGAGAGGAGGATAGAAACGCCGTCGGGGCCGTGTTTCATATCTAATAGTACACTTGCCATTCAGTGATTCCACATAAGGATCTTTCACCTCAAAATTTCCAAATCAGCATCGCTTTTGCCATTTTCCATGCCTGAAATCGAACAGTCGAGTAAAAAACCATGCGCCACTCAAGTACAACTTTGCCACCGGAATTTCTTCAACGTCAGTTGACAGTCCACCTGGCCTCCAATGCCAAATGCAATCCCAAGGCTCAATTTTACATTCCTGCAAAGCCCATTCCACCAGGTCCTGCGCCGCCAGCAGCCCCCTTTGCTTGAGCTTCAGCTTGTAGTATTTCTGAGACCTTCATCTGAACATCAAAGAATTTAGCCGCACAGCGGTCGATACAAACGCCTTCGCCTTTATTGAGTTCGCCTTCACGATAGTCGTTCGGTATGCATTTCTTCATACAAGCACGTGTAAGTCTGGTCAATCGTTAGCTAGCAATTCTGAAGATAGACCTTTGACTTCATTTACTTGGGCCAATGATGATAGGGAGATTAAGGCATACTTGTTGAACATGTCCGTTACTAAGTCCATCTCCTGCTCTGCTGCTGCAATCTTCTCAGCCGATGACGGCTGAGGCCGGCCAAATCCGAACATAGACATGATAACTGGTGCGAGTGACTTTGATGTTTAATTATGGGTGCTAGCGGTGCTTGTGATAGAGTGAAGTTCAAATGTTTCTTTAGGCTGTACTTATCGAGCTTGAACCTGGAACTTGAACCGAGGCGCTAGCAAGCTGCTCATAGCTTTTTGTTCGCTACAGAAATTCTTCTGTCGGACATCCTCTTGATGCGACAGCTAATGCTACTTTTCAAGTAGCTCTATGGAGCGAACCTTAGAATGTAAGCATGAAATATTTGTTACTGTCTGCCTCAAAATTCTATGATGATCCATTTATAACATTAGAACCGTTGCGATTGAGCCATTTATGGCGCGTGATAATAAACCTCAAGACCTGAACATTTTCCAATTCCTTACACTTCTTCAAAATGAGAGCTTGCGGAACTGTGCTAATTATATCGAGAATCAGAATGAGTGCTTTGCCATGCCTTAGGTTTCTACAGCCTTGTGCCCAAAAAGAGATCTCTGCCTCGAAGAGATTGGCATACCTACACTTTTATTCCATTTCGAGAAACTTCAGCAATGGCCTGAGTGGCGGAAGCTGTAATAAGACCAGCCGAGCTCAGGGAACTGTTGGAAAACCATTAAGATCTGGGAATGATGCATTACAGACTGGTGCTGCTACTTCAGGGTTATTACCTGTGGACCGACGCGAAGATATCAAGCAGCGTGTGAAGGAACTTCAAGCTGCGAAAGCGCTGACTTATCCTCGCATTAAGCATGGTCGGAATGTGATGAGCTGTGCCGAGTTTAGAGTCCGATATTCATCTTTGAAGGCTGAAGAGTTGAAAGACGGGGAAGTCGTCACGCTTCGTGGTATGTTCTTGCGTAAGTCATGTGTTAATTGCCAGAGCTGATTTCTTTTTCCTTTCAGGAAGGATAAACACGTCACGAATAGCGGGGTCTAAACTCGTCTTTATTGACGTAGTACAAGATGGGCGTCGCGTTCAAGGGCTCTGCAACCTCGGAAGACTTGAGACCCTTGGGGTCACTGCCGAGCAGTTCAGAGATTTCTATCACCTTGCTCGACGAGGAGATATTATTTGTAAGCTTGCCATACTTTATATGATAGATGACCAACTAACAATCTCTAGCCATCACTGGAGCACCATATCGGACTAAACGGGGCGAATTGTCTCTAAATGCTAACGAACTTCCTGTCATTCTTACACCTGCTTTAGCTAGCTTGCCAACCACTCTTGACGACCAGGAGACACGGATAAAGAACAGACATGCTGATATGCTTGTCAATCAGCGGGTAGCAGACACACTGAAGCTTCGATCTCATATTATTCAGTACTTGCGGAACTTCCTAGTCTCCGACAACTTCCTAGAGGTCCAGACCCCTATTATTGCTGATGGTGCTGGAGGTGCTGTTGCCCGACCTTTCTCTACTTCAGCCACAGAGTTTCCTGAAAAGGCTCTTTCACTGAGGATTGCTCCGGAAATATGGCTGAAACGTCTTATTATCGGGGGCATGGACCGAGTGTTCGAAATTGGACCGGCGTTCAGGAACGAAGGTCTTGACGCAACGCATAATCCCGAGTTCACGACTTGTGAATTTTATAAATCTTTCGCTGATCTGGAAGAACTGATTGCGATGACAGAGACCTTGGTCTCCGGTCTAGCCGCCCACGTCAACGGTTTAATCGAGAGCCAGTTTATTGCCTTGACTCCTTTGGACCCGACATTTTATACTACGCCTTTCAAGCGTATTGAGTTCATTCCCGCTCTAGAAGCAGCTATAGGGAGTAATCTACCCGACCTAAGTGCTGAAGACGCCGCCGATAAACTCATCTACCTATTTTCATCGCTCTCCCTTCAGCTTCCCTCATCACCCACCCTCCCCCGCCTCCTCGACAAACTCTGCTCCCAATACCTTGAGCCCTCCTGCGACACACCTACCCTTATCATCCACCATCCTGCGTGTTTGGCTCCACTTGCAAAATCTTTCCTGGATCCCGCCACCAATCAACTCGTCTCTGCGCGTGTCGAACTCTTCGTTAACTACCGTGAGATAGCCAACATGTATGAAGAGGAGAACTCGCCCTTTGAGCAGCGGCGAAAATTTATACAGCAAGGGCAATGGCGAGATGATGAGAACCGTGCACTTGTCGACGAGAGCTATTTGGAGGCACTGGAATGGGGATTACCGCCGACTGGTGGCTGGGGTTGTGGTGTGGATAGGTTATGTATGTTATTTTCCGGGGCACCGAGAATCAATGATGTTCTAGCTTTTGGGAATCTGAAGAATGTTGTTGGGCTCGGTGTTGGAGAGAAGACAAAGACTTGATGAGAGATCATATTCATGTATTATAGCGCCCAGCCTGAACCCAATATACCCGAATTCTTTTGCTGATTCTCTTGCCAACGAAGGGTGTCTATCTTTGGTAAAACCACGTTGAAACTTATTGGCGACAAGCAGGACCATTATTTCTTTCCCTTGACGTAACACTGTAACAGGATACATTTACAGTATTCATAGATCTCGTAGCATTTGATCTTATACAGAGCTCCCATCATGAGCCGCCAGATCGTAAACCCTTTTACACTATATATATATATATATATATATATATGCCTTTCCATCCCATAAACGCCTGCGAAGGAAGTATGAGTATTCATTCACACAGTGCTGGTATCAATCGTATCGGCGCCAACATCCTCGTCCCCTTCACCAACCTTTTCGTCTCCCTCTTTCCTGCCATCCGCATCTACGAGAGCCATGTCTTCGTCCTTCTCTTCCTCGCTGCTCTTTACTCGCTTACTCTCGCTCTCCAGGGCATCGCTTGCGTCCCTTTTGGGCGGTGTTGATTCCGGGTCGTCGTTAACTTCTTCGTGACCTTCTGCGCGGCGCCCTACGGCGGCTTCGACGTCGATACCTTGCATTCCTTGTTGGTGGCTTATGCCGACGCTTCCTGCTGTTTGTGGTCCCATATCTTCCATGCCTATCTCATCAGGGCCCCGTGCGTGTGGTGTTTCGTCTTCCTCGCCCTCTCCTTGCGAATTAGCTAGCTGCGCGGCTGGAACAACACCTGCGCGCTGTTCTTGCCTTAGCAGCTCGCCTTGAGTAACGCCGCCTTCAGCTCGCAGGCCGCCACTTTCGGGGTTCGGACTCCCGGATATGGTGATCGAGGAGACACCGTTGACGGATACCGATACTGTCTCGATTCCACCTGGCCCATTTGGCCCGTCAATCGTCTCAGTACTTTCGGTCTTGAGATCTCCTTCTAGGTCCTTAACATGATTGTTTTCGTTCCCGTTGTTAGCTGCGCTCTGGTTCCGCAGCCATGGTATAGGCGTCAACAATGCGCCACCTAGGCTCTCATCGCTACCGAGACTGGGAGCCGTCTGTGTTGAGCTTCCCCATGATATTGTGCTCGGATCTGTTCCTGTGCTTGCACCATTTGAGAGGATTTTGGCACCTGTGGCGTCAGGTACTGCTGCCGGAAGTGGATAGATGTTTGCGCCAGATGTAACGTGAACGACGCGGTCAACAGCATGAAGATAGGAAGGTAGGCTACGGTAGTGTTGCTTAGGGTTTAGGATCAGTTCAGCGAGACGCTGTATGGTGTGGGGCGGGTAGTGGGAGAAATAAGTGGTCAACGTTTGGACGATGGAAGAGACGAGGGACAGGATTTGAGGGGGAAGGGTTCCTGGCGGGACTTCAACACTAGCGCTTGCAGTCGAGAGGGGTGCAGGAGGCGCATTCTCTTTGTCGGTGGATTGGGACGAGTCCACAGTCGTTGCCTCGGCGGATTGTGAAGCTGATTCAACCAGGGATTCTATCCGAGGCGGGGAGGATGGAAGTTGCGAGGATTGCAGAGGAGGTAGTTCAGGTATTGGGAACTCGGTGCGCACTATCTAGATAACCATGAGCTCTCGTGAGATTCGCAGACCTGAGAAGCTACTCTACCTTTTCCAGTCTGGGTATCAATCTTGAGAGTAAACCCGGCCATTGGGAACTTCGAGAAAAGGTCAGCCAGAGGTCCAAGTGAGGCCGCAGGGGAGGGACAGACTCACTAATCCATGGTGACACCGTCCGCGACCGACCTCAACACGCTGTTGTCCGATTCCAGCTCCATGTTGTGAAGTCTTGCTGGGGTTATACGCCTGGAGAGCGGATCTACGTCGACTTTCGCCCTCTGGCCCGCGGCCTGCAGCCTGAGGCCGAAGCTGAAGCTTAGCATAAAAGCCGTGGTGGTGCTCGTCAACGCGTCGACGCCAAGGCTTCAACAAGCCAGAAGTCCAGAATTTGCACTGTTTGCTCTGCCGCATGCTCGCTTAACTCTGCCTAGCGCAGGGCCGATTTGTATAAGAATCTCGCATCTGCCGCCCGTCTTCATCTTCTTCTCTTCTTTTCTTCTTCATACTTACCTTGTGGAGGCTTGGTCGATCAAGAATGACTTCAGCCACAATACGAGACCTGCATTGCACATCGCGGCGTCGAGCATTGTCCAATATCCTTCGGGGTCTTGGTCCGCGGAATTTTTGATTGCATCCACCAACGTGGCTTTTCATTGGGATCGTGTGCTATATGCCACGACTTGAAGAAGAAGAGAACAAAGCCAGGCTTGAACTCCAGCGACAATATGTGTTGGAAACTGGAGTTGAGATGGGGAGTCGCGGTGCGAGTCTGGCTACTAAGTAATTGTGCGAGAGCAGGTCTGAAGCCCCAAAGGACTCGCTCAGGCGTGGGAGGCTGATCAGCCTCATCATGAGGTGGCCAGCCTGCCATCTGAGGTGTGACGGGCACCACAAGCACGGCAAGTTACTGCCCCAGGCGCCAAGGGAATGGAAGCATCTACGTTGCTGAATCTATTGCTGAATCTATTGCTGAATCTATTGCTGAAGAAGGCATCTTGGTGAACTGTTTGCTCGCACCGGGGCGGGACTACGGGCTACCCATTCTACAGTACGTGGCAGTTACGAGTTACCAGCAATGGCAATGGCAATAACGGCGATCCAGGGTGAAGGGTGAAGGGTGAAGGGTGAAGGCTCAGGAATGCACGCGGTGGATCTGTCTGCTCTGCTCTGCTCTGCTCTGCTCTGCTCTGCTCTGCTCTGCTCTGCTCTGCTCTGCTCTGCAAGCCCCGTTAGCCATGCGAAGGAGCGTACCCGTACGGAGTGGCTCCCTGGCCTCGTCCCAGGCGTGCGGGCCGTTCGTTGTGTAGAAAGAACTACTCGTACGCCTGTACGCCTGTCCGGGGGGCCCTGGGACGCTGGACTCCCCGATGTGCCTGTGCATGTTATGTTGCCCGTGGTGGCTGCGCAGGCCTGGAGCGTGCTGGAAGGAGCTTGGCTGTGCCCACCGTCGCAGCGCCAGCGAGGGAGGGCACTCCTGTATAGCATATGTCATAGCATACAGTATGTACTTGTACAGCCGTCGCAATGGCCATCAAAGCCATGCTATGAGTATGTACAAGTACAGTACAGTACACATGCTCGCTTTCTCTCTCCGGTCGGCCCACCCAGGCTGCGCCGTAGTCCGTACGTGTTTGCCGCCCGAGATGGATCCGTTTCAGATGTTCTGCTGTGACTGCTCCCGTTTCTGCTGTGGCTCTGCCAAGATGCGCCTATGCCACGCCCAGAGAAGGAGGAGGAGTGAAGCTCTTGCCGGGCGACGGCGATGGTCTTCCGGCGATAGCTGCTTCGGTCCATGATCTCATGCATCGAGGATTCCCTCGTGGCCGTCCGTAAGTAATCGTGGAGGGAAATGAATCAAACGGTGATAAATGGCGATATCGTAATTGCGAGCCTCGACTCAGCCTCACTCACCTCAGCCCTCTCTTCTCTCCTCTCTGCTACTCGAAGTGGCTCCTGCCAGGCACAGCCTTTGTCGGCCAGAGCCCGCTGCCAGGCGCAGCACCGCTGTGCTGTCCAGCCTAGGGCGTACGGGGGACATCCCGTCATGAATCATGATACGTGAGCTGCGCCTATGATGGTTCTCGTCGGACAAGGCTTTGCTCTCTGTATAGTACTGTCGTGCATAGTACTGTCGTGCACATGAAATCATTAATTATTACTGTGGCAGACGTTATGATAACTTGTAATAGCCTCCAGTAGATAGCTGGCAGCCGACAGCTGTCCCCGTCACCCACCGGCTGGCCCTCATGGAGCTCATTTCCGCGACCCAGAGAACCCTCAGCGTGCTGTAGCTCGCAAGCTGGGTGTGCCTAGAACCTGCGCCGGCGGTTCTTAGGTGCCTGCTTGTGCCTGTTTAGGGGGTGGAGCAAGCTATAGGCGCGACCGCGACCGCGGCCGTGGCCAAACGCTGCTGGACCCCAAATATCCTTCTTTCAACTGGGCCATTATTCACTCCTAGAACTGTCATCCTCCGTCTTCTTCTCCATGTCTTCCTGACCCCGTCCTACATTCACTCTCTCCTAATTCCGCACAAAGCGTCCCTCCCCTCTGGCTCAATTGCTTGGTGTTTCATCGCCATCTATCAAGCGGCGCATTGACCATTTTGAGGATCTCCCACAACCCAGCCCGCATCGAATTCGTTACCCCGTCGAGCCCCCCGAAGGCGTTTCAACCCCGAAGAGCCTTGCGGCAGGAAACCCGGCCAGCAGACGACTGTTCCAAGTGCTGTGCCCTGGTAGATGCCATCACAGCCAGAACAGTGAATCCTCTTGTTGGAAGTATTAATCACGCCCCCTACGGCGAGAAATTGCACGAGCCATACACGAGCCTCGCTGCCACGCTGTCTTCCCTCTTCTTACGATCCCGTATTTCGCTCTCGAAGAGCACAACACCGCCAAAGTGGCTACGCGACAGGATTCAAGAAGATCGCTCCTAGCCGGAGATCCAGGCTACCAACAATTCATTGACGAATCCCCCAATCGTGGAGGGCTCACCCATTCCGGTGCAGGCACTAGGATGCGACGATTCAGGATGTACAGGATGTACAGGCCCAACACTCTTTGGACGTGGATGTTCATGATTACTACAACAGTGCAGGCTATAGTGGTTCTGGCTTTGGAATCGTGAGTTGGCGGAATCGATTGTAGGCAGTCCTATTGCTAACTCGGATGCAGCTATGTATTCGCAAAGTTCCAAATGTCCGTTACGCCAGGCCTTCCAGCAACGGCCAGGGTCAAGGTGATTCCGACTTATCTCACACTCTTCATATTCGGCTTTATCTACGAAGTGCTGCTCGTCTATGACTCCTTGAGATTGAGGAATACTATTCAAGTCATCGGGCTTTGCTTCTACAATCTCGGGATGCTTATATATGCCGCTGTTCAATACGACCAGATCAATACTGCTGTGAAGCTTCTCTGGCAGGGAACAAGCCCGAGCTATATCCCCGAAGGAAACTCCTTGTGGCTCGTTATTTCCCCTGTACTGATTGCTGTCCCATGCGTGATCGGTCTCGCAACGGTGATCTTGGCGTTTGTTGCGTGGAAACTCTACGACGAGTTTGCATGGACAATCTACAAGCATATCAGCGCAGATCTTCGAATGAAACGAAGGTTTTTGACTTTCCAAGTGAGCACAAGTGGCAGCGTCTACCACCTTAATCATACTAACGATATCAGATCTACATCGCCCTTTTGAAGTTCGATTTCTTCTTTTTCCTGGGCTTCACGGTGCAGTTCTTAGTCATTGTGACAAAAATTACAGACGCTGAATGGTACTGCACCATTGCTGCTATCCCGATAACAATTATTATCCTGGTTATGGCCGGATTCTGGACACGAAGAGAAAACAGGGTTGGAACTGTTATCACAATCGTTCTGTACTTCGGTGGTATGGCATACTTCATCTTCAAACTCGTCAGAATGTATCAGAAAGGCCACGTCGATCAGTACAAACCTGTAAGGACATCGCTTACCATCTTCGCTGTGCTTACCGTCATCCTCATCGTCATGACCATCACAAATGCGTGTGTATGCATGGCCAATTTCAACAAAGGACTTAAACCGTTCGTCCTCAAACGCAAGATCGTATCGGAGGCTGAGAAGATTGAGAACATGACTGAACTCCCCGATCTGAAGCACGGGCCGGTGCCGAGTCGAATGACGATCGACTAGAAGTAAGATCATGGATTGACACCTTATATAGCAGAGAGGAGCGTGTTTACTGAAATGACAACGGCCTATTTTTCTTTGTTGGCTCTTTTTGCCTTGGCCAGTGTGGCACATCAAGGCGCTCATACCCCGGCAGGCGTTTTATAATGTTGGATGGAGTACGAGGCATAGGAAGGAAATTGAAATTTTCTCCAAGAATTCTGGGCTCTTTATATGGCAAAATGTTTAGTAAAAAAAAAAAGTGCCATGCTCTTGTGAATTGATGTATTATCAACTATCTGATACACAATACTATCTGTGAAAGTCGTCAGCACCTAAAGGACTTATACTGCAACTAGCAATCATGCCCTTCTTTTAACACCGGTACTTATTGCAAAACGCCGATCAGCCCTCTATGCCACGAGGCGTCCCTTAGCTAGCCCCGCCCCACAATTAATATGAATTCAAGTCGATTTAAGCATCGGAAAATGCTTCTGAGATTTTCATGTCTGTTTGATCGGGGCCTTAGATTCATGCCCGAAAGTGGTATCTTAGATTTTTACCCGCCCCCTCCCCCCTTCGCAGCCCGCCCAGGACACATATGGCGCGTGCCTCAGTTGCCCCCTGTACTTGCGCCTAACGGCATATTAGACGAGATATGGCCGGGGCCCTTTTTCTTCTCCTTCTTTGCCCAGCGGAGGCCGCATGCGTTGCACAGGGTTTTGGGACCGCTGGGACCCTTCCGCCACTCGGGCGAGTCGAGAGTGCCTGGAATGTATGTCAGCGTAGAGTAGGATACTAGGTCTAGCGGCTTTCACGTACCACAGTCAGTGCAGACATACTCGTCCGCAACTTTGACCTTCTTTTTCTTGTCTCCTGCCCGGGCTTCCTTGTCTATTGGGATTGCAATGCCAGCATCGCCTCTGATTAGGGCTGGGCTCATGTCGCCAGTGCTGATACCCAGACTCCTTTCTCCGTCCTGATATCGCAGTCCGGTAAGCATCTCAATTGTCTCGATGTGTGTTGCACCCTCATATCGAGCCATCTTGTCGTTGATGGAGTCCGGTATGCTCCCTGCATTTGCGTCTTCAAGGTTCTGTCGCGTCAGGGCAGAGTTAGCATGCGGTTTTGCAGGCGGTGGCATTGCCAGAACATCTGGATTCGTGTGGAGCTGCGGCACGATTGTGCTGACTGACGTGCTTCCAGCCCCTTCAGTGTCATCTGACGGTGTGATATCAGAAACCCCTTCTTGCTTCTTCAGCCAATGTCTCTGTGCATCTTCCACCTCTTCTGCTTCCTCTCGCTTTAGGTCGGCTATTCGTCTCATCAGCCGCTCATTCTCGATCTTATGCTCAAGAAAGGAGTCTAGGAGAGCCGCGTTCTTAGTTGGATATGGGCGTGCCATCATGAAAAAGCCTCGGCAGAAGCCAGCTGCATTGTTCGGTCCAAAGCTGGCTGCTTCTGATGTAAGATGCGGGTGTCCATGAGATTCAAAGATGGTGTATTCTCCATCTTGTTTGCGAAAGCGGTAGAAAAAGCGTAGGGGGTTGCCGCTCGCTATCGACTCATTGAACTCGCGCACGAATATACCACTATCATCTGGATGTATGAAATCCACAATAAACTTTCCTACCAGTTCTTCTTGCGGGTATCCCGTCAACTGTTTGCCACTTGGAGAAATATAGACAAATCGCCCATCGGGTGTGAGAATATAAAGAAAGTCCTTTAGCTCCTCTACTACACGCTGTGACCAGTTTCTCCGCTTAGTAAACTCTGTAAGTGTACTTCCACCTCCTATCGTCGATTGTGCCCCGAATCCTGTTGGAAGTGGCCCTGCTCCTGCCCCGCTCATAGGGTTGTCGACCGTGTTACTATCGACTGTGCCCGGATCATCAAGTTGGCCGTTATTTTGCTGCTGTAGTGCAGATGTTAAAGACGAGTAGGACTTTTGGCTGTCATTATTCCCATCGAGGTTATGGACATCGAGTGTCATTGGTATCTCGTCAAAGCTATCAAGCATGCCCTTCTCGAGCATACCGGTCATGGAAATATCATTATTCCCCATCTATAAATCACATCAGCAGATAGCAAGTATAAGACCTCATCATATCTCATACCTGCGAGTCTGATATTCCCCGCACATCCACCCCGCCAATCCCAGCGTAGTACAATGCCGAGGGATCCATTCCCGGAATGTTCAATATCGGTGGTGAGGAACCCCAAGATATCCTGACCAGCTCCACAACAAAGCCACATACAATTATCACCCAAACGTCAATGCCATCTGCCGCAAGTTACGGTATGATCATAATAGAGGCTCCATTTACTAGCGCAAGCTTGCTACTTGGGGTACAAATACTGGGCATAACTTAGCTGTAACGGGGATTGACGCCCGCGACGACTACTCCATGAGTTAGACAGGGGTATGTGCACGGACCAGCTTTAGATAGCTGGTTGCCTTACGCAGACACGTGATATCGCGACTCTTTGTCGCGGTTCCCAATCTGGGGTCCTTAAATTTAGAGCAACTTCCACTTAATTCGCGATCAATGATCGATGTAACACTCTGAAGGGCTCTAAAGCTGTAGTGAAGCTGGTCAGTCAGGATGTAAGTCATACAAACTTTCTGTAACTGACAAGGACTGAGCTAACGTCTGTTTTTAGGTGTAAGTGCAACACTGCCAATTATGGCGGGGGCGGCCTAGAAGACCATAAATGCTGACACTATTTTCTATAGCGAAGATAGATAAGCTGTCTATCCTTGGGTAAATTCACAGTACTTTGATGGACTATGCACTGCTAACGAAGATCTTTCAGGGTGCGCTCTTTCGACAATATCCGCAGCGAGACGATCCAGTTTCACACGCCGTTGACGCTCATTGTGGGATACAACGGTTCAGGAAAGACTGTACACTCAAAAGCCCTTTCAATATCTCATAAAATGCTTACTATATAACAGACAATCATCGAATGTCTCAAGTATGCTACGACTGGCCAACTTCCACCGAACAGCAAAGGTGGTGCCTTCATCCACGATCCTAAGCTATGCGGCGAGAAAGAGGTGCTCGCTCAGGTCAAGCTCTCTTTCAAGAGCACATCCGGGGCGAAGATGGTAGTCACAAGAAGTTTACAACTTACCGTCAAGAAAGCTACCAGGTCGCAAAAGACTTTGGAAGGCCAGCTTCTCATGATTAAGGATGGCGAGAGAACCACCATGTCGTCTCGTGTGGCAGAGTTGGACCAGATCGTGCCTCAGTACCTTGGCGTTTCCGAGGCCATCTTGGATTCGGTTATATTTTGTCACCAGGATGAATCTCTATGGCCTATGAGTGACCCTGGTACCCTCAAGAAGAAGTTTGACGAGATATTTGAGGCTCTGAAGTATACGAAAGCCATCGAAAACATAAAGGTCATACGAAAGCATCACAATCTCGAGTTGACAAAGCAGAAAATGTTCGAAGACCAGTTCAAGATCGACAAAGACAGAGGCGAACGAGCTGAGAGACAGTCGATTGCTCTACAAGACGAAATTGAGAAGCTTCGAATGCAAAGCGAGAAGTTGATCAATGATATGAAGTTAGCCAAGGAGGCTGCGACAGAAAAGCACAAGCAGAGCATGTCATATCTCGGTATCATCAACGAGCTAAATGCGAAGCGAAACCGAGCCCAAGAACGAGAAGAGAACGTCGACGATCTTAGAGCAAACCTCGAGGAGCTCCAGGAGTCTGACGAGTGGCTTGAAGCAACGCTTGCGCAATACGAAGAGCGAATGGCTAGATATAAAGATGAAGAGGAAAACCACCGGATCAACTACAGAGAATTTCAACAAGAGTTGGCCCAGTCTCGCAAGCAGCTCGCCGGAAAGCTGGCGGAACAAGGCCAGCACCAGGCTGAAAAGGAGAATTATGAGAGACAGATCGACGCTCGCGTAATCCTCGTGAAAGAAGCAGCTCGGCGCCATGCACTGCGGGGCTATGATGGAGATCTAGAGGAGCCTGAAATCCGAGAGTTCGTGGAGAGAGTGGGAAAGCTCTCACGTGAAAAGAGCCGAGAGTTGGAGCGGATACAGAAGGCTACAGAGGATGAACTTAAACAGGCACAGGCTGTTTTGACGGATCTGGAGAGTCGCCGCTCTGCTCGGACCCAGGATAAAGTCTCGGCGAAGCAAGCCATTGCCGCCAATGACAAAAAGATCAGCATCGTACAGGATGAAGTAGATAACATCAACGTTGATGAGGGTGCGAAAGCTGTACTGGACGTATCTCACAACGAACTTCGAGATCGTTTGCGTAAAGCCACCGCTGATTTTGAAACTGCTTCTTGGGATAGACAACTACATTCCGAGAATGTCCAGTTACGAGATCTAGAAGAACAGAATACTAAGTTGAATGACCAGCTTGTGCAAAGCACACGTCTTGCTGGTGACCGTGCTCAGCTTGATTTTATCAAGAAAGAGCTCAAGGACCGACAGCGCAGTCTAGATACCATGGTTTCCACGTACAGTGATAAGATATCCTCTGTTGTAGGAACCGTCTGGGAGGCTTCGAATCTGGAACGCGAGTTCCAAAGTGCTCTGGACGAAAAGTTGCGTGCAGTTCAAGATGCTCAGCGCCAGCGTGATGAAACTAGTAGGGAACTGGCGCAGGTTGGCTTCATGTTATCTGCAGCACGCGAAGCACGTAAGAAGAAGGTCGAGGAAATGAAATCTTTTCAGAAGACCGTACTGAATTCCATTTTCATCGAAGGACAACCCCTGGACAGTGTGGATGAATACTTGATAGAAGTGTCAAACCTGGAAAACGACCGCGACACAGTCAAATCGGATATCGATAATTTTACGCATCTCAACAGATTCTACACAAAGTGTCTAACTGTTGCTGAGACAAAGAATCAGTGTAACCTTTGCGATCGCAAGTTTAAGCCGCAGGAGCAATCAGCAGCTGTGGCAAAATTAAGACAGAGGCTTGCCGATGATGTTAGAGCTTCATTAATGGAAGATCTGAAGAAGTTCGAGGAGGAGTTGAGACTAGCACAAGCTGCCCGCGCGCAATATGAGACTTACAAACGGCTGGTTGATTCTGACATACCAATGCTCGAGAGGGAAACCAAGAAGTCTGAAGATCAACACAATACTCTCCTTGCTCGCGTAGAGGAACAAGACTTTATTGTCAGCCAGGAGGAAACTGCCAAAAGAGATGTCGAGTCCTTGAGTAAGACAGTTAGCACCATATCGCGATATAACAGTGATATCATTGGCTTTGATGCAGAGGTGGGCAGATTATCAACTCAACAGAAATCTTCTGGAAGCCCACTAAGCTTGGAAGAAATCCAGGAGCAGTTATTGGCTTGTGGTGAGCAGACACGTACCATCAAAGTAAAAATCGCCAAGTTGACCAGCGAGAAGGATCAAGCACGAGGCTTGATCAATACTTTGGAGTTGGAACTTCGTGATGCCGCTAGCAAGCTAAATACCGCTGGTCATCAAATGGAGAAGAAGCAAAGCCTTCTCTTGCGGATTCAAGAGCTTAAAGAGTCCAACATATCACTGCGGGAGACTATACAGCGAGCAGATAGCGACCTAGAGGCTCTGATACCTCAGATCTCGAAAGCCAAGGCACAATATGCCGATGTGCAACAGCGTGGTCGGTCTAGGGAGCGAGAGATCCACGAGGATAACTCAAGATTATCGGACACTGTCAACAAGCTAAAGGTAGCTGATGATTCTATCACTGCATACATGGATAGTGGTGGTCCTGGCAAGTTAAAAGCATGCCAGCGGAGCATCAGTACTCTCGAGCAAGAAATCACACGGGTTGAAGGCGAGCTTTCACAAATAACATCAAAGGCAAACAAGTTGAAAGAGCAGGTCGACAACAGTGAACGGACCAAGCGAAGTATATCTGATAACATCAAGTTTCGGAAAAATCTACGAGCCTTGGAGATTCTCAATGCTGAGATATTGGATCTCGAATCGAGGAACGCCAACGAAGATTATCAGCGCCTGCAATCTGAAGCAACAAAGCTCGACATGCAACATCAAAAGCTTATGGCAGAACGCGGTCCAGTTCTAGGTACTATGAGAGCCAAGGATGACGAATTGCAGCGGTTACTCGCCGAATGGGAGACTGACTACAAAGATGCGGCACGCAAGTACCGTGAATCCCACATCAAGGTGGAAACTACGAGGGCAGCCATCGAGGATTTAGGTCGTTATGGTACTGCTCTTGACCAAGCTATCATGAAATATCATAGCATGAAGATGGAGGAGATCAATCGTATCGCCGGTGAATTGTGGCAGAGCACGTATCAAGGTACAGATGTGGACACGATCCTGATCCGCTCCGATGCCGAGAATGCTGCTGGCAAGAGAAATTACAATTACCGTGTCGTTATGGTGAAGCAAGACGCCGAAATGGATATGAGAGGGCGTTGTAGTGCTGGCCAGCGTGTTCTTGCAAGTATCATCATTCGTCTAGCGCTTGCTGAGTGCTTCGGCGTCAACTGCGGGGTATGTCTCTTTACATCAAAGTCTTCTTATACTTGCTAATCTATTTTTGCAGCTTATTGCACTCGATGAACCTACCACCAATCTCGATCGGGATAACATTCGAAGCCTCGCCGAGTCTCTCCACGGCATCATTCGCACCCGGCAAGCACAAACGAACTTCCAGCTGATCGTCATTACTCACGATGAAGAGTTCCTGCGTTTCATGAAATGTGCTGACTTCTGTGATAACTACTACCGGGTGAGCAGAGATGACAAACAGAAGAGTATCATTGAAAGGCAATCTATTGCGGAGGTCCTCTAAATTTGTACAAAAGTATTTCGCAGATCTATGATTATGCAGGGCTCAACCTTTGATTGGCAGAGGCGTTTACGAGTTAAGGATCATGCTGATCATAGTGTTTATGGAGTTTCGCATAGGCAATCATAGTAAGTGACGGCGTCCTTGATAGAATAGATATGTATAAGATGCTACTAGCTAGAGCTGAAGATGTGACAAATATTAAGCAAATGAAGCACAGAACAGAAAGGAAATTTGACAGGTGAACAAAGTCCTTTATGCAGCTACAAAAATAGAAGAAGGATGCCTTCTACATCGGCCCTACTCATCCAACGATCATGTCTCAAAACCCGCGCAAATACGTTAGTCCCACTGTAAGAAGGGCAGCTATGCCTATAAATATTGCTTCACGTATGAGCATATTATTAATCCAATGAGTTTCAGTCATGGAATCCACGAACGCCTGCAGTCCTATCCCGACCCTTTGGCTTCTTTTCTGTGGGCCCCAGTAAGTTACCACCCGAGAATCGGAGATGTTAAATATCCTAAAGCCTTCCCTTTCGCCTCCTTGCTTGCCATTGCCCGGCTTGTAACGCTTGATAGACGGCCAGACGGAAATTTTAGTGATAGTGCTATAATCCACAATTGCTTCGGTCTGAGCTCTGGATCTAGTTCTCCTCCGAGTCCTGGCTGCTGGCGGACCCTCCGCGTCTCTTATCGCTCTTTCGGTTGCGAGCTGAGCTATAGTGGCGGCCTTGCTTACTCTGAAGGCCGGGATGTCGACGCATTCGCAGTCTTTTTGTTGGAATGGCTCGCCGGGCGTCACAGAGCGGAAAAAGATAATCTCTGGAGATAGACGACAGCAGATAGATAAGTAGGCGGCTTGGGCGACGATATCGTTGAGAGCCTGGTGCTGCTCTCTTTCCGTCTTATGACGTGAGACAGTTGGAAGGGGGAAACCCCGGAGGAACGTGGATAGAGGGTCAAGCATGTCGAGGAGTTGTGTTGAGATGATTTCTACGCCGGTATGGAAAAGAGGCGAGATACTCCAGTCTCCCAAGAGTGTTTTGAGTGTGACGGATCGAAGAGCCTGGCGAGTAAAACCTGCAGAGAAGTTAATATGGATTTAGGTAGCTAGCTATTACAGAGCAGTGACTTACCCTCCTTTGTAGACAGAGTCACTTCCATTGACTGCAACATCTTACTCTGCCACTCGTCTGCTCCGAAGAACGGTTCGCTGAAGACTCTCTCTTCAAAGATCCGAGCAATGATGGCAACAAGTAGCCAGCCTCTTTGCTCCTTGCTACACAGCAACTCGTCCCAGCCACCAGCATATTTATCTGGCACAGATACCAACTCGGTGTATTTCAAGAACTCAGGATCCATGTTGGCCCCCCAAGGACTGTCGCTTGCTTGCCTGAGCCTGACGTCTACTTGGCAGAAGAATGTGTCGACAAACTCAACAACTTTATAATAGAGTCCATTCAGCTCTTCCTCAAACCATTCGTCGGCTCGATCATCATCTGGGTGTGCAGGATAATTATACACTTCAGGCTTCCAGGTACTGTTTTCAAGTCTAGCTCTCTGTACTGGGTATGCTGCATTGGGTGCGAGAGCACGTCGTGGTGCTGCCGAGACATCATGTTTTCTAGACTCAGTCGGTTGTGGTCTTGGAGTCGGCTCACTAGCGGACTTATCTTTCCCAATGATGTTTAAAGATGCTTCATAACTTCTATGCAAGAACTCGAGTTCATCTGAAGTCAGAGGACCTCGTCCGGGCTTGGCATTAAGATTTGGCATTAACCGTAAGGTGTCTAGAGCAATTTGGGCAGGACTCTTGATAGAAGGTAGTACTTGAGTGTTTCCTAGTGATATGTGAGGAAATGGTCAAAGATTTTTGTTTTGCTTGGATAAGGTGTTGCTGGTTGTTCGGGAGAACGGGAGAAAGACGTACCATCCACTATCCTTCCTCCATCACCGTCTGCGAGAGCACCATCTTGTGCAAACCCACGTGAATTGTCAACCCGAATTCCTTGGGCTTGTTTCTGTACTGGGTTACTGTCAGCGAGATTTTTGAACCACATACTTCTGCCGTTATTCGCCGTCTTGACACTTCAATTAAGAAGCCGTCGAAAACCCTCAAATGACCGTTACGTCAAGTCTTTCTAAGGAAGAAAATAACAAAGGATGGGAGTAAATATTGAGGTCACGATATTGTGGTCAATTATTGAATCGGTGTCTTTGTCGAGCAAGGAGCATTCTCGACCGCATGCGGAGAATGCTGAATGAGACAAATAAATTCTTTGTATCCCCCGAAGCAATAACATGCACTTTTTCATTAGAGTGAAAACCACGTATTGTGTTAAAATAACATCTGTGTCATCTGCCATCCCTGTGAAATTGAGGTGTTGTTGGAACAAAACGGCAGCAAAGAGGAGAAACAAGATATTCTATAATAAAAGTATACAAGAGAGTGATCTGATATAATAAAAGTAGACTCAACAGCATTTACGTACCACTTAAAACGGTTAATAGCCAAGGTGCTGCTGTTCCTATCCTACAGATATGGTAGGGTGCTCTACGTACGGTACAATTTAACGGACCTTCGCACTTGCAGCTGGTGAAATATACTCGACAGACCATTCGGGGTGCGTAAACTTGGTATGATTGTATACATTGACTGTATCTAGGAAATACAGCCAAAGCTGTTGTCGTGATATAATGGTTGTGGCACTCTACTTCGACTCACGTCTGTCTTTTCAAATATATTTTTATTTGAGGCTTTATATATATTTATGCAGGTTTTCTCATTCGCAGTTGATCAGATTAATTGCCACTAATCTATAGCTTTAAAATGTTTTCTTTATTTCTATATTCTCGTTAGTACATAGTCTTATGCCTTTGATAGTGGAAAGGTACATTACAAGAACGCTGTACACTCAATCTCGACATCAGTGCCCAATGGTAGTTGATGAACAGCAACGCAAGTACGGCACTGTTTGATGTCAATACACCATATCTCCAATTAATATAGAAAATGAGCTATCAAGACACCAGAGATGGCTGGTAGCTCATTGAAAGTAGTGATGGCTCACGGGTTTAGGTGCCTTATGGAAGACTTTCTCATAGATCTTGTTAACGGCAGCAAAATCCTCCATATTTGTCAAGAAAACATTGACTTTGACGACATTATCAATGCTGCTTCCAGCGGCGTCAAGCACAGCACTCAAGTTCTTCAAGCATTGAGCCTGGTGAAGAGTCAGTAAGCATGGATCTGTGGAAGGACTAACACGTGACACATACTGTTCTATCTCCAACACTTCCCTCAACGAGCGCCATTGTCGTGGGGTCCATACCAACTGAGCCGGAGCAGTATACCATGCCTTGACACTTGATAGCCTGTGAGAAGATAGGCATTGGTGGCGGCGCCTTATCGGTCAACACAGCTTCCTTTGTAGGCATTATGGCGATTGAGATAAAGCGAGATTTCTTGAAGTTGTGCACGGCTTGTAAGGTAGTTTTTAGAACTCTCGTCGAAGTATTGCAAGAGCTCCTTAACTTAACTATCGGCAGAACTGTCCATTCTGGCAATTAACACCTTACCCACTTTTCAAGCGGCTCCGTTCATCGGTGTCCGGGGCCCCTATCAGGTCCCTATCAGGTCCCTATCTAATTATCAGTTGTTTTAAAGTTCAGTCACGTGTTGATAACCGCCGGACTCTCGTGATGAGATTTAGTGGAGGTTGACGACTTAATTGAGCAATATATATGCATATATAATATATATACATATATACATATATATGCACTACGGTGGCTGATCATGAAATACCTCGTCTCAGTACCTCGTTCTTCCCCCTAAAGGCGTGCTTGGAGGTGCTCTTGAACATGCTGAGTCATTCCCGCTATTCTCCCCGCCCTTTCTAGCGGAATGCCACTGACTTTAGCGATTGCCGCTCCGCGCCGGTTGATTTTGTTGAAACTTTTCCCTTATCTACAATTCTGGAATCTCGAGATCTGATTATTGGATCTGTCCAGCGCATTCAAGCGCAACGCAGCAATGGACGCCCACGCGCTTCTCACGTCGCAAGGCTGGCGAGGCTCGGGCCACTCTCTCCATCCCACTACTGACAGTACCGGCCTCTCTCGACCTCTCCTCGTCTCCAAGAAGCAGAATACCCTCGGTATTGGCAAGAAACAGCACAGAACAAGCGACATGTGGTGGATGAATGCTTTCGACAAGTCGCTGAAAGGTCTCGATACATCAGAGGAGGGCAAAGTAGTACAGACTCTGAACAACGGCGGATTGGATATGGTCGCGAAAGGTGGAGGGAAGTTTGTTGGAACTGGAGGGCTCTATGCTTGTTTTGTGAAGGGAGAGACTCTGGGCGGCTCCCTCACGCCCGAGGAAATTGAAGAACCGAAGTTCGGCAAGAAGCAAAAACGCAAGGAAGCCGAGACGAAGGAAGAACGGAGAACGAGGAAGTCAGCTAAACGTGCTGCGAGGGCTCAGGAACAGACTGCTACTAAAGCTGTCCCATCTGCGTCCACTAGAGAAGCTGAGGAAAACAGTAGCGAGGAGACAGAAACAAAAGAGCAACGAAAAGAGCGTCGAAGGGAGAAGAAGCTCTTAAAACAGGCTGAGAAAGACTCGTCCCAGGACTCGATACCAAGTGACGGCACAAAAAAGAAGAAAAGACGGAAAGAATAGGCACTGGGTATTATTCAAGGAGGCTTTTGGTAGAGCTTAGCGACCACATTGTAGGAGTTATTTGGGACATCACAGCAATTTAAAGCGTTTGTAAAGCACAGCTCTAGGCCCAGAGCGATCAGAAATGCAATCATAAGCCTCTAGGGCTCTTTCGGTATTTTGCCTGGCTTATTTGACAATAGCCATGGTCTTTGCTCCCAGAATTCGTCTTTTATGACATCCACGTGCTGCACCCCGATTTTTGCCTTCGCCCTCTTTTTCCTATCCTTCTCCACTTGCGTTTTTGACATTGCTAGTTCTTCAGCATCCAAGGCGCCATCTAAGACGCCCTCTAAAGGTGCTATTCCTGGGTCTACCAGTTCATACTGATATAATTATTAGCAGTGATAGGGTGTGTGTAGTTATTGAAACTTACCTCACGAAGTACTGTGCTCCCCTTCTTGTATATATCAGGTTCATTGTTGTAATTGATGTTGAACCTTGAAAATAATATTTCATTCTTATCAGCAGACAAAGTACCCTGTGCTAGTTAGCAAGTTTTCAACTCAACGATTTACCACTACTCACAGCCAGCTCCTGCTCAGCCTCCTTAGCATCCATCCCCCCAAGCTGGATCAGCGCCCAGAACGTCGTATTGTACAGATTATTTATGTGACCTAAATCAGCTATTAGCTAGCTCACCAGCTCTCTCGCAGATACTAAACTTACAATCAACCTGTCTCCAACTCATATAATCTCTTAGATTCTGTACACTAGGGTACTGCACCGCTCTGCCGTCAAAGGTCGGCAACGGCGCCGTGAGACCAAGATTAGGGAAGAACGATGACCATAAATGCACATAATACGCCGTGAACGTAGATACAATCGTTGTGACGAGCTTACTTGAGGGAAATCAGAATTCGTCGACATATAGGAAGAACGTAGATGAGACGAATAAAATACACATACCTCGACCTCCTCTCAAAAAGCGTACACGACCTGTGGAAGACGAAGCTATCGCACGAAGAACCATGATTATTATTCAAGACATCCTCTAAATCAGTAGGAGATCAAATACCTGTACTCATCACTGATTCCGTAGGCAATAACGATGTCCGGCAGCTCAGCCATAGTAGCCTGAGCTGCCGCGTTCATAAGGTCGAGCGCCCGACGATCATTTGGCTTTGCGAAAGCGTATTTATCTGAGAACCTACAGGCATTCAGTATCAATAGCTCATGTTCAGAGATTCGGGACTGTGTACTTATGGAAGCCTCGGCCATCAACGCGCACTACGATCCACGTGTTAGGAAGCAGCAGGTCGCCTTGCTCGAAATTCTTCACATATTCGTATCTAGAAGTCTGTTACTCAAATATCCTTATCCTCGGAGTCTACTTAGCTCACTTTGAGTTCGCCATGTCTTAAGCATAGTTCATATATTTGCTGCGTTGGTGTCAAATGAATCTTTACAAATTGGTCACGAGTTTACAAGCGAGTCACGAGGAATGCAGTGAAATATATTGGGTTTTAGATTTTTAGATATATCACTAGAATTGATATATTATTCGACTTTCTCATACATGGCTATGCTGTATCAAGTATAATTCATAAACATATTTAGATCAGAGCAGAGCTGTGGGTAGAATTCATCATGGTATAATTTGGATAATTTTATCTAGTAGTTTGTAGGCTTTTGAAAATATTCTATTCGCGAATGTACATCCTTTTTCTGTTACTAAAGATGCGACTTAGGTATTGTAGCAATCTTCTCCTGCATAAGCTTCTCCGCCCTCGCCCAAACAGGTGCATGTCTCCAGTCCTTCAATTGCAATAAGCTCGGTAGTAGGTCGTTGCTAAACGCCTCACTCGCCTCTCTAGGCAGCAGACTTGGAAGATGGTCGATGCTAATGACACTCAATCTTGGTTCACCCTTAACCTCAACAGGAACTGTTGGGTGATCAAACGTAGTAGCAATTGTGTAAACAGGGACGGGGTTGTGAGGGTTTGTTGTATCGGCGCTGACGTCGCAGATGACCGAAAGCTTGCGGTCTGGGGTATCTAAGCTCTTCAGGTCGACGAAGTTGGGGATCTTGGACGAGAGATAGATGCAGTTGACAAAAATGTCACTCTCGACGATCTCATGGAAAGGTCCACCCTTAGCTGTCTCCGCCATATCCCACTTGAGCACGTTCTGAGTTGGGACACCAGCACGTAGGCAGAGGTCTACAGCACCGCTTCCACAGCGTCCTAGAGCACCAATAACCAATACACGTGGTGCCTTGCCAGTCTTTGCAGTGCCTTGAGCGATAAACTTCTTGACATCGGCAATTAATGCTGTTTCGTTCGGGTAACTCGAAACACCTGGGAAGGGTTCAGCGTGATTGAGTTGCCACGCCCAGGCCTCCAGAGCAAGTGCTGCACCGGCAAAACCAGCGTGATAGCCAAAAGCTGCGACACGGCGACCACGCTCATCGACGAGGAACTCCAGGTCTAGTAGAGTTCCACCGCCACGAGGAAAGCGTGAGAGGACTCTTTCCCAGCCGCCTTGTTGCTTGTAGCAATGGGCAAATTGAACGTGCACATGCTTGAGAGGGACTGTAACCACATCAGCAATTGCATTCGGATTTCACATAGTTCATGTGACTCACATTCTTCTTCCGGGAGCTCCTTCAAGCCGATAATGATGTGACTCGCAGGAGCTTGGCGCCATGAGTTCTCAGGAACCAAGGTAGCTCCTACTGCCTCAAACTCGCTGTCGTCGAAAATGCGCTCGGGGCTTCGCTCGATATGAACTGTGTAGCCTGCATCAAGAAGAACTTTGGTGGTTGTAGGAGTCAGGGCCGATCGGTGCTCTAGCGGCTTGCCTGTTGGGAAATCAGTAATTGAGCAGTCAAGAGCAGCGAATTGGAGGACATACACTCTGAGCGCAAATGAAGAGTGGTTCCAGACATCTTGAGTGCTCCTGTGAATATCGTCTTGTGAATGATTTGAGCTGCTCGGGAGTTTTGGAAGCGGTATGCTTATAAGCGGTAAAATTATTCTGCCGCGGCCGATGCGATGACTCGGGCGGTGTGACCGGCTTCTCCACCATGGACGAATCCGGCCTCTCATGTAACGACGGAACAAAACCCTTTGTAGCACTGGCCGATGGCTGATTTGGGACAAGGCACGATTATACCATTAGCTAAATATCTAATAGACCACCAGAGTAAATCCAGGAGACTGCCGTATTTCGAATCGTACGAGTATCCGCATTCTCGATAGAGGAGGCTGGCAGTACTGACAGACCCTGATGTCAATCTGACGAGGCTAGCACTCTCTCGCGTATTGGATCACTCCAAGGACTAGGAGCGGGGCATCCAAGAAGCAAGAGGGACGCAACCAGCTATAAAACAGCGGTCAAGCCCAAATATCTTCTCTACACTCGTCTCAACTCAATTGTTAACTAATTGTCAACATTTGCATTATGGAGGCTTTCCAGAACGTTTTGCAGAAGCTCCATGTTGTCCATCCAGAGAAGGATGCACCACCACGGCAACCTACCAGAGAGGAGGTTGGACAACTTCGAACAAAGTACGAGAAAGCGAAACAAGAACATGTCTTTGCATTCTATGACTCTCTAAGCAGCACTGAGAAGGCTCTCCTATATCAACAACTGTCCGAAATTGATCCGGAGCACATCAACAAGATCACCGAGAGAGCTCTGAATCCGCCCAAGGCTGAGAATATCGACAACCATCCAGCGCTCGAGCCTCTACCTCAATCTGCGACTGCTAGCATTCTTGACTCGAAGATAGAAGACATCCAGAACTGGTATGACGAAGGCCTTGACCTGATTGCTGCCAACAAAGTTGCAGTACTGCTCCTGGCAGGTGGGCAAGGTACCAGGCTGGGCAGCTCAGCTCCTAAAGGATGCTACGACATCGGACTGCCGTCGAAGAAGTCATTGTTCCAGATCCAGGCTGAACGTATTCTAAAAGTCCAAAAGCTAGCCCAAAAGAAGGCGGGTGATCATGGAGAGAATGTTGTCCTGCCATGGTACGTCATGACAAGTGGGCCTACAAGACGAGCAACAGAGCAGTATTTCGCGGAACACAAGTACTTTGGGCTGGAAAAGGAGAACATCGTTTTTTTTGAGCAAGGCGTTTTACCGTGTATATCAAATGATGGCAAAATCCTTTTGGAGGCCAAGAACAAAGTGAGCAGCTACGATGATTGTATAGAGACGGCAGCTAATGTATTTCCAGGTCGCTGTGGCTCCCGATGGCAATGGTGGAATATATCAGGCACTAGTCACCTCGGATGTTACGGGTGATATGCGGAAGCGTGGCGTGAAACACATCCACGCATATTGTGTCGATAACTGCCTTGCTAAGGTTGCCGATCCTGTCTTCATAGGCTTCAGTGCCTCTAAGGACGTTGACATTGCTACAAAAGTGGTTCGTAAGCGTAGTGCTCATGAATCAGTTGGCCTCATACTTCTCAAAAATGGAAAGCCAGATGTCGTAGAATATTCCGAGATCGACAAGGAGACAGCTGAAGCCAAGGACCCCAAGCAGCCACAGGTCTTAAAGTTTCGGGCAGCAAATATTGTCAATCACTATTACTCTTTCAGATTCTTGGAGACGATCCCGGACTGGGCGCATAAACTACCACATCATGTCGCACGCAAGAAGATTCCGTATGTGGATACAGTAAAGGGTTCCACTGTCAAACCTGAGAAGCCAAATGGTATCAAGCTAGAGCAATTTATTTTCGATGTCTTCCCGCTGCTAGATCTAAGCAAGTTTGCTTGCATGGAAGTAAGGCGTGAGGATGAATTCTCACCGTTGAAGAATGCTAGGGGCACTGGAGAAGATGACCCAGATACAAGTAAGAGAGATATCATGCAACAGGGCAAACGATGGGTCCAAGCTGCTGGAGCGAGAGTTGTGAGTGTCGATGCAGATGCCGGTATCGAAGTGTCACCGTTGATCAGCTATGTGAGTAATGTCCCCGGAAAATGTTGTATAATCTAATAGTCATAGGGCGGAGAGGGCCTTGAGAACTTGTCAGGGAAGACAATCACGGCCCCGGCTGTACTAGAGAAGGAACTATAAGAGGCGTGCGGTCTAGCATAGATAATGGAGTACTAGGAGAGAAGGAAAATGATATCCGAGGGGCAAAATGATGGCATGGTAAGGCTGGCAGGGGATTAATGGCGATACACGGGTATAGCTACTCTCGTAGATTCGAATCGTCTAATAACAGATCAATAACGATTCGAGGTCCTACATAGAAGTCGTAGAAAGTAAGGTATCAACGGCGATGAGAACAGTGACATGCAGGCATTGCACGTGCTTATATATCCTAACATCCTACATACATCGCCAAATGGCATCAATGTCGTCATCAAGAGGTTCGAGATAAGACATGCGACTTTGACGCCCTGAGATATATATCTTGACCATCCTCGCTCGCTCACACTCAATAGCGGCACCTCGAGGTCGCATATTGAAGGGCGCTTCCACAGGCCCAATCACATTCCAGATCACATTATGGTAAGCGCTCTCACAAGGGTCAGCCTTGCATGGGCCACTGAGAGTACAAGCACTTCCTCAACTGGTAGTCAACCGAGATCTATTTTGAGATTCGGCCAAGAGACCCTGGACACATATATTTAAAAAGCGGTCAAAATGCGGGTTGTAAGCGCTTCTCCTCCTGCTCGCCTTTGGCCGTAGTTGGCGCTCGCGGGTGGGGCAGAATTGAAGGAACGATATATTATATCTGTAGCGGTGCTCTCGTTTCCGAGGGGTGTCCGCTTATGAAAGACAATTCATAGTAGACTCTGGAAGTCGTTTGAGCTGGATATTTGTTCAACTGTAGCTGGCATACCGAACAAATCCTCAAAATGTCTGCAACTACTTCTGCACCAGCAACGACGAATATGGGACTACAGTTGTTCCCACCTCCCCCATCGAAGAAAAGGCCGGGAAGAAGATCAAGTACTCGCCGAAATGCAATACAACCACAGTCACCTCCTACATCTGCAATAGAGCGACCAAGATCGGCCGACATTCCCATCGACGGCAGACAGTCTGCCTTGAGTGGACGACATTCAGCTATGGATGGAAGACGATCTGCTCTAGATCATTGTGTATCGCCCGCTGATAGCACAGCCCCGCTCATCAGGCCTTTTGGCGCTGAGACACAACGCTCTCAGACTTCATTCTCCGATGCACCGACCCTCACCCGGAGTTATAGCAATGCATCTCACAGCTCGATTGCGAAACCAAAACCCTCGAAGAATGCACCCCCTACAGGAGAGTCCGTCATCCATTCAATCTTCCCAAGATACAATCCAGATGTTCCATTAGAATACCAGAACTATGGGCCGACGCAAGCTAGCCCCACTCATATATCAAGGACGGTCATCAGCAAGCAACCGTATTCGCCAAGTATCGCAGAACGAAGCGGTATGATGGGAAGTCCGTTGAGTGCACCACCAACTGTAGGATCCTTTCCAAGAGGTATACAGGATGTACCAAGGACAATGCCGCCCTCGTCAACAGAGGAGTTAAAGGAGCTGTGGAAAGTAACAAACGGGTGGAGAGTCTCGGCAAGTGAAGGTCGATCTTTTTGCTTGAAGATGGCGAGTTCTATTGAGTCTCCAGTACATACTTTGTCATCGTCGACTCAACCCTTCTATACCCTCAGGCTTGACCCGACATCAACCTCCGCGCTCCTCACAATGACCCGCCACGATCCTAACAAACCAGCCAAAGAGTCTAGCACACCTAAAATCGGGTCTTCATCAAGGTCTTCTTCAAACATTGAAGTTCTCACAACGACTTTGGAAGAGACAGCACGACGGCTTCCTCCAAATGATGGCCTCGTTGCTCTCTTATACCCAAGAGCAGCAGCAAATATGGCCATCGACATCGCGTCAAAACCCAACCGCCCAGATGAAGCATCTATAATGGCGGCCGCCGAGCATGAATGTGCCCGTCTTGTCTGGGACGAGGATAGCAAGCAATATTACCTCGTACATCCTGCAATGTCCACGCCGTTCCACGTGCAAATATCCTCCTTGCCAGCCTGGTCTCGTGTGGAATACAAGCTGGAGCACCCTGAGCTACCCAAGAACATTGTCAAGTTGACGCGCGATGGCTCCGGTGGGGGGTTTCTGGAAGTCGATACAGGGGTTGCAGCCCGCACAGACAGTTTCTATCTCGTTGATGTGGCAATATGTGCAGTTTTGATTGTAGCGCTAGCTGAGGAGAAGACCAACAATGTGGAGAGGTTTGAGGCCCCACCTATGCTGATGCCGATGTCTCCAAAATCGGTGAAAAGCAAAAAGCCTGCGAAAATAGAGGAAATGGAAATCGATCTTGAGAGCCAGACTAGTCTTACTGAAAAGAAGGGAAAGACCAATTTGCCAGCGCCGACGAAGGGTGTCCTGAGCGTCCTGTTTCTAGTGTTCAGATTTGTGGTATGGGCATTGACTGTCACTGTCAATGCTATTGCATCGATCATAATCTGTGTCAGTGGCTGTCTGACGAAGGCGTGAAAGGAATATCGTTTTAGGGTGGTAGCTTATTTTCTCGAGGCCGTTTTACTTCCATACCATATTAGGCAGGCGTAAAGATATTGAGCTCATGGCGTAAGGGACATGCAACTGTCACATGAGGCGCAGAATTTCGGAGGGAATAATATTATGATTTATCTCTTCCTCTCTCGAATCTTAAACTTGACTCCCTGCTTATTGACGCCTCCAGCACTTGGTGACTTCGACATCTTCGCTCTTTGCAAATCCAATGCCTCTTCTGCTTGTGACAAAGCCTTAAGTCGCTCCTCCGCAGCATCGAGCCGTGCCTCTAACTTATCCAGTTCCTTTTCTTGTAGCTTCCGTAATCGTTTGGCCTCAGCGTCTTCTGTGTCGTCTCCCTCATCTCCCTCATCTTCCTCATCTTCTTCGTCTCCCTCATCTTCGCTATCTTCCTCCATCTTCTCTAATTGCTCATCAACATTATCCACGAAGACTACCTTCCTTCCATCCCCTCTTATTCCAGCAACACGCATTCTCAACGCCTCTACTTCCTTCATCGTCTTGTTTCTCACTGTCCTCACATAGCCTAAATCCTGTGTCTTGAATAGCCTCACGGCTTCTTGTGATAATACTTCATTGCCCCGGTCACCATTGACTGTACCAGTCCTATTCTTTCCGACTGATGTTGGCCCCTTCTTGGACAACATACCGAAGTAGAACTCATCGGGATTTTTCTCGAGGACCTTCTGGCGTAACGCCTTGAGTTTGGATTTCTTGGCATTGAAGTCGCGAGCACGAGCAGAGTAATCCTGCCAGGATATTAGAAACTTATAAATCTAAAGAGGTGAAGCAACATACCTTATGTTTCTCTAGGAGACCCCATTTCTGGCGCTCCTCTAATTGTCCTCGCTCCCTATGATTTCGCCTTTGGACGGCATTTCGCATAGACGACATGATGTGCTAGTTTCCGAAATTCTAATTTATTGCAGTAGTAGACACTGGTGTTGAATTTGGGTTTGAAGTGCGTGTTGGTTTGTGTAGGTGGCAAGACGTCTAAATGGTCGTTGTTTTTGGTAGTCAAGGTTTGATGCCAAAAGTTCAGAGTTCCGAAAATCGAAATTCCTCAGCCGCGCCAAGATTTCGCCCACCGGAACAATAAAATGGCCGGCAGCGGAAGCTAACGAATAGCTTCCAGAGCCTCAACATCGAGATGTCAGACCACGGATACTAAAGTTACAGATTCGATTCCACATGTCCATGGCAGCTATGTCGCCTCCAATTCCTGATACCGATGATATTCCGAGGCTTCCTATGCCCTCTCGAAATCCACTGCCTCTTTCTGCCGCCCAAGAAGCACAAGTCCGAGAAGTTTATCATGCGAGAGTACGAGGATACTGTGCAGCAGAAATCAAAGGTATATTGCAATTGGACATCCACGCATGTGTAGTCTATTAATTATGCCTTAGAATTTGCCGATTGCGCCCTTGGACGTACCTTTACAGCCCCTTTCAAGTGCCGACCGCAGAACCTAGCAATGAATACCTGCATGGTCGCACATGCAACACAAAGCGAACAAGATGCAGCACGAGAAGAATGGTTCGCACTCAGGTTAAAACGGCAAAGAGATCGAGAGATACGAGAAGCAAAGAGGAAAGAGCAAGAGAGATTTCATAGGGAATGGTGGGGACTCCCGTTAGAGGATAGGGACGGCGATAAGGGAAGGGACATTTTGAAAAAGGCAGAGAAGGTTGGAGGGTTTCCAAGTAGGCATGACGATGAAGGGCAGTTGAGCAAGGATCGTCATAGATGATCATGGCATGTCCGGATTAGAAGCATTAGTGGCGTTGTTAAACATTTCCATGGCGTTCCGGCAGAGTTGATCATTTACCTTCCCGGAGAGGGCTGTAAGTATATTACTATTTGAGAGAAAACACTATATCTTCTGTATTAGTATCTTATCTCTCAATGCCGGTAAGGCCTCCATACTGCTGTGTGCTTGAGGCAGGAGAATTGGCAACTGAACGAAGAGTTCTAATGTTGTCGAGGCTGTGATGATGACTGGCCGACTGACTAATCGCTTTGATGATGGACGATGATAGCATTTCCACCTGACGGTCGACCAGTTGGCAAAAACTCAAGCAAAAAAGAAGGCAAAAATAAAGATGGAAATGACTGGAGTTGAACCAGCTGCCTCCCATATTCTCAGCCATGGTATCAAGGTTTGTAAGGCAATAGCATGTCACGTCCGAATCCGAAGATAAGGGGTGTCTTCTTTGCAATACAACCCCTGTGCAACGATATGGGCGCTCTAACCGTTGAGCCACATTCCCTTTCAGTTTGACCAGAGATTTCTTTAACTCTCGCCATAAGATCATTACCGATCTTTGTTTCGACATTCACTCGAGCATTCACCGTCCCATCTCCTACGCGAGAAGCATTACGGCGGACGGGACGCAGGAGCGGCAAAAAATCAAAGAAGTTCTGTCCTGGAAATGGCTGGAGTTGAACCAGATACCTCCCATATTCTCAGCCATGGGATCAGGTCGGGGGGATAAACGCGTCTGCGGCTCTAGAGCCGCATCGCATCCACCCCTCGGACCTGTGAAATGATATGGGCGCGCTACCGTTGTGCTACATTCCCGGGTCGTTTATACGAACTTCTCTATTACCATATATGGACTTGCTCTAATGTCCTATTTGCTATAGGAGTTTCGATATTGCCGATTCGCCGCGTTCGGCGAAACAGGTTACGAGACTCCGCGGGGATGGCTTTGTGAGTAAGCGGCTTCGAAGCAAATGTTTCGGCCCGTTTAAGGGATACTGCTGTTTCTTAGAAGAGCAAGAAGTATGTCATCTGTTAGGTCACCACATGATCCAAATCTTGGCCCGGAACTTCTTAATACTTGTTGTGCAAAGACAGCGCTCTTTTTACCAGTCAGTACGCTTGCAATAAACGACGCTTCTACTTTACCTATGGGCTGGATTAATCCTTGGGAGGAAAATGAAGTTTTGATGTGTTTAAGTTACAGGTAAGATATATTATCTTGCAGCTTTTTAATGAAAGTTTTCTCTTGATATAGCAACAGAAGGCGGCATTGAAAGCAGGTAGGATATGGTAAAAGACTATCACAGATAATGAGATTACCACGAGGGAAATCACAAAACTCATCAAAGGCGCTTGAAGGTTAGATCACATTTTTCTGCCCCTACGTATATTGACGAGACTATCAAAACTAGAGATTTTACTAAGTGCCTGTTAATTCTGTTGCCATCGTCTAGACTGCATATCTAAACTCTGGGTTCTGGCGATCTGTCAAATCGAGGAATTCATGATTCTTCTCAACATGATATGCATCGCCCAACTCTGCTTTCTTTAGATCTCTCTTCTTATTCTCCCTGACAGCAACCCAGCGGATAATATACAGGTCGATAGTAATCAGGACGTATATTATGACGATGGAGATCTTCGCTGGCAAGTACCGCGGAGAGTCTTTAGCCTGGAAGGTATGAGGAGAGATAATATTGCCAACTGTGTAACCAATAGTGCCAATGCATGCAACAGTGATCTTCTTGGTCGAACCAGCAACATTTGTGCTCTGGAGTCCTAGAATGGTCGTCCAGCCGATCGGAATACCGCCAGATAGGTAATAGCCGACTAAAGCTGCTGCTTTCTCGGTTGTAGCCATGAGGATGGCACCGACAATGGATGGAATATGCCCAGCAATGCAGACAAGGAGACGCTGGTCGGTCTTCATTGCAAGATATGTAAGTCCTATCAGGACGACGACTTCATAAGCACCTAGTGGTGTTACTAGCAGCAAGCTCTCGGTTGCACTGTAACCCATTCCTGTGACGAGGATGTTGCCAAAACTCGTAGCAATAGAATTGGGAATATTGGCCGCGAAAACCCAGAATGTGTATAACCAAGTGTTTATATCACGCAATGCTTCATAGAATTGCTCCCATTTGAACACAGTTGATCCAATTCCCTGCTCGTTGCCTCGAAGATGTTCGGCATGAAGAGCCTTCTGCTCTACCGTCAAGAACCCTGCTGTCAGGGGCGAATCTGGTAGGACGAAGAAAAATGCAATGCCGATGAATGCAGTAAATAAGCCCAGGAAGAGAAATATAATTTGCCATCCCTCAAGAGAAGCGTTCGGGTCTTTGCCGACGTGGGTAGCGATGCCGTACGCAACATAACCTCCAAACATTTGGGCGAATCCGCACATGGAGAACCAAATTCCAACCCTGAAGGCTTGGTCCTCTTTCCGATACCACTGGGATGTAAAGACCACCCAGGCTGGGACAATGGCAGCCTCGGCACAACCAAGTAGAGCTCGGCATACCATCAGGCTAGCAAAATCCTTACAGGCCGCAATACAAGCCAGAAGCACTCCCCAGATGATAACATTGACAGCAACGTATTTGGCGAGAGGGAAGTACTGCAGGAGACGAATTGTGGGGAACTCGAAAGCCAGTTGGCCGAAGAAAAAGATGCTTGATACCCAGTTGTAATCTTCGCCGACCAGGTGAGCAGACGTCTTAAGTCCCATCACCGATCCATAGCCAATACTAATTTTGTCGAGATACTGTAAGAAATAGACAATGCAGATGAGTGGCATTATGTATAAGTCGATACGTCGTCGCAGCTTCTTGATCTTCTCCTCATCGACAGCCCCAAGCAAATTGCCTCCTGCCTCGAGCAACTGGAGAGCTCCATCAGCGTTCTCTTTCAGAGTATGGTGGTCTTTGCTACGGATGATAACGTGTGACTCCTCAGGATCCGATGCTAGGACTGCAGCAGCGACTTTGCTTTCTGTGGCTATAGAATTATCCGACATTTCTGCAAGACAGTACGCCGAGGCGTAGTAAAGCTCAGGTTAATAGTAATAAACAGTTTCGCTAGCAGAAGGGTTATATATAAGAGGTTTAACAAAACTCGAAACGCGACTTACCGTCTCTTCTATATATGCATCCGGCAGGGAATTCCGATCAGCAACTCGCATCAGAGTCCCTGACAACCAAGTTCTAACTGACTGACGGCATCTTTTCCCTCGGTCGTTTACTCGAGTACAGCCAGTTACAGTGCAAGTAAATGTGGCGTGGAGACACCACACACGGCAGACATGCCACAGTCCGGGGAGATTCCAATACCATCAGCATCGTCAAGCACGCAATATAGTCGTTGTTGCCGACGAAAAGCGAAAGACGAATCATTGGACATATCTCTTGACTTTTAAGTGGAGATAACAACATATTGAAGTCTATCGCGCAATTTTGGCTTGAAATTTGGCCATCCTCTGCCGCTTCCTCCTCGCACAGGAGCGTGGGCCAATTGATAAGGAGCCGTGGCGGGTTGCAGAGATAAGGAGAGGAGGAGGAAAGGAGAGGAGTGGAGAGGAGAGGAGTGGAGAGGAGAGGAGAGGAGAGGAGAGGAGAGGAGACGCGAGAGAGTCAAGTAGCTGGTAACTTTGTTGAACAGGTGCAATCTTCTAAGGATCCCAGTATATGTTGCAGGAATAGCTTCTGCAAAACGTCTTCAGACGCCTGGAAGCTTATAAGCACTATAGTGACTTTACGAAAGGAAGGATCCATACTCGTCAAAGATGAAGCTGTAAGAGGAGGTCGACTTATACAACAAAATATCAGCCTCATATATAAGGTTTGCTCGCGCCAAGCAGCCCTCGCGCTCGCCGCGAACTTCATACGGCTCGCGACCTCGAATTGACCTTGATTCGCGACAATTTAACTCTGCAGTGTAAATATACCTCCTATATCCTGTCGCCAATGTTCTGAGATAATCGCAAGACGCTCATTTTACCAGCGCACGTATATTGAAGATCGATTGGAGGCGGAGGCATCATGACGCAAACTCTTAATTCGTCTGTTGAGCCCACAAACATCTATGGAGGGGGTGAGTCTCGCGCGCTATGCTAATCACTCTCATGGAAATACTGACTCTTGACCTCTAGATGAAGTATCTGCTCTGATTCTTGACCCCGGATTCACATATACTCGCGCAGGCTTTGCGGGCGAGGATGTCCCAAAGTCTGTTGTCCCCTCTTTCTATGGCGTCCTGGGTTCAGGTGACGACAAGCATCTTGTCTTCGGAGACAACTCGATACACACGCCATTAGAGGGTTTAGAAATTCAGAATCCAATAGGCAAAGATGGCACAGTAGAAGATTGGGATGCCGCAGCTAAGGTCTGGGAGTATGCCATCACATCAAGACTCACGAATTTTAAACCGTCACATCCATCAACAAACGGCCTCAACGACAAGCTAGAAGGTCTCGATGCTGAGATAGAGGGTGTAGAGGATAACGAGAGAGCCCTTGAGGAGAATCCGCTCCTCATGACTGAAACTGCTTGGAACCCAGTCAAATCTCGAGAACGCGCGATAGAGATTGCTATGGAATCATGGGGATGCCCTGCCTTCTGGCTTTCTCGCAACAGTGTCCTCGCAGCATTTGCCGCTGGAAAAGCGAGCGCTTTAGTGGTCGACGTTGGTGCCACAACCATCTCAATCACGCCTATCCACGACGGCCTCATTCTCAAGAAAGGTATCCAGAAATCTCCCTTGGCGGGGAACTGGCTGTCGTCTCAACTGCGGACTCTTTTCAGCACATCAGAGCCCAGTGTGGACCTAGTTCCACACTTCATGGTTGACTCGAAGACGGCCGTGGACGCTGGAGCTCCTGCACAAGCAACATATCGGAGCTTCGCAACACCACCAACTGCGAGTTATAGAGCTTTGGAAGAGGAGCGCGTCATTACGGAATTTAAGGAGTCCGTCGTCCAAGTGTGGCCCGGTCCCGGTCGACTGAGCTCAGGAACTTCATCGGGAACAACGAATGAGGATTTTACCAGGACACAACCTGGTCGTGTTTTCGAGATGCCTGATGGCGCGAACCAACTCTGGGGAGCTGAGCGATTCAAAGTTGCTGAAGGTATGTGGGACGAGAAGGCCGCATTGCCAGTTCCAGGAGAAGCAGCACCAACGAAGGCCCAGACGATTCCTGAGATGGTCAAGGCTGCCGTTGCATCAGTTGACATGGATCTTCGTGTAAACCTCCTCCAAAATATCGTTGTTACCGGCGGCACTACCCTCACCAATGGCTTCACAGATAGACTGGTCAGTGAAATCCAACAACTCTACCCTGGCGCACGGATAAAGATCCAAGCAGCCGGTCTGACAAGCGAGCGACGTTTTGGTAGCTGGATAGGTGGTAGTATTCTGGGTAGTTTGGGGACTTTCCATCAGATGTGGATCTCAAAGAAGGAATATGAAGAATTTGGGGCGAATATTGTGGAGAAAAGGTGTAAATGATAGGGATGAAAAGTGGCTTTCTTCAAACTGGAGGGGCGCATGGCGTTCACTGGACAGCTCGTCGAGCAGTATGGACGAGAAGGACTAGAGTGTAGAACAATGTCATTCTAATTTCTATCAGGACTGGTCTAATACAGTACTACGCCGTATATCTCTCCTCTGAGATGTTTCCATGACTCTGGAGCTAGCGACCAATTGTTAAACTGGCGCAAGAAAGACATTCTAATCTCCATTCTCAACATATTTCGAACCTAGTCTCGGGTCTCCAATTCTATTCTCTCCACCATATTCATGCCATTTCTTCATTTCGTCCTTTTGTCAACCCAGATGAGTCTAGGACAATCATCTCCATGCCACGAATCCCACGATGCAAAAGCTTCTTCGGAGGTCCAACCACATAGCAAAGGCACATTTATGCAGTGGGTTAGAGAGATGCAGGGTATGAAAATCAGGCTTGTCATTCACAAACTTGTAGTTAGCAAATCACAGTATTAACTACTAGAAGAGAGTAAATCCGGTAAAGATTTAAGAATTGCTATATAGGGATATAGTATGCATTTATTGAAAGTCTATCTACATCCCAGTTATTACCGTTTTCATCGCTCATGATATGGAGAGCAGTAGAGAGGTTATGCAAGCCAAATGAAACAATAAACTCCTTCCATCACCGCCCTTTCCGTGACGCAGCGCCGCGCCTTTATCACCCGTCGTTTTACTTAATAAGTCGAATGAGAAGGGAGGTAGAGATGAGACGACTACCTGTCACTGTAGTTTGGGTCTGACCTTGCAGGTCACTGGTTCAGGCGCAATCTTCTTCTAAAGCGCACAAAGTCTTAGCCGGGCTGTCACTTTCAATGCCGGTTATGATGAATTGGAGGCGTTAGAGATGGCAGCCTGTTCGTTAGCTCGGACTGGCGCGAAGTATTGATGTTCCATTGCCTCCTTAGCAGTGAGACGTTCCTTATAGGATATCAGTATTGTCTGCCAACCGAGTAGATGAATGTTAACCCACCTGATGATCATATCTCAATAACTTATCCAAGAAGTCAATTGCATCGTTGCTAACGAATCTCTGGTTCTCAGAGGTGACGAAGCTGTGCCAATTTTTCTTCTGAAATCGGCCTAGGATATCATCATACTGTGCATCAAGCTCGATCTCGTACTTGTCGAGGTAGTCAAAGAGGTCTTCCGTGCCAAGTACCTTGGCAATCTTGACCAGTTGATCGGAGTTGCTGTTGCCATGAAAGAATGGCTCTTTTCTGAAGATCATGGAAGCAAACATAGCGCCTAGTGACCACATATCCAAGGAGTAGTCGTATTCCTGGAAATCTACAAGCAATTCTGGACCCTTGAAGTATCTTGACGCCACTCTGACATTGTACTCGGTGCCTTGGTGGTAGAACTCAGCAAGACCCCAATCGATAAGTCGCAACTATATTATCATTTAGTACTTTATACACATACACGCTCATCTAACTCACCTTTCGGTTTTCGTGATCAATCATTACATTATGAGGCTTAACATCTCTATGCATTATACCTTTGCTATGGCAGAAGTCAAGTGCCTATTCTTATCAGCACCTACACTTATAGCATCATAGTGGGTATATATATACCTTTAGGAGCTCGAATATATAATATCGAACATCGTAGTCCACAAATTTGGGGTAGAGGCTGCGGAAGTCGGTATTGTTGACGTATTCGAATATCAAACTAGGCGTTTTGCTCTGCATCATAAATGAGTCGTCGTTCTCGTCTTCAGAATAAACAATACCATCAAGGGCAAGAAGTCCGGACCCAGCCTTAGGAAAAGAGTCGAGACCATTGATACGAGAGGAGTGATTTACTTGGCTATCTCTGACAACATCTAGCAGCGCGACAATATTCGGCCCACCAGAGAGGTTTTGCAGAATTTTGATTTCCCTCTTTATCTTCTTCTTCTTGACCGGCTTGAGGACCTTGATGACGCATTTCTGGTAGTTTACCACGTTGATGCCCTCAAAGACCTCAGAATACTTGCCTCGGCCTGTAGAGATGGGTTTTCCGGTTAGCAAAATGGCCGCGTAAAGTGGGCAGCGGGGCTGCATACCGATCTTCCTTACTACTTCATAGTTCTCCAACACGCCCCAAGTGATGTTAACACTATCATAGTCCCAGTACGACCGGGGCATCTGCTGGTTGACGTCCGCATATACACGCGCCATTCTGCGGCGGGCCTACGAGGCACAGCGCAAGACGGGTACGGACCGCCGTTACGTGATTCTCTGGAGCTCTGTCCGACGACTGATCGCCTCGCGGATGTGCTGTTGCTCGATGCGCCGAAAATAATATCACTATTAACTGATTATTCTGCCTATTGAAAGGCTGGGACGATATGTGGTGTTTGGTAGTACGGGATTTCGTCGTGCGCGTGAGAAGGCTGATGCTCTCGTTCTTACCCCTCGAAGATTACTTAGCGAAGAACCTTGATATGGGGCGCAAAAGTTTGTGCCTCAATTATAAGGGGTCCGTCACGGAGTTGTATTTCTACTGTCTAGGGTAGCGGTTAGATTTCTTCATGTAATTAAGTTATAGAATGTCGAGTTGTTTTAAATCAAAACCTCAGACTGCCTTTTTAAACGATGGGACATTACTTGGCACGCCTCGGGTGTGCTTTAACGTTCTACTGATGAGAGTGGTCTTGAAGCTTCGAGATATGGTCTCATATAAGGATGGCACCAATCATTCAAGCATAACGATCTGCGCAATCAGCAAAGGATCAAGTATTAAAATCCCTGCTTTATCGCTGACCTTCAATATAGACAAAAATTTAAGTATGCGTAACCCTTCCGTTAAAATAGACGTCATTTCCTCCGCTTCGTACCTCCAAGCGTTCGCCATGGAGGCACTGTTGATATTGCTCAATAGAATGCCAGCCAACTATGTACCTATCGTAGGTCTTTATTGAATTCGTCCTCAGAACAGTGGCTCTTCTCAGGCAGCTGCACCATTCGCAGGCGGAACGGCAGGAGGTGCAACAAAGGCAAAAGTTGGTGTAACAGGTTTCGATCTCGTCATAACCGACAGAAAACCTATTTCGTGCTTGCTCCAGATTATAGTGATATGCCACCGGATCATCTATCCGCTGCAGAAGAATGTCCATATTAAATCTCGGGAACGGCAGGCGGAAGTGTGATGTAACATTAATCATGTCGTAGCTAGCTGTATTATAAGCTTCAATAGTAGCGGCATTAATTTTTATATTATATAGAACTCCGGAATGCCAGGGAGGCCAAAACTTAGCATATAAAGTATTGGAGTGAAACAAAATCCAAGTGTAGAATTTGGTATAATACAGTATATCTGGTGATCGACAAGAGGCATCATTGAGTGGGGACCCCGTCGTCGAGGGTTTAATCTTATCTTATCCATCTCGCGGAGAGGATAAATTTATTGCCGAGTCTGTACTTTATTTTAGAGCTCTGTCCATTTGCATTCCAAACCATCGCATACCTCTCCCAGAATTTACCTTCTTCGCGCAGGCGCGTTGAGCTGACCAAAAGTCTCGACTCGTATTCAAGATGCTATACGACCTCAATGTTCCTTGGTCTAGCACCTCCAATTTAGACATCCAACGCACCATTTCCTTCCTCTCAGAACGTGAGTCGCGTTCTGCCCCCTCCCCCAAGATACTATCTAACGTCCCATAGTAAACTATTCAGTCATCGCTCTGACACACAATATAAACGGTGCCATTCCATCACAGATAACAAGCCCCATTCCTACCACGCTCCCTTTTACCACACCCAAAAATGTCACAATTCTTCGCCGCTGCACTATCACCATCTCCGATCCAGCTCTTAACCACCGCCTTCCTGCTCTTGCCTCTGCGTACGACATTCTTGCTTTGCGTCCTACCACCGAGAAAGCCTTCCTGGCAGCATGCACTACACTATCCGAGCAATCTCTTATCTCTCTCGACCTCACCGTCCGCTATCCCTTTCACTTCCGGCCTAAGCCATTCATGACCGCCATAAAACGAGGTATCAAGTTTGAGATATGTTACTCCCAAGCGACCCAAGGGGACAGTGTTGCGCGGAGAAATTTTATAAGCAATGTTATGGCCATTGTGAGAGCTACGAGCGGTAGGGGATTAGTAGTTAGCTCAGAAGCTAAAAGTGTACTTGGGGTGAGAGCGCCTGCAGATGTGGGAAACTTAATGGGTGTATGGGGAATGAGTCAGGAAAGGGCTCAAGAGGCTGTTACAGTCGGTCCTCGGGGAGTAGTTGTTAATGAGGGAATTAAGAGGCGAGGCTTCAGAGGGGTGATTGACGTTATTGATGGTGGAGAACGAGTAGTCACTGAAAGCGACAAAACTGAGGAGGCTCGAAAGGCGAAGGGACAAAAACAAAAGGGCATTCCCACCAATGCATCTATCACTGCTAAACAGACTACTGCGAGCGGCAATAAGGGGAAGAGGAAGAACGACGATGTCGAGAAGGGGGATGGATCCACGCCAAAGATCAGCAACAGGAAAGCTAAGAAGATGAAGTTGGAAGCGCTGAAAGCACAGAAAGAACTCTCCTCTCCTTCACCGAAAGAGAATAGCGCTGCTCCAAGAACTGGCTCAGATACCCCGGGTTAATAAAAGCTCCAGCTAATGGATAACAACTACCAGAGCCTATTGCTTTATTTTTTATTTGTGAACTGAATACTATATACCAATATCGCCGGTCCACAGACTAGCTGAATCTTCACAACATATCCTATTATCTGCCTCAAAAACTTGTATACAGCCGAACGCCAGTCCTTCCACCGCTGCTCATACTGGTGTAGCCTGAGCCAGATTTCCAAGTACCAGAGCACTGGCCAGTGAGAAGGTGTTGATATTAAACGCAGCTGACGCCGCCGCCGCCGCTGCCGTCGCTGCCTTCGCTGCTACTGTTGTTGAGCCGAAATCCATCAAAGTCGTTGTAATCTCGTCTACGGCACTTGGCGTCGATGATTGAGCTGCTGCTACAGTTATGCTACTTGTGGTCGCTGCCGTCACTGCCGCCGCTGCTACTGCTGTGCTACTTGTGGTCGCTGCCGTCGCTGCCGTCGCTGCCGCCGCTGCTACTGATGTGCTACTTGTGGCAGCTGCCGTCGTTGCCGTCACTGCCGCCGCTGCTACTGTTGTAGAGCTGGAATCTGTCGAAGTTGTTGTAATATCGTCTACGGCACTTTGCGTCGATGATTGAGCTGCTGCTGCAGTTGTGCTACTTGCAGTCGCTGCTGATACCACGGTTTGTAGTGTTGTTGTCTGAACGCTCGCTGGACTAACGCCTGCTTCGGATGCTGCCATGCCAGGCCAGAATCCTATACCGCAAATGCAAGCACAGTTGCATGACCCGCTCGAGTCGTACGTGCCTTGACCTCCAGTCAGGGCTCCAGGGGCCACAGCTCCAGCTACTAGGAAATGTTAGTCATGACAGATATATAGATACTGCCCTAGAGCGAAAAGACTTACCGGCAGTAGAAGTTGAAGAGGCGGCTGCGAGAATTGAGGTTGCGACTGATTGCGAGGAACCGGCCGTGACACTCGCAACACTATTAATGCTAGCAGCTGCTGCAGCAGCAGTGCCCGTAGCAAGATCCTAGAATGTATTAGCATTGCCGTTCAAATGCTATGGTACTAGTACCAACTGCAGTTGACGACCCAACACCTACCTCAGTAACTGTGCTAGATTGAGGCGCTTGGGTTGCAGTAACAGTAGATCCAGCTCCAGTTGCAGTAATTGTCGCTGTTACGTCCGAGTTTTGAGCTCTGGAATCCGTCAATACCGAGCACGAATACCTTAAGCAGGACTTTCCACATACTGTGCGGCCACTGTCTCCGTCACCGTAACAGTCGAGTTTCCACCTCCTCCATTTTTATGATGCCCTTGCTTCTTGGGCGAGCCATCGCCATTTGAATCTTTTGAGCCATTTCCTTCAATGATGATTATACCTTTGTCATTTCTTGCTTCGTGGAGATTCAGATGTTCATGTGCATCGGCCTGCGCATCAGCCTAGTGGAGCTTTAGTATTGTCTTGATGCACATATGATTCCCACCCTTACCTGTGCAAGACTGAAAAGACCTGCTACAAATAGCAATGTCGATATTCGAAGTAGATGTCTCATATTTTCGGATTGTTCTAAATGGTAGAATGGAGATTTGGTGTAAAGGCTCAGTTCACAATTTCTCTGTAGATATTAAATTATAATCTTGTCGACAGGCCAGCTGCGACTGATTAAGGAGCGTAAAGAAGCTGGCCAGCACTTCGAGAAACAAATACGGAGAAAACGATGAAAATGAGTGTGTTCAGAAGAGCAATACCGTAGAAACAAGAGAAAGAAGCCGCAAGTATGCACGAGAAGCCTAATCGAATCCAAACCGTGCGCAAAAAGCCCATGGCGCTCTGCAAGGAGGCAGGGTCTTCCTAAAGCATGGCAACGCGCAATATCAGGATACCACGACGGCAGATCAGGGGGGTTCGGTATTGCAACCCCATTTCGGGACAAATGAAAAGACCCGGAAGCACATTTCGGACTCACATCTACGGAATATCAGGCGTTTCGCCCGTGAGATTCGTAGTGTTTGCAGTTGCTTGGACTCTTGGAGTGCTTGGGCAGAAGACCAAGTAAGGTCGCTCGAGGGCTGCTCGAGGGCTACAGTTGTCAGAGCAGCCGGCCTCGGCCAGTGAGGACATCAAGGACTGCCAAGGTTCCCGCTTCTGGCGGGTGGAGGCGGGCGAAGAGTCTCATGGCGGTCAGAGAAAGGCCATCTCTGACATCTTGACATCTCAGACATCTCAGATATCCTTGCTGGGGGAGGTTAACGGAAAGTAAAGCCGCACGGAGGTCCAGGTTCAGGGGCTGCTCCTGCACGCCGAGTTTCAGCCGGGCATCCGTAAGCGACACATGATGGGTATGTAAGACGCCCCAGTGGCCCCTGAGCAGAGAGAAAAGCTTGGTAGGACTTTATCGGCGACAAGCTTTTTCGTCAATCATTCCGTAGAAATGGCTCTTGGGAAGATATCAAGATGGCCGCGGGAGCATTCTGCGGATCAAGAGCTGGAGGGGAGTTGTGCTTAACGACGAGGTTGATTCTGTTGAAACATGGCATTCCAGGGCCACCATGGTGTACAGACAGCAGTGAACAGGCAATATATATAGACAGGGACAGCCTGTCGAGTCGTTAACCTCGACCGGGAGTTCAGCAGAATCATATCCGGTACCTATTAATCACGTGCCATGCGAGGTGTGAGACGGTGATTGATACATTCCTCCGGAGACAGCCACAATGGCACAGGCCCTCCTTACCTTGCTCTTGTGTTTACAGACAGTATACTTTAGCAGTATACTCTAGCAGTATATTTTAACAATATAATTGCCTTATGTACATCACATTACACATTGCCTTTCGCAGCTGCCAGAGCCACTCTACCATAACATGTGTACGAGGTAGAACACAATGCTGATGGCCGAGAGCGCTCCATGACTCGTCCACCCATCCACTGGTACAGAACGGCTACTCGGGACTCAACTACCCCGACTGGCATGCTATAGAGTCGTGAACGTCATCGAACCCTTCGAGATGGCGAAGTTGTACCTTGAGAGGCGAATACTATAAGACTGCAGAGACATACATGCCGCGTACATCTCTTCATCTATGTATCCGTCTGGCAAACGGGCAAACGGTCATACGAAATAGCAATACATCACCGAAGCATCTGTTGCAATTGATTTCTCGTCTGCACCGTCCACACTAGAAAACCGAAGTCAAGATGGCCGTCGTACACGTGCTGGATAACTATTATCTTGCAATAACTGCTCTAATTACGATCGGTTATCAGCTCTTCTTCTTTGCCATTGCCTTCTCCCTCAAATTCGACAAGCTAACGGGTACGTCCTCTCCTCCCAGTGCTCCTACCCTCACTAACAAGATGCAAGATTTCGCTGGTGGGACTAACTTCGTTGTCCTTGCTGTCATAACACTCGCGCTCAGCGGTCATCACCATGCCCGCCAAATCGTTACGTCTCTCTTCATCATGGTCTGGGGTCTACGTCTCAGCGGGTTCCTTCTATTCCGCATCTTGAAGACCGGCAAAGATGATCGCTTCGATGATAAGCGGGACCATTTCTTCAAGTTCCTAGGCTTCTGGGTATTTCAGATGGTTTGGGTCTGGACTGTCAGCTTGCCGGTTACAGTCCTGAATTCTCCTAATGTGACTAAATATCCCCAGCCAGACTTTGGAACTGGGCGAGATATCGCTGGTGTCGTGTTGTATGTAGCTGGGCTACTCATGGAGACCGTCAGTGACGGACAGAAGTTTCGGTTTAGGTCAAATGTGAAAAGCAAAGCTGCAGTTTGTGATAAGGGGTTGTTCGGATGGAGTAGGCATCCAAACTACTTTGGAGAGATCATAATTCAATTCGGTATGTGATAAGTATTATGCAGTTTTTCATGCTGAGCGTAATATCTAACTATCCTCTCTAGCAATCTTCATGATTGCTGTCTCACCAGCAGCAAATGGCTATGTCCACGGCCAGGCGTACAATGCCCTCTACGCCACGATTCTTGGCCCTTTCTTCCTAACCCTTCTCCTAATGTTTCTCTCTGGGCTCCCGCTCTCAGAGCGGCCTGGCGCAAAGAAGCGGTATGAGTCTAGAAATAACTACGAGGGCTATGCCGCGTATTTAAAGAAGACAAGCATCTTGATACCTTTCCCACCACAAATATATGCTAGGGTGCCCACATTTTTTAAAAGGACGTTATTTTTGGAATTCCCGATGTATGTCTTCGATCCGGCAAAGCATTCGGATGCAGCGAAAGGTCAAAATGCCGCAGATGCGGGCGCTCGTGGGAGCCATGGCGATAATAGGCAAAGCGGAGGAGATCTAGTCGATAGCCAGCACGCTCACAGCTAAGAGCCGACCTCCTATCAAAGACGGGCTTTGCCAATCATATAACCTTATGCAACTGTTCTCGTATAGTTCCTTCACCATGCCGTGGCTCCTCTCGTTCCTTCCTACCCCATCATCTCGTCCCCTTCTTGATAATGAGCAGGGTAACCCAAAACGCTCCTGTCGCCATCAGCCTTTGGCTCGCCCTCACACTGCTCTTCTACACCCTCCGGAATTGGCACCAATGCACTCTCGGTCCAAATATGCTTCGCATTCTCCCACTTCAAGCCATCAATACAGCCCCCTTTGACGCTAACCACGTTTTTACTCGGTATCTTATGGAGTAATCTCGTCCCACAATGCGTACAGAAGTAGCAAAACATGACCTCTCCCGAGGCCGTGGGCCGTTTATATACACTAAGCAGTGACGCCGAGGGTAGGGGAAAGGCAGGAAATATGGCCGAACAGCCGAATGCCGAAGCGCTCTGCCGCTGGCAGCTCGTGCAGTGGCAGACATATATTGCGAGCGGCTCTGGCGAGGGAGTTTGGAAGCGCACAGCGCCACATTCACAGGATACATTCATGGCGGAGGTTATGGTTGAGAGGGCCGATATCTCTCGGCGAGAGAGCAAGGCTGACTGCGAGACGGATTGTCTTGAAAGTATAATCAATGGCTCAAGACGGGGTCATGATATACATCTGTAGCCTCGAAATTGGCAATGGAAGCATCAGTTGTAGAGGGATATGAGGCTGGTGGGGAGATTTATAAGGACGAGCATGCTTGAGGTTGAGTCACAAGCTTCCTGCGAGCCAGTCCCTAAGGGTATCTCAAGTATGAATACGTGGTCCGTGCACGTATATATTTATCATATTTCGTGACAGTCCTACATATTGCACCCTGTGCTTCCCCAACCAGGACACCGTAGGGACGTATAGCCATCTACTCAGTTAGAGAGTCGAATTCGGGCCCTTCGCAAACATGATGTAGATGGTAGAGGCCGACATTGATGCCGATGGGTGGTATGCAGAATAATAAATCTTTTGTCCTTGTACACATGCACTGGCCTATGTATCATACTTTCTCACCCTAGTTTACTTGTAAAAGATTATTAAGAAACTGTAACTATTATGCCGTTATATGTCAATATAGGGATCGGATTTAAAATATATTCTTGGTGGTTTGGTGTTGAGTAGAATGGTGTTTCTCTTATATAGGCCTCCTGATTCCCGAATATCTTTAACTACAACATTTTCAATTTACCATGGGTTCAACATTAAATATCTGAGGATCTTGCAGGCTGCTGCTGAAGATTTCATAAGTTCATTATCAATCATTCTCTAGAGCCATCAGTTGTAATGGATTCAGAGACTCTCATCATGAACTTGCTAAGTAATGGCTTGCATTTCCAGCCTCGCCGTCGGATATTGTGTATAAAGTTATAACGAAGCAGCCAAAAGCACGTACTGGTGTTTAAAGCCGCGATCTTGCCTCCGCGGCAACATATGGCTTTAGATTAGGGCTAGAAGTGAAATCTCTCATATGCCACCAGCCCTCCGGTCTTCTTGTGTGAAGTTCCCATACACTCATTGTCATGTCTGCGGCTGTCAAGTACGTGCGGGGCCACGGCATTTCAATTCACCGCTAGCGTGGCTTTTGGTGTCGCTTCCCGACCGCTGCGTACCGCATATCTCGCCAGCTTCAATCATCAGCCTTGCGATGACAATAATCATTTTTCAGCAAACACTATCTCAACAACTGCCACGTACGAATCTATAAATACTTAGCTACCGAAGCTCTACGCTCACCGTCGCTACTATATACTACTCAGGATTAATATCTTGATCTTTGCGGCTGCTCGCTGAGCCTCTCCAGCCCGGAATTTATCTATCACCTCACTTTCTTTAAGCACACGACCATTCAAAGGCCGCTACCATGCAGCGCAAGGATATCGAAGAGCAGCTGGACTCTTTAAAAACAGCAATTACTGAAAAGCAGCCCTCGGCAAATGTTCTTGCTATCATGCGGAAACTGCAGGCAGAGGTTATTCCTACCGAGGACATACTCAGGGTAAGTTCCTGTCTCATCTGCACGGTTCATTCCATGTGCATGCGGATTGACTATTACATTCGTATCATTCCATTTAATTCATTCCAGATGCTGCTATGAACACTGCTGACGTGTCCGAAGACAACCAAGGCTGGTATCATTGTTGCAAAGCAACGCACAAACCCTGATAAGCAGGTTGCGCGATTAGCCTCAGAGATTGTTTCGAAGTGGAAAACGATGGTTGAAGCGGAGAAAAAGAAAAAGATATCGAGAATTTCAACCTCGTCTCCAGCGCACAATGGCGACAAGTCCTCACCGGCTCCCGCTGTGGAGACCAAAGGGTTCAAAGGGGACCCAGCCAAGCGGAAGTGGGAAACGGACGAGGTTGATATTAAAAGGACCGGAACACCAACACGAGATAACTGTATTGGTCTTCTTTATAACGGTCTTGCCTTCATGTCGACAGAGTCTACAACGCAAATCATTGTGAAAGCTATGGAAGTCGAGCGGGCCGCCTTTGTCGTGTTCAAGGGCGAGACACCAGAATATAGAAACAAGCTTCGCTCTCTTTTCCAGAACCTTAAAGTCAAAACCAACCGCGAGTTGGGCCCAAGCGTAATTTCGGGAGAAATTACAGCAGAACGATTTGTCGTCATGACCCACGAGGAGCTCAAGTCAGCCGAGCAACGGAAGAAAGATGATAAGCTAGCGTTAGAGAATATGAAGAACGCCCAAGTACCGAAGGCAGAGAAGAGTATTAGTGATGCATTAAAATGTGGCAAATGTGGGCAGAAGAAAGTCAGTTACAGTCAAGCGCAAACTCGAAGTGCTGATGAACCTATGACGACTTTCTGCGAGTGCACGGTATGCGGAAATAGGTGGAAGGTATGTCTTATAATTATTTATCTGTCTTCGTTCTAAGGGACAATTATATGCTAATATTGTTTATAGTTTTCTTGAGCATGTAAAGATGACTCTGTGCTTGAGCGATACGTTTACCCCTTTCACTTCTTATTGCAGCCATGCAAACCCTTTATGGATGGATTTACCATTGAGACTTGGCTCTTGAGCATGGCGGATGAGGTATGGCTATACCACTTGATGACGACAGTGGGTTTGATACTTTCTGCAGTGTTTCTCCGCGTAAAATACTGGGCGTCGGCGTGCTGCCTCCCTGCCAAGCTCACCCGAGTCGATCAAGCGCGGATTGCCTCGTCTATAGCGGCTCTACACATTGAACGTTCTGTATGTATAATAGAGAAATACCAGCAAGCAGACAAGGGTGTTGAAATGGTGTCGGTGTCTTAGATCGTCTTTCTTCATGTGAGCGCCATTCTTATCGCTCCAAGCCCAGTAGTTCCAACAGCCCCATATTAGCATGTTCCTCTTCTAAACCCATCCTCCCAACTTCCTTCCAGAATTTACTCAGATGCCTCGACCCACTATCGCAGAGCACGGTAACCACTCTGCCCCCCTTTCCTTCTTTCCGTAAGTTCAAAGCGGTTACAACAGCAGCCACGCAGTTCACCGCACTACTGCTGCCTATAAAAATTCCATCCTTCTCCACCAACCATCTTGCCATCCTCGCTGCCTGGACATCTGTAACCTTCACAGCATCATCTATCAATTCTCGGCCTTGCTCAAAGTTCCGTGTAAGACGATTGATGCCGATCCCCTCCACAATTGTATCAACCTGCTGGCGCCGCCTTGTACCTTCTTTCTCATGGGCGGAGTACATAACACCGTATTTAATTTTGTTGTACAGTCCACTACCCTCAGGATCAGATAGAACTACTCGAACTTTCTGCGCTCCGATTTCTTGCTTCAAATAGCATGCCACACCGGAGATAGTACCGCCAGTGCCAGCACCAGCTACGAAGGCAGCCAGCACCCCACCTGTCTGCTCAAAAATCTCTGGTCCAGTGTTCTCAAAATGTGCAGTCCAATTTGCACCAGATTCAAACTGATCAGCAAAAAAACCCTTACTACCGTCGTTCCACTTCGCTGCATGTTCTGCGGCACGCGTACGTGCCAGGTTTACAAAATGGTTGCTGCTGGTGATCGGAGCAGGGCTCACCCTCTCAACTTGTGCGCCCAGATGGTGCAATAGATCGACCTTCTCTTGGCTTTGATCAGACGGCATGCAGATGTAGGCTTTATAGCCTCGTGCACGTGCTAATGCGGCCAGTGAGATGCCGGTGCTACCGACTGTGCCTTCGTATATGGTATCTCCCTTTCCCGGAGTTAAAAGTCCTTCTCGCTCTGCGACTTCAATCATATGCAGTGCCACCCGATCTTTGGGGCTATTCCCAGCGCCATTGAGGAACTCTGCTTTGGCTAGGATATCACAGCCCGTGGCTTCCGAGAGAGATTTGATCCTGAATAAGGGAGTATGTCCAATGGTCCCTTCAATGCCTTCACCTATTGACGGAGCTAGCGAGGCAATTGATTGTCGTTGGGTATGATCTTCGAGATTCACTGGGGGCAGATAGCTGCTGTCTTCTCGCTCGCTGGCAGATAAGGTTGTCTGGCCCTTTCTCCTATTTCTCTGATATCTGCGCTCGAGGTCAGGATACAGGTCTTTGAAGCCCAGCGTCAAGCAAATCCCCGCCACGAAGGCGACAGCCACGGCCGCGGAGCCATAGGCTTTCGGATGATCTGTCAGAGACATTGTATCATCGTAATCGCATTATCAAATATTTACAAGAACTGTAGAAAGAAAAGTGTTGTCAGTGCTTGAACGTTACTTACGAAAATAAACTTGAAGGCGGGATGAAGCTCGGTAGAAGCTTGGGCCACTTTCAAAAGCCATGAGCGAAGCACGTTACAACATCTTTTCTTAGGAAATCGGATCACGATATTCATGGATTCACCAGTGGTTACCCAGCTTTTCAGACAGCTGTTTAGGCATCGTGCATGTCAATCAGTCAAATCACACTCGGCTTTGCCTTTCCGGATACACCATGCGCGGCACATGCAGCGAAGGGCCATGTCCGCTGGGGGACGTGGATCTGGACAGGAGCCAACCCGCCATGACGAGAGCCATTGGCAGCAACGCACGGATATGTTCCCACAGGATATGTCGGAGGAGTATAATAGGTACCCTATGGTGACGGCCGATCAACTAAGAGGGAGGAGGGAAAGGCCGAAGCGTGTAAAGATGCTCACGCGGGACTTTATTGAGGGCAAGACTACAATGATAGTTTTATTATGATATAGTGGTGCTGATCAGCTTCTAGACAGTTTATACAACCCTTCATATGGGTACTTCTCGAAACAAGTCGTCATTTTTACGCCTGGCAAGCCATTCGATTTCAATAGCATCCAAGACGAACCCGAGTTTCACCGCATACTTGGGCAGAAATATACCGAGTTCGAAGACAAGCTCGACCAAAAAGAGCCCAACGAGACACGACAACTATGGCATACTCCCACAGAGCTGTTCAGTCCTTATTATGGCGAAGCTATTGCCAGATATCTAGTTGCCAACTATAAGATATCGCAATTTCCCTACCATGACCTCATAATCTACGAAATGGGAGCCGGAAACGGAACACTCATGCACAACATCCTCGATTACATCCGCAGCACAGAACCGGATGTCTATGACCGAACCAAATTCAAGATCATCGAGATATCCTCCAACCTAGCCTCTCTCCAAGCGCAACAACTCCTTCGAACCGCAGATGCTAGGGGGCATTCGTCGAAGGTTGAGATCATCAACAAGTCAATTTTTGAATGGGATCAGATGGTTCCTTCGCCATGCTTCTTTCTAGCTATGGAAGTTTTTGACAACTTTGCGCACGATGCCATACGTTATGATCCCCTGACTGAGGAGCCTCTACAAGGCACTGTCTTGATCGACAACAAGGGTGATTTCTATGACTTCTACGTCCCTACTATCGATCCCGTTGCTGCACGGTTCCTTCGCGTCAGACACGCAGCTACAGGTGGGAATTATCCACATCCTTTACCCTCTAGCCGTTTCATACGCGGCCTGAGAACTAGAATCCCACTTATGGGGAACCTGTCGGATCCGGAGTATATTCCCACGAGGTTGATGCAGTTCTTCGACATCCTGGCCAAGTATTTCCCAGCGCATAGACTGGTGACAAGCGATTTTCATTCTCTTCCTGACACGATCAAGGGCGTCAATGCGCCCGTGGTTCAGACGCGCTACAAAAGACGCACCGTACCGGTCACTACACCTCTGGTAAGCACTCCCCTAAAGCAGATTCTTAATCGAAGCTAACAAGACGCAGGTGCATCAGGGATACTTTGATATTCTTTTCCCAACAAATTTTACTGTCATGGAAAACATGTATAGGGCCTTGACCGGCAAGCTCACACGCGTCGCCTCGCAGGAGGACTTCTTGAAAAGGTGGGCGTTTGTAGAGGAGACGGAGACGAGGAGTGGAGAGAATCCACTGTTGACGTGGTATAAAAACGCCAGCGTCATGACTACTGCATAAATATGAATGGCAATGATACCCATGGTGTGTTCCATATACATGACTTAAACACCTTGCTCATTGTAGCGGGAATGACCGTAAAGATATCGTGCGTATTCGGAATCATCCATCACCCAGCAATACATGTAAATATACCACTTATTTAAATCTTATTTTATCGCCTTGTAAACTAAACATAGGGCATAACGCTTAGGCATAAGGCCGAATCTATCTTTATAGCAATATAAATCTTACTCCCACAGTTCATCTTGATACACTCCTGCCTTGTAAGGACCTAGTCGGCCCATGTCCAAAAGAAACCTATCAACTCGATGTTCGAATATATGGCAAAAACCCTCCAAGGCGACAAGCGCTCTAACAGATATGATAATCGTGATACACATATTTCATATTTCATTTAGAAAAGCAGTTTAAAGTTTCAGTTTTGTCTCGAGCCACTTGGTCGCAACGTCGATCGCTTCCTCGAGCTTCTCTGACTTGTCGCCTTGTCCCATTCTGGTAGGCTGCTTTCCGCCAGATTTGCCACCGACGACTTCGGAAACGGCAGCAGACCATTCCTCGGCCTTGATCTGATCCGCGTGGTGCTAAGAGGTGTTAGTAGGGGAGTTATTTTAGGTTTGATGAGTGTGTACATACAGTGCCAACGTAGACGCCGTGAACAACAGCGCCTTCCTCCTTGCTGCCAGCAAACACATATACGGTCTTGTCCTTGGCCTTTGATTTGAAATGGTTCAGAACATCGCCAATAGCCTTGGAGTTGGCGGAGATGGGTAGGCGTGCGATGTAATAAGACTTGTCTTTGTTATCTGTGTGGTCGAAGTGCTCGATGACAGTGTCTATAGCAGTCTTAGATTCGGCTTTGGTTCTCTTTTTTTGCTCGTCGAGGACATCCTTTTGTACTTTGGCGAAGCGAGTTCGGAATTCATCCTTGGTCAGAACTGAGATTTTGAGGTTGTTAAGGTCTAGCGTAGTAGTCTTCACCTCCTTCTCTCTCTCAGAACCATTAGGCATACCCTCCAGTGCCTCCAGTCGCTGAGAAAAGTCCCGAGCAATAACCTGGACTTGGCGAGCAGCGTCACCAGTGTACGCAATCATACGCCGGATACCTTTAGCGATACCACTCTCTTCAACGATGACAAGATCCTTTATGATTCCTGTCTGATCAACATGAGTACCACCGCAGAATTCTACGCTGACCTTGCGCCATTCCGGATTTTGAGGTTCTGCGAGCAATGTATCGACGTCAACACCCACAGAGACGACTCGTACCGGGTTAGGGTATGTCTCCCCAAAGACAGCGCGAACACCGGCAATGCCGTGGGCGATTTCTAGAGCGACATCTTTATAGTAGACTTTGCAGTTTTGTTTAATGTATGAATTTGAGGAGTCCTCAATCTTTTTAATCTCGGGCAGTGTGACAGCACCCTTGTATGAGAAATCGAAACGAAGTTTCTCCTCGTCCACCAAGGAACCTTTCTGGTGAATTTCGTCACCTAGAACCTCACGAAGAGCGTGATTTAGGATATGAGTTCCAGTATGGTTGCTGCGGATCGGTTGCCGTCGAATCTCATCAAACTCGCAAGTAACTTCGTCATCAGCAGATAGATTGCCGTACTCGAGAAATCCGTTATGAAGAACGTGACCACCAAAAACTTGCACATCCACAACCTTGAATTCAGCAACTCCATCAATGCTGATTGTGCCAGCATCCGCGACCTGACCACCTTGCTCAGCATAGAAGTTGGTGCGATCAAGCATCAGACCAAAAGACTTAGCCTCTGGAATATCTTTGGTGCTTTTCACAAAATTCTTGCCATCATACACCAATCGAACTTTGGCTGTAGTAAGGCTGGTGGAGAATTTTGGAGAGTCATCGGTTGTCAGCACGCCTGACTTGTTGAGTTCTGATATTTGATGGACGTCCAGCTTAGGGAATGCGACAGCTCCTTCCTTTTGGGATTTGCTTGCTTCTCGTGCCTTGAGTTTGGCAACCTCAATCTCGGCATCGTCATACGCAAGGCCACGCTCGTCGCACATGATCTTGGTGAGATCATCTGGGAAGCCATAGGTATCATACAGGCGCCATATCTCAGCTCCGGAAAGCTTATTGGTGCCGTTCTTGATGGCCAGTGCAGCAAACCTCTCGAACATCTTCTCGCCATTGTCAAGTGTTCTTGCAAATTGGACCTCCTCTTCGTTGAGGATTTCGGCAACTTCGGACTGCATCTTAACTATCTCTGGGAACTGCTCACCCATCTGCTCAACCAAGGCGGGTAGAATCTTTGCGAAGAAGTTTCCAATCTCAGCATTAAAATATTTTCTAGCATATCGAGAGCCTCGGCGTAGAACACGGCGAACAACGTAGCCCCGTCCTTCATTATTTGGTACACCTCCATCAGAAATGGCGAACGTCAGGAGGCGGATATGATCGGCAATGACCCTATAAGCTGTATCAATGCCATCTACGTCATCCTTGCCATATTTATCAGTATAAGGCCTAGCATCGGTGACCTTTTGTATCTGCACGAAGAGTGGCGAGAAGACATCCGTGTCGTAGTTAGAGGACTTATTTTGAAGAACAGATACCAATCGCTCAAACCCCATACCGGTATCGACATGCTGGGCAGGGAGTGTCTTCAATGACTTATCCTTTTGTCGATCAAATTGCATGAAAACGTTGTTCCAGATCTCCAATACGTTGGGGTCGTCTTGGTTGACCAGATGAGCAGCATTTCGACCTCCGATTCTATCGAAATGAATCTCGCTACATGGTCCACAAGGGCCGGTCTCTCCCATCTCCCAGAAGTTGTCTTTCATATCTCCAGGGAGAATATGATCTTCAGCAACACCAACCGCCTTCCAGAGCTCCTTGGCCTCAAGATCAGGCTCTAATCCGCTAGCTTCATTACCTTCAAAGTACGTGACATAAAGGCGGTCGGGGTCGAGGCCGAACACCTTAGTGAGAAGCTCCCATGACATTTCAATAGCCCCCTTCTTGAAGTAATCTCCAAATGACCAATTACCCAGCATCTCGAAAAATGTCTGTGTGCTATTAGTTACATTCCAATTGTCAGCGAAGCAAAGTAATATACATGATGATAACTGTCCTTTCCAACATCATCGAGGTCCTAGACATATTAGCATAAGCATGGTAGCGATAGCCATGTTAAGAAGCCTTTACATTGTGTTTTCCACCAGCACGTATACACTACAGTATGGTTAGTAGAGGGCACGTGACATGTGATAGTGGGTAAAAGGGCTTGCCTTTTGAGTATCCACAGCTCGTTTTAGACTAGCAAAGGCCTCTGTACTTCCTACAGTGCCGAGGAAGATTGGTTTGAACTGGTTCATACCGGCGTTGGTGAAGAGTAAAGTAGGATCATTGTGGGGGACCACAGAAGAAGAGGGCACTACAGAAATGCTGGGTTAGCAAGGTTTCTCCGGGATGTCTATCACCTTCAAGATTATATATCTAGTGCTATAGACATCCGTTTATATGATCTAGAACTAGAAGTCGGTTGCCATCTTCTTTTTACGGGGCCCAGAGGTGATTTTCTTCTGGATTTGGCGGGGCAACAATGAGGCTATTCCTGCTATCACAGGCGCCTGGAAAGCGATTGATGACGCCCTAGAGGAAGGGCGAGTCGTTCCAAGCAGCCGGGTATTCTTGGGGACGAAGTAAAGCACGCAGAGAAGATCATAGTGGAATGGGGCGTTGCACATACCAACGGTGTGCTCTTTTCCCTGGAAGTACTCAATGAACTGCTTCCTCACTACGGGCGCAGTCCATTTAACCACGTCAGCCATCTTGAAATGATCGCCGCGGTAACGCTGCTGGTGGTGATCCGGGGGTCGTTGACAGGTGGTTGTTGTGTGTAGAAGCCCGGGGTGACGTCCGGATCGCGGGTCGTTTTTGTAGAAGATTCTAAAGTGAAAATGAGTCAAACGAGGCCTCAGACTTCTCCAACTACCAAAACTGGTCATTCGCCCTCTCGAACTTGCAAGATTGTACGACCGGCTCACGGCTCAGCTTCAGCTTCAACTGATCAATTATCTGCCTGCTTGTCTGCTTACACTCCGTGCGCGCAGTCTTCCAGGTGTTTCAGCAAGTCTCGTGTGGTTGGAATTGGAAGTGAGGTTGTGAGCATGGGATGGATCGTCGTCAAGCGGCCGACGGCAGGATAAGGAAAAGGAAGGCAGATAGCCAGGACAACAACGAACGCCTCTCTAAGAGGCTGAGTCTTCTTAATCTAGGTATGATAATTGTGATAATTACATCTCCAATGACTACCCGCTGACAACTTCCAGAACGCAATGGCCAGAAGCTCTATGTCCCTGTCGAGCGCCACTCCCGGCCGAGGACACCGGAACAGCCGACCAAGCCTCCAACAGACGACGATGTGATGCAGCTTGATAATACGAAGCACAAAGTGTATATCTATAACTTAGATGATGAGCTCTCCGACAGCGATTCCTCATCGGACGAAAAGAAGCTGGTGTTTCTTCCCGACATTGAGAAGCATCTTCGCGATAACCGCATTCCAGCCTCAATACGCGCCAACAAAGAGGGCGAATTAGCAGGGAGAAATTTGAACAACGAACTCGTTTTATACGCTGTACCAAGCTCTCTCAGTGTCTCAGAGGACAAAGACGGTGTCAGAAAAGCCATCATTGAGACGAGAGCACGGGCACAGGAGAAGGCAAGAAAGGACTTAGAGATGGCTCGAACCACCACTACAAACTTTTCCACAACTGAGAACACAGCAGCGAAACTACCAACCAATGCTACGTCCCTTGCGGTCGGCAATAGCTATGGCCTGGCACCAACAGTACAAGTAGCGGATAATGATCCAGACGCCATGGAATTGGATTGATGATATCTTTGAGAGGACTTTGTTCAATAGACGCTAAACGATCATAAATTTACAATATATTCCCACGCCTTCCGTCAGTCATTTGATAGGTGAAGGAGAGAACGATTTCTATTCCTGATAGAATCTAAAACAATGTTGAGTGATTTTTCTGTTGTTGTTTTCAATTTAGGTCGAAGCTGCCCGACCCTTCACTGCTACAAAGCTTGGCATTATACTCGTCAGAATGCCTACCATTACTGAATCCCACGAACTTAAACGCCCACTCTGCCATTTCCTGCCGTACGCCAAGGATCACCCCGATGATAACATGCCTTATAGCCTGTACGGGTTGTTACTCGTACTGCTTGAACCTGTTTGATTGGCATGCAACGCCGCTGCTGGAGGCGGTCCCGGTGGAGGAATATATTCTGGTGCAGGCTCGCCACTCTCCGCAGGTCTTCGCGTAGGTTCTGCTCTCCACTGCGATGGGTCTGCCTTGGTTGCTCCAGCAGGAGGCTGATACACCGGCGGAGGTGCAGCGTTTGCGTCGTAAACAGGCGGCGGGAACGCATGCATGCCGTACTGCTCGGGCCTGTATGGGTAATACTCTGGATATGGGTTGCGGTAAGCTGGATCATATTGTGCTCGCTCCGCTCTACTTAGAAGCCACTACTCGGGTGTCAGTCTCTATAAATCAGGACGTGGAGAAGGTGCCTTACTCGATGATATGCGAGCGGCACGAGGCCCTTTCTGATTCTTCGTTTGGCATGCATGCGCCCGAGGACCATGAATAGAAGGAAGAAGACGACTACACCAGCGAAGATGGACCATCGCACAATCTGTCCTGTCTAGATCTGATGTTAGAGTAAATTTGTTGTCTAATAGAAGCACTGGACTCACCCTCGTCCACCAAAACGGGACGTAATCATCGCTGCTGTCGTCCACAATCTGAGAATCGTCCACAGTAGTCGACATGTTTGATTGATTGATCTCTGTCGACAGCTCAAATCAATATCTCCACGAGAAGGGTGTGCAAGTTCGAAAATGGCAGCCAGACGTGTATGGGTGGTGTTCTTATCGTGGATGCGAGGAATGCGCGAGAGGCTGAGCCACGATTGCGTCGTTGCTGGCGTCGATCTGAATCCGCGGCGTATATGTAACAGCCCCCTTCGTCGTCCGCCGAAGCGACGTTTCAAATTCACCGCAGTGGCTGTACGAGTAAAGATGGCTGGTTAATACTGCAATTGCCGCAAAACACGAACCGCCAGGTAAAAGTCGGAATACGGAGAGGATATAAGAAGATGCGTCTTTCTATAATCGAATTTAGGCTACTCGAGCAGCAAGGGCGTCAGCCAAATCACCGAGAAGTGGAATGAGGTGAGGGCACCGTCCATAATTTACCTCGCATTGCCGCAAGATTGGCTCCCTGCAGTTGCGGTACGGCTGGGTAGGTACCCGAGGTGCGCAACGAGTAAGCTGCCGTGATTACTGTACAGTATCTACCTAATGCAAGGTGCCGTACAGTATCTTGAGGCTGTACTGGAGATGCCTCAAGCAGCTTAATAAAGTATCGGCTAGGAAGGGGACCACCAGCCCTAGATACGGCCCATTTGGAACAGTGGCAGATCAGGTATCTAAGCGTAGTAAGGTCTGAGGCAAGGGCTATGGCACTGTATCAGTTATCGGTAGGCTTGGTCCCCGAGCCCGAGCTCCCTGCGGTATCGCATGCGACATGTCTCAAGATTTCTATAGCATGAGAATCTATATTACCTTCTTGCAGAGAAGATTGCGATATATCATATATCGTATTGCTATTTGCTAGTACTGCGAATAAGCAATGCCCCGATAATAGCAATAATGAATTGTCTTCATATCTGTCTGATCTGTACACGAGTATTTAATAATAATAGTATAATTATCCATCTATTGGACATTTGAACTCCCGTCCTTCTTGAATTGCACTTTCCGACGTGTCTTCACCCTGTACAGCCTCCAAACACGCTTGGTGATATATGTGTCTGCAAGCGAGCACAACGAGCGGTCCAAGGTCTCGCTCTCGTCTCAGCTGGCCCTCACTTTCCACGTCGTCCTCGTCGTCTTCCCTACCCACAGCCGAGCTCACCAGGATTCCCTGGCTAGTTCCTTTGCCTTTCCCCTTGCCCTTATCCTGGCCTAGGCTAACAGTTTTGTTCTCTCGCTGGTCCCGGCTCCCCTTGCCTCTCTCTGAAATGCTCTCGAGGAGTGCTGCGCGTTTCTCCTCTCTCTTGCCTGCTTCTTGCACTTGCTTCTCCTCCCACCTGCTAAATACATCGCCGGCGGCCCCAGGACCCCACACCCTCCGTCGGCATCCTTCGCAGACAGATCCACGAGGCCTCCAGCCACGTTGGCGTAGTTCCGATGCGGACTGCACGTTCACGAAAAGGTCTTTGTCCAGGAGACGGTTTGCAAGGCTGAGAATGCTTTCTTCATATGCGTAGGCTGAGAATATTGAAGATAGAACTGATCGAAGATCGCTCAGATTTGGGGAAGAAACAGATGCCCGTTTGAGGAAAGCTCGTAGTATGCGAAGGAATGAGAGATTTGTACCAGAAGATGACGGACTAGAAGTTGACGTCAGAAGAGCTGTAAAGCTGCGCTGGACGAGAGTTCGCAGTGTCGAAACGAGCTTCTCGGAGCCAAGTGGCTTTGGGCTGGATATATCAACATTAGAAATACTAGTAGAGATATTCTTAGTAATCTGCACTATTGCATCTATAAAGTCGAGCCACAAAAGTTCCTCTGGGAGAAGATCGCCTTTAGGTGCGGGCTTCTGCACTCTTGAAGCTGGTGATCGTCGTGATGAGACTTTTGCGTGACCTTGACACAGCCAGATCCCAACATTTGTATATTTCTGCAGCGCCTCCAAGAGATCCTCTGCAGCCTCTTCTTGCTGCGATTCCTCCATTTCTTTTTCTGTTGAATCGAGAAGTCCCACTAAGGCGCCTTCCAATGTGCCGAGATGTTCAATCAGCCGTTTCATAGCCTCTGTGATCTGGCCTTCCCTTGCCATCAATACTACTGCTGCATCAATGACATAGCTATCTTCCATAGCTGGTAGAACCTTCTCAAGACGGAGGTCGGCGGCTTGGATGAGGCCCACATAATCCACAACATGTGACGGATTGAATCTGCACATCAGTTGCACATAGCGTTCCACGAAACTCTTCTCCAAAGGTGCCTTTCCATGTTCCGTGCTCTTCTTTTCTGGCTCTAGAATCGTTTCTAGGTATATATACTCATTCTCGGCGTCGCCAGATAATGCATCGATAATGTTCTGGTGAAGCGAGGGCGCATATAGCTCAATTGCTTGAGCAGTCCTCACAGGATCAATGTCTACAAGTTCCCCAGCATGGGATTGAATAACCTCTTGTATCTCTGCTATTTGCCGTTTCGTAAGGCTCGATCGAGCTCTCAGACAATCCGCAATACATTGGAACACTCCATCGCGGTCCTCGCGGTCATCAAAATAGGTTTGTAGAAGTTTAGCGTATTCTTTGTCGGCTCTGTACACGCTCTTGAGGACCCTGTAGAACCCAGCCTTCTGGAACAAGGGTATGAGAGAAGAAAGATCTGTTGGATGATACACTGACATGAGATACTCAGCACTTAGTTGGGCATCATCAGATATGTCATCTCCTGGATAGTTGCAAAGGCCAGTGAGAACTTTACGAAGTGAAGTGCCGGAGAGTAAGAGGTATTGGGGGAATTTGGGAAGGTTGCGAGCAATGAACATATCTAAGTAAATTGTGTCCTCCGGAGCAAATTCTGCCGGGTTCATCACTTCCAGAAGTATGCTAACAATGTATTGACGGTTGACTGACAGTCCAAAGACCTGTTCTTCGGGCATCTCGCGATTTGTGCCCCCGTTGAGAGCTCGCTCAGGTGTATCATTAAGGAAGGAGTCTTCAAATGCCTCGTTCAATGCACTTAAAAAGCTAGGTGCATCAAATTTCAGTATCATCCGCAGGTATGGGAATGATGGTTCCTCTGTTTGATTTGGTTTCGTAAGGAAAGGTCTGTTACTCCCCTTGGGCCAGGTGATGGTTTTGCCCGAGAAAAGGAACCAATAGAGCTCTGCTTTCGCATTGAGGGCTTCTTCATCCCCTAGGGATTCCCCAGTAGGATATATTCGCCCAGTAAATGTGTAAGACATATATGGAAACATTTTCAGAGCGTTAACGCCGTATATTGGGTCATCCATAACATCGCCATTGGAAAAGTAATCTCCATTTTCGACTAATGGGACCAATAGAGTCAAAAGATCAATAAGGGGTGTAATATAGTCGTTTAAAGCTTGATTCCAGATGTATATGAGAGCATCATAGAGGTTGTGTTGTTTGCAAAGTGTGGTGACCTGATCAATGTCCAATGTTGTCGTCTCCATGTGGCATATAATCTCTTCCAAATGGCTTTCTAATCCCTGACTAACATAGTGAGTTATTATCGATTTGACAACTATTGGAGGTACTGAGGTAATCTGCTTGTCCAGAATATATGGTTCGAGGGTCTCATGAAAGATTCCTTCAGACTCGTCACCCTCGTACCATTCGTAGGCTTCATCAAAAAGGAAGTCCACGTCGCCGATGCTAAGACAGGCAGCAAAGCATGCTTCTGCAAGATCCTTGAGCTGAGTACCTCTAACCTCATCAAGGTCCGGTTTCGGGGTCTTCCCAAATACAAATCTCAGGGACGCAATCATTATCTCCACCAGCTTATCCCGCACCATTGAGTGACGCAATTCAGTATTCTCAGGAAGGCCAATAGTAAGTTTATCAGAATCTCCGGTATAATAAGAGGTTGCAAGATGTATTGCTCCAATATAATCACCATTTTCCATTAGAGCTATGAGCCGATCAGCCCAGTTTGATAATGTCCCAATAGACACATCATTGAACCCAAGGAGAAACATTCTCCCTTTGTAAGCCTTGAAGCTCATATAAAACGCATCTGCAACGACGCCATGCATTGAAGGGTCTTCTTCGTCCAACTGCTCAACAAGGCTGTGTAGTTGTTTTGAAAATAGATCCTGGTGAAATATGTGTTTCTGAATAAGGTCAAATGCTTCTGTCATTCGCATGGATTGGTCCTCCAGAATAATGAGTCGTTGCGTGATTGTGAGGACAGCCAAAACGGATCTACTTAGCCACTGTACAGCAACTATAGCCTCCTCGGCTTTCCAACGACTGCGGGCTTTAAAGAAGAGACTTGGTTCTTTGTCCTTGTCTAATGCAGGAACCTCATCAATATCCATGACAGTTAAAACATTCGACCAGCAGTAAACAAGCTTTAGCTTGGATGTCATCTCGCCAGTCGTAGGATCTTTCGCCTTTAGCTTCACTGCTGGGAACCAAGCAAGACAGCCACTCATGGCGCTGTGAGCAACAACTTCTTTCGGACGAGCAGCCTTATGTTGAGTTTGTGCGATTGGTGTTGTGGACACAATTACCAACAGATAAGGTGTCAGCATAGCAGTCAATCCTAGGCCGTCCGTCCTACGTTCAACGTTACCAAGAGGCAGCGGGGCGAAGGCCAAAACTGTACTGGGCTTCCTTGGTTTTCCAACAGCAGCTGCATCATCGGGATAACGTCCAAGGATACGAGTGGTCTTTACAGATCGGCCAAGCGCACCGGTTCCTCGAGTTGCTAGGTGTGAAAAAGCCATCCCACGGTCATCTGCAGAAACAACAGCTGTATGTCTTGTACCAAGAAATCCCAAATGGGTAATTGCGATGTTTGGGACATGTCCATCAGCGGTCCGGTTTTTTAGCTGTGAGGAATCCAAATGAGGGATGTGTAAGAAAGGGCGTGCCGGCCTGGAAGTGTCCCATGTGAAGATACTACCGTCTGCATGGCCCCCCGCAATCGTGCTATGGTCAGCAGAAATCGCAATTGAAGTGATGGAGCCGGACTCCACAGCTATGAATGTTAATATCATCGTTAATTGATAGTAAGGTGTGGCTTACCTTTTGTGCCAGGTCCTATTATCGATTTGAGGTTCTGATGATAGTCGAATATGAGAATTATGCCCTTTGAAGTGCCTAGAACTATAGATGCCGATACAGAAATACATGTAGGTGTCCCAAAATTGCGTTTGCCAATCTCTGAGAATGCTTGCCCATTCATTTTCTTCAGCTTCGTCCATCGTATAACCTCCCAAGGAGGCGAGGGCGTGTCGGTATCTCCAGCATCCAGCATTAGTTGACTGCTAATAGAGACCTGCCGCGAATGCCCTGATAAGAAAGCTGGAGAAGAAGCTCGAGGCGAGTTGAGGGGAGAGGAGGTCAAGCGTGATTGGAATCGGCGATCAAATGGTCGGAAAGAGGGGGTCGGGCTATCTAAGCCAGGCCTCGATGCCAGGGACGGCAGTATGCTACTTCCAGGTGATGAAAGAACAGAGCCCTAATAGAAATCGTTAGCAATACCCTGAGAGAGGGCAGTCGCCTCGTACCTGAACTGAAGGCGTATCGTCTGGAATCGAAAGCATCGACCCATTCGGACTCCCGGCTTGGCGTGATACCTGCTCTGCAGACCCATCCTCTGACGTGGTTTCCTCTCGCTGGACATTCTTATATCCTCTACCAATAATTCCGTTACCCAAGGACTCATCTAGAGAGACAGCGGCTCTTTCTTCCTCGAGCATTTCAGCAATGCATACTCCATTAGAAGCTGATCCGGACAGTTGCTCGTGATCTGTGGCAATACCCGTAGCACCCCTCGATATATCTAGCCTTACGGCATCGTCCCCGCCGTTGTCCTCCTCCACACTCTCGGTCTCTGAAGAAGAGCTCATCGAGGATTCCCAGTATGGCGCATTGCTCCGGCGTGATGGTATAGATGCACCGTATTCTCAAGAGGCTCGCCCGCCACTCAAATTCTACAGGCCATCAGCGTCTTAAACAGGAGACCAATTGACCACACTCTTTAAAAGGTGTTTTTAGGAATGGGAAGCTATTTGAAGCTTGGATGCCTTCGTTGATTGCGACCACCCATCGATAGCGACTCGCTTGTAGATATTGCAGATAGCGCAGATATGGCCTTATTATTCCTCGGGTTCATTGAAATACGCCGGGTGTCAGGTATTCAGAGTATGGCTACCTATTGAGGGCTCTGTATTTGCAGTGTTACGATAAACCTTGCGGCACAGCTTCATCTGAGTAAAGAAGCTACCTCTCGGGACTTGCCGCATTACGATGTAGTCAATCAACCTCTCCGCAAAACGATTACAGTATACAACATCAGACTAGAGCAATCATGCCAGTAGGACCAGAACTTCCACCCCATCTTGCGAAACGCAAGCGCTCAAAGGATGCCGAGGACAACCCAGTCTCACCGCCAACCAAGATTAGAGCTACAAGTCCAGATGTTGAACCCAGACAACGGCGAGTTCTAGGTCCAGCGCCTCCACCAGCGCCTTTAGATGAAATGCCTACTCAATCAGTGGAGAAGTCTGAAGAAGATAGTAGTAGCGATGATGATGACTTTGGGCCTGCTCTTCCTCCACCACCTGGGTCAGTAGCTGCCTATCAGGCAGAAGTTCGACGAGAAAAGGAACAGGATGCCGCAGCACAGGAAGAGAAGGAAGTGAAGCCCCAACGAGAAGAATGGATGCTTGTACCACCAACAGACTCTGACTGGAGTTCCCGAATCGATCCCACAAAACTGAAGAACAGAAAGTTCGCGTCAGGTAAAGGCGCAAAGGCGCCGACAGAGAAGTCGGGCGTTAGTGCGATTTGGACGGAAACACCTGAGCAGAAGAGGCAGAGACTTGAAGACAAGGTCATGGGCCGCAAAGATCCCTCAACATCATCGCAAGCCCGGTCGAAGCCACGGAAGGATGACGCGGAGGCAGAAGCTACAGCGAGGAGAATTAAGGAGTACAATGATAAGAATCGGAATCGCAGTCTCTACGATGAGCATAAAAAGGCAGTGCCGAAAGAAAAAGAAGACGACCCAAGTGCGCGTGCATTTGACAAGGAGAAAGACATAGGGCTCGGTGGTAGAATTGGTCACGTTCAGAAGAAGGACATGTTGAAACGCGCAGGTGATTTCGGAAGCCGATTCGAGAGAGGGAGCTTCTTGTGAGCTGTTAGTTGAGCGGGACACTCTTAATCTTCATGAATGGCGAAATGCCAGCTAAGATAGGCTACATATTTTTCCAGCAACAGTCTTCAGGCCATATCCCATGTCCTGCTAAGAAGAAGCAATGGTATCAATAATCAGATGACAGGAGCAGCCTCGTCCTTGATGTTCATAGACGTTGTCTTCTCCTTTCGCCGCTGCTCAACCCAAACTCCTAGTTCTCTCCATATCCTCTCCTTTTCGGCTGGGAGCAGGGAAGCAGCCAATCCACTCGTACTAGTAGCGACAAACACTCTAGCCCCAGTCCAGGCCTGCCCGTCTCCATCCTTAAAACCAATTCCCATACTCTCCTTGTCGTCCTGCCAGCCGTACCTAAACTCATCTTTCTTGATAGGTCGTCCACGTCGTACCCTCCAAATGCTCTCCCAAATACCTTTGCCCACAATACACACCGATTCAGGCTTATATTTCTTTATTTTCTCCTCTAAAATGTGCACACTAGCATCCATCTCTTTCTTCGATAGCTCCGACCCGTTTCTCGTTGGTCTCTCTACGATATTTGTATTTCCGAGAGCAAATAACCTTGGCAGATCTCCATCCTCTTCAGGGCGGCATCTTCGAGGTGTGCAGCCACTACTGTGAAGCAGCTTCCAGAAGAGGTTTGAAGGATGCGCAAAGGCATGGCCATCTGTGGAAGTTCGGATGCCAGGATTGAGACCAACGTAAACACATATGAGGTTCGGTTGGAGAATATCGGGCAGTGGAGGGAGATGTGCATAGGTGGAAGGAGGAGCATAACCTGATGGAGAGCGAGATTTCTTGCGGGGTGAAGGTGATGGCTTTCCGTTCAGATTGCTAGATTTGCGCTTCAGATTTGGCGTGGTGGAGTTTAAGGCCTTTGACTCTCGAATAGGAATTCGAGGCCTTCGAGGGCTTCGTCTTGTAATAGCATATGGATCACAATTGATGGCACTTTCCGTGGTAGTGGAAGCCTTGGGGACGAAGGCGAAGTCGGAGATGTTCAATCGACCGTTGAAGCTCGGGGTGAGAACTAGAGAGCTCCGCATAACCTCATCTTCTGGCTTGAGCATAGCTTCACTGTCCTCCAGCCTGAGAACCGGTACCTCGTCTATGGCATCATCATCTCTCTCAGCGTCAGTGATCGACGTCATGCTATGGTACAGGTACGTTCGAGGTCAATTGGGGATGGGAGAGATTAGCAAATATGCCCTTGGCTAAGTCCGGCAAGGATGGATCTGGAGGCCTTGAATCTGTCAGTTAAGGTAGGAACGAAACGAATTCTAGAGTTATTTGATGAATAGGGAAGCGATGCCAAGCTATAATCGAAGCAAGCAAGTGATAGCTCTACTACCGTGCTCGTGACAGTCTACCTTAGGAGCCTTAGGCAGCTAGCACGGTGGCACGGTGTCTCACCACAGCAAGCTAAGTAACTAAGCTTATTTCCAGGTTCGCAAGCGGGCCATTCAAGCCCCGGGGATCTCGGACGCCAGACACTTCAGGTAACAACGTGGTTTTGGCGTTTGGTGGTTTTGCAAGGCGCAGCGGGCCCGGTGAGATCACAAAAGGACAGCAAGTGCCTCTCGGTCCGCCCAAGGCAGCCTCGTCTTGGCTACTTGCGCTATGACGGAGCGGAGAGCGCGAGAGCGAAACGCCCAACACAGCCCAGCCCAGCCCAGCCCGTCCCTTTGATGAATTCTATCTACTTCACTCAGTACATCCCATTCTACCTATATGCCTACCTTGCTCACACTACATAAGTGATTTAGTTGCTCCAACTGCACAACAAACCTTGCGGGCCCGTGCATATGATTTTGGCTCTTCTCTTCCATGGCCAAACCTGCCTGTATTTTCAAAACTCGTGCCGCGTTTCCTGTTGAAACTTTGATATCACAATCGCGTCACAATGAAGATAACTATTCTACTCTTTTTGTTGCTTGGCACTGCTGTCAATGCTCTACCACAACCCGTCGCCGATAGACAACACCAAAATCGACATGCCATCGCGTTATTAGATCCTCGAGAAACGGACATCCCGTTAGAGAGTCTATGGAGGCGCAAAGGTGGGGGTGGTAAAGGCGGTCGCGGCGGTGGGAGCAGCTCTTCAGGTTGGTTCTCCGATAGCTGGAGGGCTGAATCATAAAGCTGATGTTCAGGTTCATCATCTTCCTCTTCTTCTAGTAGTAGGGGCTCGTCCTCCTCATCTACAGGTGGGTTCCCCTCCTCCCTTTCCAACAGTGAAGGGGCATCCTCTTCTTCATTGGGTCATAGGGTGTGTCGTCATCCTCGGGTGGTAGAGGTTCTGTGCCCAGGAATGGGTAGTTTTCATTCATGTGTCAACTCCCTGTCTTTTCCATTCTAGTAGCAGAAACTCATCCTCTTCATTCTCAGGTGGTCGCACAACAACAGGTTCTGGAGTATCGCCGTCTTATGGAGGAGGATCGGTATATGGTGGAGGAGCTAGCGTGCCCTACACGTCGGGCTCGCGCTCAGCAGGAGGAATAAGTCCAATTCTTGTTGGAGGCCTGGCTGCGACAGCGATCTTTCCTGGACTTTGGCTGTACAGCGTCTACTCATACCCATACGCTCACCCATGGGCCTACTATAACAGTACATCAAAGAGGAACGAGACAAAGCCAGTAGAATGCTTGTGCGAGCAGTACCAAGAGTGTGGATGCGACGACAATACAAACAGCACTTATCAAGCCGACATCCTGGGCGATGGTAGCTATTCGGGCTTAAATAGGTCTCTAGTCACTGTCAGTGATGTCAATAGCACGAGCACAATCCTCATCAACGGCACATTACCAAATGGCACAACTGCGTCAGGTGGGACAGAAAGTGCCGATAGTGCTGCCGGGAGTTTGACCCACACTCTGATAACTTCTTCTGGATATTGGGTCATGCTTGTCCTGGTTGGGTGCACAGTCTTCATGGTCTAAAAATGCACACGAGGTCTTTATGTCTTTCCTGCTGCGACTTTGCATTCTATGGTCGACAGGGCTGCTGACGGTGTTTATCTCTGCTTCCGGAAATATATCATCAGCATTGATAGGCGTTCATTTACTGGGCCTATTTTGGTGTTGATAGCCGTTAAGCCTAGGAGATTGTTCAGAATGATGTTCAAGATACTTTTATGAACTAATACAATACGAAACAAATACAGTGTTGGATACCTGTATTATAGGCCACAGAAACATGCTTAGAGAGATTCGGGAGGTAACTAGACCCCTCCTGTTCAAATATCCACAACGATCAGTAAAATGAATGCCGACCCGTACATGTTCACAGCTCTCTCCAAATGTATGATCGAGAAATGATATATAAGACCAACTATCTTAGGCGACTTAGTTGGTATGAATGAAAAGCTACTAGTCCCGCGAATATATTATGAATGAAGGAGCTTAGACAACGCGTAAAACATATTATGAAGTGTGGTGCAGAAGCAATCTCATTATTCGTGAATAATGACGGTATTGAAATTCGAAAGGTATAGGCAGGTAATGTTCTGCCTTGGTTGCCTGACATTCGAATCGTGTGGAGAGAATGTGGCCCGAGCTCCAGCGGAATTATCACGGTCGGGGTCGAAAGCTCTAGAAGTGTATCGTGAGAATATTGATATGCGATTGTCCTGCCACTTTTGATTTTCACAAACAACTTAAAATTTTCACCTTCACCTCCAAGTTTTCACGATACTTCAATAAACCCTGAGAACTACCCATTTCACTATGGCCGACGCATTGAAGGCCGCAGGTAACGCAGCTATTGCTGCAAAGAATTTCGACGAGGCTGTGTAAGTACTCGAGATTTCTTTACATGCCTAGCGGTCCATGACACTGCCCTATATTCCCAGTATACTCATAGCAAACCCTCATGCAATTGCTAACTCTGTCACAGCGATAAGTTTACACAAGCTATCGCGATCGAGCCTACAAACCATATCCTCTACTCGAATAGATCGGCCGCATATGCCTCAAAGAAAGAATTCCAGGCTGCGCTCGATGATGCAAACAAGGTTACAGAAATCAAGCCAGATTGGGCAAAAGGATGGGGCCGAAAAGGTGCTGCTTTACATGGTCTAGGGGACCTTGTAGGTGCACATGATGCCTATGAACAGGGTCTTGAGCTAGATCCAAGTAACGCAGCTAATAAGTCCGGTCTCGATGCTGTTAATCGTGCTATTAGTGCTGAAGCCAAAGCTGGTGAGTAATGAATTCATCTATATTATTTTATTGACTTTATTGCTCACAAAATGTTTCTCTAGACGGCGTCACTGGGGATCCAACTGGTGGCCTTGGTAACATGTTCAATGATCCACAACTTGTCCAAAAGCTTGCCGCAAATCCTAAGACTAGCAGCTTTCTTGCTGACCCGGCATTTATGTTCAAGCTCAATCAAATTCGACAAAATCCCACCATGTCACAGGATCTTTTCTCCGATCCTAGAATGATTCAAGTGCTTGGGGTCTTGATGGGTGTAGATATGGACATGTCAATGGGGGGCGGTGCGGACGGCCCCTCATCTTCCAAGGAGGCAGAAGAGGACGTTCCAATGCCAGACGCGCGACCTTCAAGTTCCAGCACGCAGCAGCCGAAGAAAGAACCCTCCCCTGAACCAGAACCAGATCCAGTAGACGAGGAAGCAATTGCAGCGAAAAAGGCAAAGGAAGAGGCTGAAGCAGAGAAGAAGCTGGGTACCGAGAACTACAAGAAGCGCAACTTTGATGAAGCTATTGCACATTATAGCAAGGCATGGGAATTGCATAAGGACATCACCTATTTGAACAATCTTGGTGCTGCCAAATACGAAAAGGGTGATTTTGAAGGCGCAATTGAGGCGTGTACACAGGCTGTAGAGCACGGACGAGAAGTCTACGCCGATTTCAAGATGATCGCAAAGTCTTATGCTCGAATCGCTTCATCATACGAGAAGCTGGGAGACCTGACTAAGGCTATCGAGAATTACCAGAAGTCTTTAACTGAGCACCGTACTCCGGAGACTGTCAACAAGCTCAGAGCGGCAGAAAAAAAAAAGATTGATACTGCAAGAAACGCATATATAGATCCAGAGAAGGCCGAGGAAGCCCGAGAACTAGGTAATGCTAAGTTTAAGGAATCAGACTGGCCAGGAGCTGTTGAAGCATACAGCGAGATGATTAAGCGTGCACCAGATGACCCAAGAGGTTACAGCAATCGTGCCGCCGCGTTCATAAAGCTTCTAGAGTTTCCAAGTGCCGTCGATGACTGCGACTTAGCTATCAAGAAGGATTCAAAATTCATCAGGGCATACCTCCGCAAAGCCCAGGCATACTTCGGTATGCGAGATTACAACAAGTGCTTAGACGTATGCACCGAAGCCTCCGAAGTGGATGTGTCAAAGGCGAATGCTCGCGAGATCGAGCAGCAACAACAGAAGGCACTTCAAGCCATGTACTCCTCCCGCGAGAATGAGACCGAGGAACAGACCAAGGAGAGAATTCAGAGAGACCCTGAGGTAAGCCACGTAGCCTAAATGATTAATGCGTCTGTCTACTAACACTATTATAGATTCTCAGCATTATGCAAGATCCAGTCATGAACAGTATCCTACAGCAGGCACAAGGTGACCCAGCAGCACTACAGGAGCACATGAAGAACCCAGGTATCAAGTCAAAAATTCAAAAGTTGATGGCTGCCGGTGTTATCAGAGTAGGCCGATGAGCTTGGTATGGAGGATGCTTTGCCATGTGCTTGAGAATATTCACATATCCGTTGTCTCCACGCTTCATAAATTGGGTTTTGTACTTTAGTTCTTGCTGGACTTAGCGACTCATAAATGTGTAAGGAACTATCATTGTTTTACTATGCTTTATTATCGGGGATGACATGTACTAGATGAGTCTGATTAAAAACTCATGTGACTAGGTGAAAGTGGTTTATAGATGACGCTGAACGATTCCACACTGTAACTTCAACATGGCAGCCGACTTATCCCTGAATAATGATTTCTGCAGGTACTTTAAGAGCTACTAATTATGTATTGAACTGGATCTCCCCCACTCCCCACCCCCAAAAAAGTCTTTGGATTAAACTGGCACTCGATTCTCGATTGTCGGATGTATCACGTGACTTCAATGTCACTTCGAGTTCGCGATTGCGCTTACAGGGGTCAGGTCCTATGGGCGATTCGCAACTTTACAACTACATCACATTTCCCCCACCTTATGCAGGAAACAATCTTGAAACCCATGACTCTCAGCGCACACGAGCCAGTGCTGAACCTGCTCATGATACTCATTATTCAAATAGTACTTTAGTGACATTCCTCGTTCACTGATGATTACAGTTTCATAGCGACGCGCGACCGGGCTGATCGGTCCTAAGTAAGGTATAAGTTAAGGATGGCCGGCTCACCGTCGCAGGACTTTGCATCTCTAGGTGAAGAGGACTGGAAGCAAGTTGAGGATCAGGATAGGTCTGCACTACAAAACCTACTAGACAATAGTGCGCAGAGCGGAACAGACGCTGGTCTTCTCAACCTAGACCGACCTCTCGACCTGGGCGAGAAGGCTGACGATGCGGAAGATTTTGAGGATATCAGCGATGACGATCTCCCAGATGAAGAAGAGGCGACTGGAGGATTGGGAGCAGAGGCACCTGGGCTTACAGATGATGGAGGAACGAGTCACGACACAGATGACCTTTTTGGTGAAGGTCGCGAATCCTCACCTTTCGATGAGATAGAAGGGCATGATGATATTCAGATTCAGCAACCGGGTGATTTACAATCATCTCAGATCATCGGTAACCGGCTCACATTACCCTCTCTTGATACGATAGCGAATTTTCGAGATATCAACTTTGATCCTGATCCAAAGCTATCCGCGGAGGCTAATCAAGACCTTTCGATACCTGCACCTGCTGAGTCTGCTGAAGATTTACTGCAGCAAACGTGGCCGACATTTAAAAAAGGGGTCACTATCAACTGGACGGAGCTTCTTCCACCTAAAAAAGCCCACTATATCCCTAAGCAACCGCTCAAAACTCCAAAAACAGTGAATCCTACGAAAGTCAGTCTCGATATAGCACTAGATCAAGAGAAGTCTTTCCGGGTTGCAGGTGCAGCCACCTCGAATAAGCGCCAGCGTATAACGGAGGCGGAAGCGAAGGGCTTAATAGCCGTAATCGAGGAATCTTCTAATGAAGGCAGTAGCGAAGAAGACTTTGACTGGGATACACCTCCATCGGATGAAGAGATCGGTGGCATTACATGGACCGATCTTCAGCTGGTCTGTGATGACTGGGAATCCAAGATCAATCCAAGCTTGCCTGACGTTGAAGTTGTCGACGACGCCGCTGATGATCCTATGCTTGTTGATGATGAGGATGCCGCCTGGTTTCGAGAGTTCGGGGTTCATCCTGCAAAGAGACAGAAGATCACTCATGGAGAGCCAGATATTCTCAATGCTCCATCTTTTGCAGTACCTTCTTTCGACGACTTTGAACGAGTAACGTCTCGCGTCGCAAAACGTGTTGTGCTTGATCTGAATGATCCGCATCTTCTAGTAGATGTGCATCAGGTTAATCCTGCTGCAAAGCGTCTCCGTTTGGGTGGTAATTTCAAGCGTGGAGGAAGTGGCAGCATCTCTAAGAGTTTGAGCCAACGATTCAACATATCCAATGATGAAGCGTATGATGCTTTGAAGGAGAACCATCAGAACAAGGTCCGAGCACTCATTGGCAACATTTCCGTCGAGCACAGCATGCCAGCTCTCAAGCTACAGTGGCCTTACTACCGAGTCAAACTTTATACTCGAGAGGCTCGTTCGTACCATAGACCATCTTTAAAGTTCAACAAATTCCTCAACCACGTCATATTCTTCTCGAAACCAGCACAGCGGAAGAGAAAGCATATGAAAGGTCTCTCGACTCAAGAAATTTTCAAGGAGTCGAAAGATCTGACACTTGCTGACAACTCGAACGCTATGCTCCTGGAATATTCCGAAGAACACCCCACTGTCCTCTCAAATTTTGGTATGGGCAACCGCATCATCAACTACTACAGACGTAAAGACGCGGATGATGCCTCGCGCCCGAAGAATGAAGTTGGTGAGACCAGCGTTCTTATGCCAGAAGACAGGTCCCCTTTTGCCCAATTCGGTAGTGTAGATCCAGGCGAGACAGTACCAACGCTCCACAATGCTATGTACCGTGCGCCAGTCTTTAAACAAGATCCTAAAAACACAGACTTCTTGGTAATTCGCAACACTACAGGTATCCACGGTTCAGCATGGCACATACGGAATATTGACCATGTTTATGTGGTTGGACAGCAACTCCCTTCGGTCGAGATTCCAGGGCCGAACTCGAGGAAAGTAACTAATGCTGCCAAGAGTCGGATGAAGATGATTGCGTTCAGAAAAATTCGTCACAGTCCAAATAATACTGTGAAGATCGATGAAATAACATCACATATCGCTGATTCGAGCGACATGCAAAACAGGCAGAAGCTGAAGGAATTCATCAAATATCACAAGGATGAGAAGGTCTGGCGAGTAAAACCTGGCGATGTTATACCAGACGAAACAACCGTGCGCGCTTGGGTCAAACCTGAGGACGTCTGTACAATTGATGCTATGCAGGTTGGCCAACGCCATCTTGAAGATGCTGGATATGGCAAGGTCGATCAAGGAGAAGGCTCAGACGAAGAACAAGAAGAAGGTGACAGCCTGGAGCAGCGCCTAGCACCCTGGAAAACCAGCAAGAATTTTCTGGATGCTGCTGCTGGTAAAGCCATGCTGCAACTACATGGCGAGGGCGACCCATCTGGATGTGGACTGGCCTTCAGTTTTATCAAGACGTCCATGAAAGGGGGCTACCTTGACACTATCCAGGGCCCTATGGCCACTTCGGAAGATGCCATTGCCCGTGAGCGCAAGGCAAATGGTGGCCACAAATACAACGTCGATAAGCAAAACGAAATCTACACAAAGGCTATCCGTGATATTTGGGAAAAGCAGAAGGTCAACCTTTCTGATACAACAGAGCGACCGGAGAACGATCTTGAACATGAGCAACCTTCTGAAATGGAGGACTCTTACGGTGTGACCCCAATACCGCACTCGGCACCAACACCTGCAAACTTTGATGACTCCGCTAGTCAAATCAGTAGGTTTAGTACTTCTAGTCGACGAGGACCAGCGCACAAGATTGTACGGCAGATAAAGAATAAGTATGGTCAGCTTGAAGAAGTCACAGAGATAGTTCGGGATCATCGTGTCTGGAGAGAATACATGAAACGCAGGCATGCCATTGATGCCGATGGCCAGAAGTAAGTACTGCTTAGTAACTAATGCTTTATAGATTATTGCTGACATCAATAGTGTATATGAGGCTAGGCCAACAGGAGATCCTGATTGGGACAAGAAGGAAGCTGCTCGGTATGTTTTGTGCTACATTTGCGCTACTGCCAAAACTGACTATAGACAGCATCAAGAAAGAACTCGCGCGGCTTGAACGTAACAAGGAACGGCGTCACGCACGGGAGAAGCAAAAGGGTATCTTCCGTGCATCCGCAGACCGAGATGTCGGCTCTCCAAGTGCGACTCCTGCCGCCGTGGAGAAACCTACAGGCACAACACGCAAATGTGCAAACTGTGGCCAAGCCGGACATATCAAGACGAACAAGAAGTACTGTGCCAAACTACCGTTATTGATTTTCTCTCAGCTTTTACCCCACGAGAATTCTCTCGATCTCTTTAAAGTTGTCAATGCAAAGAACTATGCTAACAATTCTTCCCTAACTTTCCAGGCTTTGCCCTATGCTTAATGGTACGATGAAACCTGAGGATAGTGGCCCAGATCATGGATTTGGTGCGATCGCCGCTCCGTCCTTTGGATCTTAATCATCGAGTCACTTCTATCAACCACCTACTCGAACGCTACAATCACCTCATACCTCCTTCTATGAACCGTTCATCGTCCCATCTCTCACCCTTCCTTCACCCAATCACCTCACATGACCCTCTCATAGCTCTTGATACACATTGGCAGAAGAAAATTAAAAAGGCGCTGAGCTAAACTGTCTCTCTTTGTTCATGATGTAGTAACTAGGACCGCTATACCAGGCGTTCTTGCGGCGTGTAAATAGACGCGTAAATAGACAGCATCAACGCGTCATTAGGATGGGAAAATGGCGTTCTACAAAACTGAGCTGCTCTCTGGAAGAATGGCTCGTCTCGCTATCTATCAAGTGAGAAGACAATGGTTTCTGGGACTTGATAGCATGAATTTACGAATTCAAAAGCAATGAATGCACTATTTCTTGCACGCATAACATGTGGCGTGATTGCTCTTCTCTGTCCTTGGCTCTGAATACTCCTCCGTCGAAGCATGGGCCGTTCCTCGATAGAGGTTGGGACGCAACATTGCCACTGGTACTCTCATAATTGCGCAACAGATCATGCATGGCCCCCAAGGACAAAGAGTAGATAAGAACAGTATATGCATTTAAACCTCTACGAAGCAATGACACCGAACTGATGCCCACATATCGATATCGAGATACTGTCTGCACTTTTATTTATTGCCTTGTATTGTACTGTACTTGCACCATCTCTCCCTCCCCCTCCCCCCTTCTCTCCTCTCTATACATTAACACTCCCAGCACTACGAGGCAGCTACAGTCATCTGCACAGATCTAGCGTGACAAAGCTTTCACAGCCCCAAGACCATCCCCGACCTCCAATCGGAACCAGAGGGAAGGAAGAGAATCCGAGGTAAAAAAAAAAAGGGCAAACAAAAAGATCAGAACGCAATTGCATCATATGGTATTTCGGAAGACAAGAGGAGTTCGCTAGCTAGCAAAATCAATTTGGTATCACAGAATCGAAAGCAAAAAAAGAAAAGAGAAAACTCTCGCATGCAGACAGGAGCATGGATACAGAAGCCAAGGTTCGACGAGATTGTGTGTTGCGTGATTGACAGAATAGGGGAGAGAGAGCGAACCCGACCGTCTAGGGCGAGAACTGTGATGCCTCGGCTGAGAAATGTGGCGTCTGCTTTGTGTAGAGTGTGCGTAGTTGTACCAGGCCTGGTAGTAGCGTTCTCCTCTGGTGAGAATCGAAAGAAGGGTATATAAAAAAACGTGGGGGAATAGAAAGAGCAAGTATATGAAGTTCCCATGAAGAGTCTACCGCTGGCGTGCAGGGCTACGACCAACACGAGGACTTGTACCACCGGCTTCCATGTTGCCCGTCAATTCAGCAACCCTTGCCTTGATCCGAGCCACGCGACTCTCGATGGCTGAATGTTGGTTAGTATCATGCCCAGAAATGGAAGTCTTATGATTCACTTACTCTCCTCTCCACTCGTCTCTCCATCGTTATCTGTAGCAGCACTCTGACCTCCGCGAGACTGTTCCTCGCTCTGCCTTTGAGCAGCACGTTCCGCAGCATTCTTTCTGATCTGAGCCCATCGATCCTGAACAGGCGATGCTTCGTTAGCATGATCCTCGGCTTCATCTGCCGTGGGGGTATGGTGGCTCGGTGCGTTCGGTTGCATTGCAGCATCTTGACTCTGCAGTGACCCTGTTGGAGAATCGGGTACAAATGCGGGTACATTTTCAAGGGGTCCTTGATCAAAGCTGGAGAAAGCCTGGTGAGCCTCATGTGCGTCGACCGTGTCGACGCGTGATATATCGTCACCCAGTGATGGATTATATGAGCGCTCGTGCATAGCCGGTTCATTTGTGTCTGGAGTACGAGGGGATTGGATAGGTGTGATATCACTTTCGGCAATCGGAGATGACGCCGGTGCGAACGCAGGAGATGACGCACCAGTAGGTGTTCCGTCAGGGCTCTTCTTCCGGAATCCAGAAAAGCGTCGGCCAAGTGTTGCTCCTCCAGGCTGTAGGTTCTGCTGTTGGTTGCCATTGATGGCTGCGGCAGCGTTTTCGGGCAGCTTTGATTCTCGGATCTTGCTTCGACCAAATATCTTCCTGAATCCACCAGCTCCAGTGTTCTTCTTCTGGAGCTTGTTGTGCTTTTCCTTACTCTCTGGAGTCGATCCTGCTGAATTGATAATCGCCAATGGCGGCTCGGCGGAAGGGGATCTATACTGATCCTTTGACGGCTGCTCAAAGCTTGGTGTCTCAGCGCGGGGGGCTGGGGCGGGCTTTCGACCAACAGGCTTTCGCTCTACGGCGTGAGAATCCCGGGGTAATGCCACTACTGTCGTTTTCTCGGAGAGTTGTTTCTCCTGCTCGACTTCTACCACGGCTGGGCTAGGTGGCAGTGGTGCTGGTGGAGGTGTTGGGGTTTTGGCGGGCACGGCCGGTCTGATATCCAGCTCGCTCTGGTTACCTGACGCAGGAATAGCGGGGAGATGACGGCCGTTGGATGGTGGATTATGCTGAAGGTCCGAATTTCCATTTGGTTTGGCTCCTTCATGGGGTGCATGACCATTCGCCTGCATAGTCGCCTCGCCTAGTCCACGTCCAGTACTATTGTTCGCCAGATATGCATCCCTAATGGCATCCTTATCATACTTGTGAGCCCACTTCATAGCAGGAGAAGCTTCGCTCATGATGACCGGTTGCAGAGTGAAGACGCTACTAGTCTTTTGCAATATCATATCTTGGTCACTCCGTCCTCGCCGGAAGCTTGGCTGCTGCAGAGCTTCCTGCTCCATCTGCTTTTGCTGTAGCTGGGCCGCGGCAGCTTGGATCCGAGCATGTTGGTCGGATCCGATGCTTATCTTGCTCACACCGACGCTCTGGGATGTCTTGTAGGGCGCTTGTAGCGAACGATCCTTCTCAGTCTCCCTGCCAATGGATCTTCGACGAGTAGATCCTTTGCTGCGCTTGGTCCATCCAAACCGGCTTTTCTTCTCCGCGACATATGCTCCCTCGCCCGGTTCGGGTGCAGCTCCCTTTACCATCTCTTCCATCACGAGCCATTTGCCTCCTGAAATGACCGTCTCTACCAGTGCACATCTGCCAAAGGCCGCCTTTCGCTCTGGCGGCTCTTCGCCGGCCAAACTGCTGATCCAGACCCACCAGAAGGCATCATCAAGGTCAAGCTTTGTGATGTTGGCGAGTTCGCCTGGCTCTAGATCACGTTCAGATTCAAGCCTGGGTCGATGAGACTGGGAGCTGCGCCCTCGAGATGTCTCGATGGGTGGCAAGATCTTGTCAGGCGGCAGTAGCAAGGGCGCTGGGCCATTCCTTGCCTCATCGACAAAGCCAGCAGAAAGGAAATCTGCCCATGAAGGAGTTGTTGGTCTTCCCATGTTCATATTCTGAGATCTGGGAGTTGTGCGAAGTCCTTGGGGTTGTTTTGTTCTCGCAAAGCTGCTATCGTCCTCCTCATCGGCTTCGTCAAAGTCACCAGAGAATCCAATATCCTCAAACCTTGACCATGAAGCATCCCGAAGGCCAGTAGATCGCTTGGAGTTTGAGACGTGTGATTGATTTGCTGAAGAAATCGACTTGAGCACCCTTCGACACTCCTCCGTTAATGCCTGCACAGGATCTTCGTAATCCGAGAACTCCTGCAAAGCTCGATCCTCGTCTCTATACTGGAAATGATTTGCCCGGCGGAGTAACGCGAAAGGGGTTGGTGATACTGTGTCCACGATCATCACGACCTTGGTTGTACTGAGCAGGGTTATAGATGGCGGCTCGGGTGGATACTCGGTCTCTTGAACGAGCTTTTGTAGGGAGATTGGGAGCGTCGAGATTCCGTTTACACCCTTGACTGATTCCGGAGACAGCGATCGAAGGTATGCAAAGAACAAGTGGCATGTAGCATCGGCGGCCCTATTATAAAAGTCAGTTTTGGGGAGTGAAGAGTGGCCCATCTGAGACTTCGACGTACGCTGACCATCCCTTATAGCCGCCATCAAATCCATTTCCAGCGTCGACGTGCTCGAACGCCCACCAGCCTGCTAATCTCGATAATTTTCGTCCTCCCAGGCCGTTGGATTTCCCATGAGCAGCTATTGCGGCAAGAAGATCAAAGAAGTCAAAGATGATCTTTGTGCGCGCGTCCGAATCCACACTGAGAGGTATGAAAGTCCGAAACGAGTCTCTAGCCATATTGGAGTCTATGAATGCGTTAGTAAATTACGTCTTCACACGACTCTGCTGATATTCACCATGCTCCCCTGTCCGGAAAAGCTCATATGCCTCCCATGATACTACACCACCGGCAAGTCTACTCCAGCACCATTTCACAACGCTACAGAGCACCTTGACAGCAAAATCAGTGCCAACTTCTTCTACCGTATCCGCTCTTGCGATCTTACCATAGGATCTGTAAGCCGTAGCTCTTGCGCGAGGTAGTCGCCATGTAATTGCAGTCCGCGGTCAAAGAAGTTTCGTATAAATGTTCGGGCTGCACTGGGGTCTGACGTCGGTCGGAATGGGAGCAAGAGGAATGGCGTATCCAATGCTATAAGTGAGAAACGTCAGCTTGCGTCCCACCGGCATTTTTTTCAGATTCAGATCCAGCCAGGCGCATTCCAAAACGCAGAGCGCGCATAGCGATTCCCCGTACCTTTTGATTTCAATTCGACTGTGCATCCTTTCAACAGCTCCTGAACCTCCTCGGGCTCGACCGTCTTACGAGTCCAGGCGTCTTCCCATCGCGGCTTGGGTGGCTGATCTTGGCCTGCTGCGTGCTGGGCCGTCCCCTTTTTGGCTTTGGGGGCCTTTGTTGGGCCGTCTTTGCCCTTCAGTCTGGAGAAGAAGCTCGGCATTGCGTTGCGATTGAGCGCGTTCTGGCGTTGGCAGAATCAGGATTGATGCGTTCGCATTGTCAAGCGTCCCGACCCACAGCCCAGGTGCCAGGCCTTCTCAGGTGGGCAGACGGAAGGCTGTCGCAGAGGGCAGAGGGAGGACGTGCAGAATGGATGGGTCTCGGGATGCCGAGGAGGGATAGCAGCGCAGCGTGACGTCGATTGGCTTGGGCAGGGAGGAGGGAGGAGGGAGAAGGGAGGAGGGAGGAGGGAGTCTGGGAAAATAGAGAAGGAGGAGCGTGGACCAAAGTGGGAAAGAAAGTTTATCGTGGATTCAGATTCAGGGGGAGCCGATTGAGGTCTGGGGGACGTGCGGGTGTCGTCGCTTTGGAACAGTGCTAGAGGATCTCCCCGGCGGATTTGCTGGTACTGGCTGTGCTGGGGTGCGGTAAGTAGATTGGCTGGCCCCTGCGGGAACGGCGACGGCGACGGGCGACGGGCGACGGTGCGGTGCCGTACTGTACTGTACTGTACTGTACAGTAAAGGAAGTGCATACGGTACAGTACAGCAAGGAAGTACATACAGTACATATACAGTACTGTACAGGCAGTAAAATACATGCAGTGCTGTACATTAGGGAAGTAAAGGATATAAGTTACAGTAAGTACGGTTAAGGACTGCACACGGGATCGTAGTGCCGGGCGGTGAGTCGGTGAGTCGGTGAGTCGGTGGCACGTTTAGCGGGCGCTGCGGGCGACAGCGACCGCTACGGGTACTTTACTGTACAGGTACTTTACTGTATAGTTACAGCTACAGCTACAGCTACAGGAACTTACTGTACGGGTACTTACAGCTACAGGTACAGCTACTGCTACAGCTACTGCTACAGCTACTTACTGTACAGCTACAGGTACTGTGCAGGTACAGCTACTGTGCAGGTACAGCGGGCTGGGCCATCTCTATCTCTATCTATATCTATATCTATATCTATATCTACAGTACAGTACAGCGGCGCCATCTGCTGCAGCGGGCCACCAGCGGGCTGTGCGGGCTGCCGTGGCTGCTGCCGTGGCTGCTACCGCCTACCGTGCCTCCCAACTCTGCCGACGCCAATGTTAAAACGTCCCTAGCAGCCCCCTAGCAGCCCCCAGCAGCCCCCTAACAGCACGAGTGACGTCGCTCGTGCGGCTGTTTGGTCTGGCTACTTGCGTGCGCGACGTGTCTGCTCTGCCGTATCTGCTCTGCCGTATCTGTTCTCGACCGCGACAACCACTGTCCTGTACTGTTGTGTTGTGTTCTGTTGTCCATCTGCGACGGCCTCCCTTCTTCTGCAGTACTGTATAGCAGGCGGGAGGTGCTTTCGGGTTTCAAATACCGTGCCTTGGGCCGGGCCAGAAGAGAGGACGGACAGACGGGCAAACAGACAGGTAGACAGACAGATAGACAGGTAGACGGCCACGACAGGCCAGAATAAAAAGTTGGTTGGAATGGGATGGGCAGGGCAGGGCAGGGCAGGGCTGTAAGATAAGTAGCAGGGTGTGGAGGAGCGTAGGGCTCGACGTGTACAAATCCCCGCTTCTGCCAGTCCTGTTCTGCCGCGAGGTGCTGACCTGCTTCCTTACTTTTTCCCGGGATTCTCAGGAGCCAGCAAGGACTGTACTGTCCTGTAATGCATCGCAAGCCATACGGACAGCATACATTCGAGCTGGGCGGCACTGTGACGCGCGCATGCAGCGTGCAGCGTGCAGCGTGCAGTATATGCAGCGTGCAGCTGGAGCCAGAGCTGGAGCCAGAGTCCGGGTTAACGAGTCACTCACGACTCGCAACTCGTACTGAAGTCCCGTACAGAAAGGGACAAACCTTGCGAGTCAAGGTATAGTATCGAGTAACGAGTATCGAGTTGGCTGCCGACACAGTGTGATGATGTACACTGTATGCTGTATGCTGTATGCTGGTGCACGGGAGGTACCTCAGGTAGGTACTGTACGTAGCCCAGGTAAGTCCAGAGTACAGGTAAGTCAGCGTACTGAGGCCATGTCCTTGAACGGTACTGTACTGTACTGTACTGTACTATATACTATACTATACTATACTATACAATACTATACTATACTATACTATACTATACTATATACTATACTATACTAGCTATCATGCCCTGTAGGCTATGCCCTGTAGGCTATGTACTGTAGGTACTGCACTGGCTATCATGCCCTGTAGGTTACTGTACGTACAGTACTGCAGTGTACTGTACTGGCTATCATGCCCTCTGTAGGCTACTGCACTACACTCCACTGCACTGCAGCACTGCCAGGTGGGTGAGTACGGCAAGCGACGAGTAAGGCCTGTACACCATAGGTACAGTACAGTACATCCCTTTCGGTACAGTAGGTACTTGGCTACAGCTGCCTACAGTGCCTACAGTGCTTACAGTGCTTACAGTGCCTACACTTACAGTGCCTACACTTACAGTGCCTACAGTGCCTACAGTGCCTACACGTACAGTGCCCGATACCCAATACTCAATACCCAATCTTATTTTAGTGCACAGAACTCCTAACATATCGCAAAGTCGGATGCTGCGGTGCAGAACTACAGCATGGCCAGATCCATTCCACTCTTGCCGCACACGGCTCCCTCCTGTCCTGTCCCACCACTCTCTCTGCTCCCCATCGCCCCTGAGACTCATGCATCGTCAGCGACCGCCTTGCCACCCAGACTCCAGTTGATCTCTCCCTCTGCCCCGTACTTCTCTTGCAGCCACTCGTTCGTCTTCTTAAAGTGCCCGCACTCGAAGAATCCCCGATGCGCGCTCAGCGGGCTCGGGTGCACGCTCGTAAGCACCAGATGTCTCTTGCGGTCCACCTTCGCCACCGTCTTGCCCGCCGGTGCTCCCCACGCCAGAAAGACCACGCCTTTGGTCCGCACCCTAGCCACGGTGTCAATGACCTTCTGCGTGAACCTCTCCCACCCCCTGTTCTTGTGCGAGTTCGCCTCGTGGGCCCGGACCGTGAGACAGGTGTTGAGGAGCAGCACGCCTCGGTCTGCCCACGGCGTTAGAAGCCCACCTTTGTTGGGCGGTGGCGTGAAGTCTGGATAGTCAATCTTGAGACATTTGTAGACGTTGACTAGGGAGGGTGGGGCAGGAACTGGTGGGCGGACAGAGAAGCACATGCCATGTGCTTGGTTGAGGTTATGATACGGATCCTGGCCCACGATGACGGCCTTGACTGTGTTCAGAGGCGTGTGACGAGACCTGTCAAGCATTTGAATGGCAGCCATGGCAAAGGTAGGATGAGACGCACCATGAATACACATCTTCTGCAGGAGGGAAAATCTGCTTCTTCGCCTCATGCTCCGTCTTGAGGAAGCGCTTCAGATCGAGAAACTCCTTGCTCACAACTTCATCTTTCAGTTGGGCCAGCCAGCTTTCGTGCAGTGTCTCGATTTCAAGTCCCAGGAGGTCTTTTTGCTCGTCTGTGAGTTTCGCCACCCACTTCGCTTTGTCAAACTTGGTAGCCGCAGGGGCAGCATCAGCAGACACAGTCTTGGGTGGCCCGAAGAACGACGTTATGCTGGCATTGCCTTTTGATTTTTTGGCCGACAGCACCACCTCTTCTGCTTTGCGCTTGAGAGACATGCCTGACCGATGGCAGAGGAAGTTCAGCGGCAGTTTCGTGGTGAAAATTATCTTCCATCGAATTGCGAGTTAAAATATCTTGGCTGTGTCTAGAGTTCTAGGTAGACGCGTTAGGCGTTGATTAAGGAGACGCGTTTTCCGGGGTAATATCCATGTCATTGCAAGCGAGCTTTAATTGATTCCCCCTGGTAACCCCTTTCGGGATTCAAAATTTGAGATTCCTAGTATTAACATTGATGGGGCTTCAACGGCTCATCATTGATACATCCATCGACAAAAAGGATGCTAAGTCGCTATGCAGATATAAAGCAAGCAATGCTAACTTTCAAGGGCCAAACACAAGATCCCGCCATCCATGCGCCTGCCCAAAGTCGTGTGGTATAACGCCTTTTACATCACAGTAGTACCTCTTTAACGGGAACGCTGCTCTTCAGCTCTTTCATTGATCCTCCTCGCCATTCTCTTTCCAACTTCGTAAGAACTGATCATGATAGCGCATGCTGGCGCTACCCTGAGAGTCCTTGCTACCCAGCCCTTCCATAATCCGCCGAAACCCTCTGTTTCGAATATATGTACCAAGAACCTAGGCATTGATAATTGCTCTGGCGCTAGTTCTCTTGATGCACTGCCTGTAATACTTGCGCCAGTATCTTTAAAGACCTGTCGGCGAGTCTTTCCAACATCGAATGGCATAGTAAGGAGCGAAGCCACTGCTCCAGAGCTTGCTCCAGCAATAAAACTGTCCGTAAATGTCGCCGAATGGTCTTCTCGGCTTTGTGACCTGCTACGGGCTTTACTTCGCGGACCACCCCGTTCAAGTTCGCGACCTCGTGACCGTTCTCGCGCATCCGTCAAACGACCTCTGACATGTTCGTACCCCCACCAATAGATCCCTGAGAACGGAACATCACGCCAGAGAGTGAGAGTGAGCCCTCGCCATAGAGATCTATAGCCCTGAGCCTGAACCATCTCCCGAAAACCTTTGACTGTGTCTGCAAAATGTCCAGTCCCACTTGCCAAGTGGCTCGCCTGCATGCGTGTCCGGAACATTTCAATTGGGCTAACGACAATAGCTGCTGATATCCTAGCCACGGATCCAGCAACTAGAGGAGCATATCCACTGGGTACAAGCTTGTTAACAGGGCTAGCTTTGTTGAATCTTAACCATTCATATCCAGTAAAGTAGATAATGTTTGCCGGAACAGTCATGACTAATGTAGGAGATAGACCTCGCCATAATGTTGTGATCCCTTCGTTGCGAGCGATCTTGCGAAGGCCATCGAAAGTAGAATTAAAGGTTCGCCTCTGTGTCTCTTCCACAGCACAATCAAAGCCAGTTGCAGCAGCAGATTGACCCATCAGACCAATTTTCGGCCCAATAGCACAGACCTCCACATTGCTAAAGAATACTTCGCGACAACAGGCGGTGACACCAAGGTTCGGTGGAAGGGTATTGAAGGTCTGTGGCGAGGAAGCAGCCAGCTTCCGGACCGATGCAAGGGTTCCAGGGCCTGGCTGAGACTGGAGTCGAACCCGGACAACATCGAGAGGAGTGGCTGCAATCGAATTTTCATATTAGTTGCTGCATAACGCATGTAGATGTCATGAAAAAGGGAGACGGTACCTATTAAAGACGTCAAGAGGCTGCCAGACATTGCAGATAGCATTTTCTGCCCAGCGGTAATCTCTATCTCTCCATTGTGATCACGGCCTAGAATGGGTACGACCGGTACATCGTTCAGTTCGCTTTCGACGTGTATTCTATCATGTCTTTGGCCATCTTCATCTGTGGCGATTCCCTTCTCTGCTCTTGCGTGGGACCCATTGCGGCTCGGCATGGCCTAATTGGTGAAGTAGAAACAATCAAGACAGGTGTATTCAACTGCTCAATCATTAAGTGTTGTTTATCGTTTAGATCTCACTATGTTTGTTGTCAGAAGGTTCATGAGTTGAGGAGTTAACGACGTAGACGTAACCAATAAACTTTTACGGATCTAATCTAAATCGTAGGTTCGGCGATAACGGAGGAACCCGACCTAGATGCCCCAGATCATCAGATCGATAAGGTAAACACATACTAATCCACATCTTGCACATCTGGCAAGATACTTGACTTATACAATTTCCTCTGCTTTTATGCTATGGCCGATAATACCTTCAAACCTGCTTTGATTATTGTGGACGTCCAAGAGGACTTTTGCCCCCCAGTAAGCTACTCTTTACCGCTGTGCTAATGCTTCTCAAGTTCTGACACGACTATTAGAATGGCTCTCTAGCCGTACCTGGTGGCCGCGACATTATTCCCTCTATCAATCATCTTCTCTCCCTTCCCTTCGCCCTCAAGATTGCGACCAAAGACTGGCACCCCTCTAATCATGTCTCTTTCGCATCCAACCACAGGAATAAGCAGCCTTATACCGACTTCACCAAGATAGTTAACCCATCCAACCCAACAGAAACATATGAATCAAGGTTATGGCCCGTTCACTGCGTTCAAGGTACCCCAGGAGCCGAGCTGTTAACTTCGCTGGACCTTTCGAAGATCGATAAGATAGTAGAAAAAGGGCAAGACTCACGGGTGGAGATGTATAGTGCATTCTACCCTCCGTTAAATGAGCCTAGAATCTGTGATAGTGGCTTAGCAGGAGCGTTGAAAGCAGAGGGTATAAGCGACTGTTATGTGGTCGGGCTAGCTGCGGATTATTGTGTCAGAAGCACTGCGGAAGACGCTGCAAGAGAGGGTTTCAAAGCTTGGATCGTTGAAGAAGGGACGCGGGCTGTGGATGCTAATGGCTGGGAAGAGCGTAAGAAACAGCTGAAGGAAAACTCCGTTCAAGTTGTGGGGATTGATGGGCCCGAAGTGAAGAGAGTCGCGGTATGATACCCTACCAGAGTAACAATTTACTATCGCTGGATCTTGACGGTTTACGAACATTTCCAACGCATGTTTAACGTCAACGAGATTCTATTACTTCAAAAGCTCTTAGCCTGCCCTCCAGATCCAGAACGCCCAATAAACATTACCCACGAGAAAATAAGGAAACCAGCTGCCAACATCCAACTTTTTCCTTCACCAGGGCTAAAAGATCGTACGGAATGAAGCGAAAAGTGATCAGCTATTACTTTCCCGGCATCCCGCGATCCCCCTCCAAACATCATGTCTACAGATTCTTCAGGTACCACATAATCCAGAACAATTCAGCTACCAGCTAGTTCTCAATGTCTTTTGGGGTCATGGCCTTCTGTCTCTTCCACAAGCAGGCGCTTACGATGCTGGAAAGTGCGAATAGGATGCAGAGTGCAATACTAAGACCCCAGATGCTCTTCATCTCGTAGCAAGTGGTCCTATCGGCTCCTGCCCATACATAGTAATTCACTTTGCTCAGATTTTCCCCGACTGATGAGACAAAGGCATCGGTGTCTCCACCAGAGGTAGAAAGTGCCGGGCAGTTGAGGTAAGAGAGTGGCTTGCCAACGGTGACAGCGACGACGACGACAGCGATGAGGAGCAACCCGTCCAAACCGGTGGAGATCAGGAAGGGTAACAGGTTGTCCCAGAAGAGGATATAATTAACGGCACAATAAATAACTGCAATGCAGGTCTGAAGAACTATTAATATGGTTATAGAAACATTCTAATGCATTGGCAAACTTACCACGCTCAGGGTTTCGATGAGTACATTAGGAGGAGTAGTATTGCTGGACACCATTTCCGATATGAAGTTGGCTGTCATACCAATGATGCCAATGAGAGATGCGACTTGCATTCCACGAACGACGGTGAAGGTCGCACCGAGAGCTCCATACTGTGGTGCAGGCATGTTGGCTTTAGGACTCGCTTTTGGTTTTGGAGGCTGTGTTGGCTGAGGTGGTTGCTGGCCGGAGTGAAGGGCTAAATATGGACCGTAGAGAATGCCGTTGATGACTACTGCGTCCTTATAAAGGGAGATTTGTGAGTCCGTAATGGTGGCCGATGTATCGAAGTAAGTAATCGTCGATAACCGAAGATCAAATGAGTGTATGGTATTTAAAAGCAGTAATCTGAAGAGACTGTCTTAAGGAGACGGAATGAGAGTGCTTAAATGACTGAAGAAAGGAAGACTGTTGTGGTTTGTATGAGATGTTGGTGATGTAGAAACAACGCATACTTACGGCGCCCAGTCACTTCTTAAATAGTCCATCTCCAAGCCATTGCCAAGCTCTAGTCGACAAAGGCAATGACTCTATAAATTGTTGACACAATTGTCAGTCTTGACACGCGCTGAACTGGCCAATAACCTCTTCCTGAAGGGTGAGGTCGTCTAAGTGGTGAGCGCTTGGGGTCTCGGCGCCTACAGACGACAAAGCCAGACAAAACCCAGCGATTGTAGCGATGTCGCGGTAGTCCAAACACGCGATCTGAGTCTAGACCAAGACATTGACTAGGCCAGTAATGTGGGAAGATGTCTATAGGGATTTTTGCTGAGCTTGTTACAGAAAGCGCACCGAATGGTCTAGCACGAATTTGACGCTGATGGATGCATGAAGCCGGAAACAGTGAGGCTGTGAAAGTCGAAGTTGAGATGTGATGATCCTATAGGGAGTCTTGGATAACCTCTTGGAAGATTTTACTAGTACATAACTAAGTGTCGATCAAATGAAGGTCTAATTGTTGGTTTCTATTACAGTAATGCTAACACAGAACTTCTTGCTAATAGGGCGAGATTCGACGCAGAGCAAATAAAGTGTCTGTTCCTTTTCAATGTGTGGTAGTGGTCTATCCACCTAGATCATAAGATACTATATTCACATCTTACTCGTGCCTTCCTGTGGTACCTTTACCACAACCTTGCCCCAGGTACCGCGGCTGCCCAGGGATTTCAAGGCTTCCGGTACATTCTCAAGGCCCACATACTCCTTGTCGGTATAGACTGTACCTCTGAATTTTCGAGCCTCTATAAGATCAAAGAGACCATCCCAAACAACCTCTACCATCTCAGGCTCGTTTGTTGCATACATCCCCCAATGCAGGCCAACAATTGATATGTTCTTGAGCAAGACCTTGTTCATAGCAACCTTTTCGATATTTCCAGCTGCAAACCCAATAACCAGTAATCGTCCATTCCATCTGATGCATTTGGTGCTCTTATCTATCATTCCCACTGGGTCAAATACAATATCTACGCCTCTACCGTTCGGCGTCAGCTTCTTGACAACATCTGGCCAATTCGGGTCTGTGTAATCAACAGCATGATCTGCACCGAAACTCTTTGCCACTTTGAGTTTATAATTCGTTCCAGCTGTGGCAATGACTGTTGCTCCAAACGCCTTGGCTATCTGCACAGCAGCTAGGCCAACGCCGCCTGCAGCAGCATGCACAAGAACCCAATCTCCATTCTTAACACCCGCTCTAGTAACTAGGGCACCATAGCTTGTTGGTGCTGTGACAAAAAGCCCAGCTGCCTCGAAGAAACTCCAGCCATTGGGTACTGGCCTCAGATTCTCTTCCCTGGCGCATACCTTCGTAGCATATCCGCCTTGCGAAGCACCAAATACTTTGTCTCCAACTTTGTATTTATGATTTGTACCAGTGGATGGAACCGAGGAGACAACGCCAGAAAATTCGGAGCCAGATATCCAGGGAAGAGGCGGCTGATGCTGGTATTTGCCACAGATTTGGAGAAGATCGAAGAAATTAGTCGCTGTGGCGTGTATGGTAATCAAATACTGGTCCTCTGATGGAATGGGATCGGGAATGGATATGACTGTAAGCTCGTCGGGGCCCTAGGGAAAGTTAGATACGATTTCTTCTAATAAGGTCCCGTATTATTATATGCACACCTTGACATATTCTTTGATCTGGATAGCACGCATATTGTTATAGGGTTCAGCTAGGAAACTCCGAAAACATGCAACCGGGCAAAATAAGCAGTGCTATTATCATTTAATGACGGCAGAATGGGGGCATAAGAGTTTGAATTCGGTTGCTCCTTGAGAGTATTCATTGAATTGAATGTTTGGGCTGGGCCCATAGTCCCATGGTCCTGTAAGCCGACAGCCATGCGCCCAATCCAATCTACGCAATACTACGCGGGGAAAACGGGGTATACCGAGGCAATATCAAGAAGGCGGTGAGGGCAGGCTTTGATGTCACGTGAATCCGTGGCAGGGGTCCTCGTGCAGAACATCAAGTCATGGTGCTTCTGGCCGGCTTGGATTTTGTGTATAATACCTCAGGGAGTATAGCCATCGATGGTAGGCGTTTTGTTTGGGTTGAAGTCCACAATGTGGTCAGAAGTCTTCATTTGTCCATCGTCTCTTTGGGGAAGCTTATCGATGCCCATGGAATGTCGTTTATCAGGAGGCTGTGCTTTGCGGTTTGTCCAATGCTCTAGTACGTGGAGTGTGCAATCTTCATTGTTGTACGCTGCATGTAGTTGAGTCAGCCTGCACAAAGGGCTCCTACTTCACAGTGGAAGGTATCTTGCACTCTCTCGCACCTAATTCATCGCCACGTTCATATTGTTTCAATTCGTCGTCAAGATACCCTCTGCAAGTGTAATTCTTGGGTGATTAGCGACCCGGGAACGTCATCTAAGCCCGCTCTATCTCCCCACCTCATAAGAACACAACCTCCAATCTCGCAAAAGCAAGCATCTCAAAACGAGAACGACAATATAATTACAGGCAAAGTTTCTCTACCAGACTGTAACCTCACGTTTCTGCAAAGGTTTCAACCCAAGGACTGCGAAGATGTCGGAAGATGCAGCTACAAACGAGGATTCCCAAATCAGCTTCAAAGTCAAGACGTCTAGCGACGGCCTGCACAGCATCACAATAGCTGAGACTGCCAGCGTTCTCGATCTTAAGACAAAGCTAGCTGGGGCCGACTACGAGAATGTCCCGGCGGACAGGCAACGGCTTATCTACTCTGGCCGTGTCATGAAGAACGAGGAGCCGCTGAGCGCTTACAAGATCAAGGCGGGCAACACGATACATATGGTCAAAAGTGCAGCTAGCAACGCTGCCCAGAACCCTTCAAATCCGGGTGCCTCAGCGAATCCTGGATCAGCACAAAGTGCTTCTGCTGGGGTTCCTACAAACATGGCTGCAGGCACGGCGAACAACCCGTTGGCTGGTTTGACTGGCGCACGGTATGCGGGACATCTAGGTCTGCCAGGCAGAGAGATGTTCGGTGTCGATGGAGGGGTGAGTTTTAGCCATCACTTTCATAATAAACTGGCACTGATGGTTCCGATAGATGGGTGCTCCCCCTAGTGAAGATCAAATGGCAGACATGCTCTCTGATCCAGCAACTGCACAGATGATGAATGAAGCGCTTAATAACCCCCAAATGATTGAGATGATGATCCAATCAAACCCTACACTACGGCAAATGGGTCCAGCCGCACGAGAAATGCTACAATCGCCCATGTTCCGTCAAATGATGACCAACCCCGACATGCTTCGACAAGCTGCCCGAATGCAGAGACAGATGGGTGGTGGTCCTGCCGCTTTTCCAGCTCCAGGAGTTACAGACAATACGCCACAGGGCACAGCCGGCAACAACACCACAAATAACGCACCTGCAAACCCTTTCGCTGCACTTGGCGGCGCTGATGCTGGAAATCCTTTTGCGGGCCTACTCGCACCAGGAGCGTTGGGAGCTTTCGGGGCACCACAACTATCATCTCCCCCAGCGTCAACTGGACAACAACCCTCGTCTACAGGCACGGATTCCAATAACAATTCTAACCCATTCGCGTCCCTGTTCGGCGGGGCTGCTGGTGCGGGTGGTGCGAATCCATTCGGAATGCCACCGATGACACCTGAGCAGATGCAGGAAGCTATGCGTTTTATGGGCATGGGTAACGGCTTTGGTGGAGGATCCGGGTCAGGAAGCCCACCACCCCCTGCAGACACTCGACCACCGGAAGAAATATACGCTGACCAGCTAAGGCAATTGAATGATATGGGTTTCTTTGACTTCGATCAGAATGTTGCGGCACTAAGACGAAGTGGTGGAAGTGTACAAGGAGCAATTGAGCAGCTGTTGAGATGAGGCCGTTTCTAACGTATCCTTCTATCTCCTCATTCTGCTCGCGCCTATGCTCTTCCTATTGTATCATGACATGAGTCGGGGAGGGAGGCATTTACTGTAGTTTTGGCATTGCTGGACGGCATGGATTTCTGCCACATATCTAGCTTTGATGAGTCAAGCGTAAATTTGTGACTTCTTAGGAACCGCTACATTATCGACGACTCATAATGAAAATGGATGGCACAAAAATTGAAATGATATGTTAAATCAATGGTCTTGAAACCCCCTTTTTGGCTTGTGAATCGTTTACATTTCCCACATTTCCCCCGGCCTTCAAAATTGCTCTAACATCTATAACATGCCTTATAGAAGCATAAGTTCAAACTATGGCGTAAAAATTTGTATTGTAATGATTGGCATTGGTCATGACGAGGTGCGGAGGCTCAGTTAAAAAGGCTAGCAGTAGCGTGGTAACCTTGTCTCTTGCGCGTAAATCTGCCCCGCCTTCCCGCCAAAATTATTTACGATTTGCATGCCTGGGTATCTGGTGAGCCATCTACACCATCCGACTACTCTGCCTATTTCGCTCCTTAACAACATCTTCAAGTAAAATTCTTCACATCTTCATGTTATATCCTCCTTAGTATCGCTTTCTTGTCACTGCAACAAGTCACCCACAATGGCTTCGAGCAGTGCGCCAGCGGCCCTACAACCGACTAGCGATGTGATCACCGACCTTAAGAACAGGCTGTACGATGCGTGCTCTGAAGAAGATCCGCATACGGTGTTTCGCCAGGACGACCTCCTAGCGATGGGAATTATTCCAAATAATGATGTCGTCACACTGGTTCAAGTCGCCCAGCGCCTCGCCGATGAAAAGCTGTTCAAGCTTGTTAAGGATGGCGCTGTTGGATGGATGTATCGCACAGTTGAAGATGCTGTCAAGTGAGTACCACGATTGAAGAGCACTGTTTGAATGGTCCCTATACTTACTTTATATCACAGGTATCGCGGCCTTACCTATGAACAAGAAATGGTGTACACGCTCATTGACGATTCTGGCGCTGAGGGTATCTGGTCGAAGACGATCAAGTCCAAGCTTAACCTCCACGATACTACCATGCGTATGGCGCTCAAAAACCTCGAGACCAAGCGGTTGATTGCCGACATGAAGACTGTGGAGCACCCAACTAGGAAGATGTACATCAAAGCCAGCATAAGACCTAGTGACAAAGCTACTGGAGGACCATGGTATACAGACAATGAGCTAGATGAGGAGTTTATTGAGGCAATTGGGAATGTGCTATTCAATTATATATTCTCAAAAAGCTTTTATAAGTCTTCGAGCATGGGAGCATTGAAAAGGCCGAAGAAGACTAAGATGGGCACTGCTCCAAAAACAGCGGAAGAAATCAAGGCTCTTCGAGACGCGGCACTAAACCCAAAAGTCAAGCTGGAAGGAGACGAAGAGCGTGCTATAAAGAAGCAAAAATCAGAGTTATACAACTACCTGCCTCTGCCGCCAGGATACCAGGGCTACCCTACCTTGCATGAGCTCACACTATTCGTGGAGAACTCAAAATTCTCGACTACCACGCTTACAAAAGATGACATCCAGCAGCTGTTAGACGTCCTATGTTTTGATAAGAGGATCGAGCAAATAGTCTCAGGACCTCAAGGAGTGGCGTATAAGGCACTGAGGAAGACGGCAAAGGAAGTGGAAGATGGCCCATCAAATGGTCTCACGGAAGTCCCTTGTGGCCGATGCCCTGTCTTTGACCTCTGTGAGGAAGGTGGGCCTGTGGGACCGAGCAATTGCGAGTACTTCAAAGAGTGGCTCGCTGCGTAGGGAGTCAACTAAATGGGGCTGGACTATATTGTGGGTTTACTTATAATTGCATAGCGACATGGCTGGGGAGTTTTTGGGAGATACCATGGGCTTGATATAGAGAACATCAGAGTTAAAATTTTGGAAATAGCTTCAAGAGACAGTAACAGTCTGCAATTATGTCGTTGAATGATGCCATCTACTGCACCATAAACTTTTTAATAGTATTCTTGCCACACTTATGAGGGTTCATCTTAAAAGAGCCTTCGACGACCCGATTTGACATTGCTTCATTATGATCGGCAGCTGCGTGTCCACACATGAAACCCGTTTAGGCAACTCCAGACGAGACAATGGTTGGCTTCTTGGAGTAGTTGACCTTTCCGCTTCCGCTTCCCGTGGCCTCGAGGGCGTAGACAACATTCAATGACTCTTTGTCAGCAACCTCGCCGAAGACGACGTGCTTACCATCGAGCCAGCTGGTAACAACGGTGGTGATGAAGAATTGAGAGCCGTTGCTATGAGAATGTCAGTCATGCTAGGTAATATATGGCATGTGAAAATACTCACGTGTTAGGACCAGCGTTAGCCATAGACAGAAGTCCTGGCTTGACGTGCTTCTTCGAGAAGTTCTCATCGGCAAACTTCTCACCGTAGATGGACTTGCCACCAGTGCCCTATTGGTTGTTAGATGTGAGGATCGAATATTAGATTAGATGCGAATGAACGTACGTTGCCACGGGTGAAATCGCCACCCTGGAGCATGAATTGCGGGATTATGCGGTGGAAGGAAGAGCCAGCGTATCCGAAGCCTTTCTCGCCAGTGCAGAGAGCACGGAAGTTCTCGGCAGTCTTTGGGACAACATCGTCATACAGGTTGAAGTTGATGCGGCCAGATTGCTCTAGTTGTTGTTAAAGTCAGCCTAAACGTCATTGGAGGGGTAAACAGAAGCAGAAATCCTTGACGGCAATATTCACAGAAAGCTTCCGGGATCAAAATGGACTTTGAAGCTCAATGAAGCTTGCTAGTAATGATAGATGCTGCAGGAGATGGCCGGAGACTCTGGTGGATGTGAGATGATGAGACTTACCAGCAATCTTTGAGGTGGCCTTGCCAGAGGCGTCCATAACTGGGCCCTCCCACGTAACATCGAAGAAACTACGAGACGAGTTAGCTACGATCTATGCAGTGTGGTGATATGGATGGAATCTCACGTCTTGATGGTCATATTTGCGGTTGATGCGTGAAATTGTCTGAAAGTGAAGTTGTTGTTGAGGTGTTTGAAAGTTGGACGAAAGGCAGGTCGGATGCTTTGCATGAGGAGGGGCATTTTGTAAAGGAAAGGTGGGGCAGTTGCGCAGGCAGTGTTTATTACGGTGACTCGTAAGCGAATGGATTCGGGATTCGAGATCTGCCACACATGTCAATAACCCTGGTCCAAGGGATTTCAGTAATGAACTCCGTAGCTCGGGATAGCAATAACAATAATAATAATGAGATCGAGAAATCGAGAAATCTAGAAATGCAATGGAGAATGCGCCGGCATGGCGAATCATCGTCTCGGCCAGGGAGCGCGGCAGTGAGCTCCCAGGAGCTGGAGCTGGAGCCGGAGCTGGAGCCGGAGCTGGAGCGGTAGATGGACAACCATCGTCATCCTCGCCTCTGGGACATCCTGAAGCCGCTGCATAAGAACATCCAACATGCAAGTGCAGTGAGCGAACTCTAGGATACCGTGTGCTGGATCAAGAGGCCCCTTCTCACTTCTCCCTTCTTCTTTCTTGGGCATCCTCGTATGATGTGGTGTGTCCATGAAGACCGAAGTCGCTGACCTGCTTAACGGGCCCAAGAGCTTCCGATGATCGTTGGACAGTTGACTGGTAGCCCTGCATTACTGATGCAGCCAGCCAAAGCCAGCCCAGCGGCCTTTTAGAAACACACGTTGCGTCTCATAGCCCCCGCCGAACATTCTTTGGCTAATAGAATGCAGCAGTACAGCATAATGGGGAAATGTCTGCTGGAGTTTGCAGACTCGGGTAGGGGGTCGTAGCCTGTAGGGCCTTTCCCCAGTGTCCAGTGCTGTTAAGGGCAGTAGGAACTCACATTACAACGGTAGAGATCCAAGGACGCGTATCGGACTCCGCGGCTTCGAACTAGATAATATTACAGATAAAGTACTGTACAGCGATAGAGGCTCGGCTTTCGATCGAAGACGGTGATGTGTTTGATGCGATGGGACAGAAACCTTCTCGTCTCGCTATAAGAAGCTCCAAATTGGACAGGGGTTCTAAGGCAGTTTAGTTAGGTGTCACGGTGTTTCCACAGCTTCTACAGCAGCAGTCCGATGGCCGATGCCAGCTAAATAGAACCTAAATAACACCCATATAGCTGGCTTTGAACTTGGATTCCCCATACCATTTTCTAATCTCTACGAGTTTGTGCACGCCAGTTGTGGTTGATTCACGTGACTCGGCTGTCTTGGCGAAATCTGGCAGCTTGAGGTGCTACCGGGCGTGCACTTTCGCGCAGATCCCATGGACTCTTGATCCCCCAACGCTCTGCCAACGATCCTCGCTGCGAATCGACGACATGAATATGAACTTTGATAGTTTGAAGGAGCAGGTTGCCAACCTGTCTCTTTATGACATTAAGGCGGGTGTGCGGAAAGTGCAAAATGGTAAGCGGCTCCAAACTGCTGTCAATACACAGTGTTAAGGTATCCGTCTGCAGCTGTCATGAACTATACCGAGATGGAGGCAAAGGTCAGTTTGAGTCTTTTGCATCTCCTTGGAAGGTACTGACCAATCCACCAAGGTCAGAGAAGCTACGAACAACGAGCCTTGGGGCTACCCAACGAACAAGATGCAAGAGATTGCCAATGCAACATACAACTAGTCAGTCAACTAGCTATAGAGCCAGCAGAAAGAGATTACTCACGATTTAAATCTAGTCAATTACTGAACGAGATCATGCCAATGATATACAAACGTTTTACTGAGAAGGCGGCCGAGGAATGGAGACAGATCTATAAGAGCCTACAATTGTTAGAATACCTGATCAAAAACGGCTCAGAGAGAGTCATTGACGATGCCCGGTCACATCTCACTCTATTGAAGATGTTACGGCAATTCCATTTCATTGACGCGAACGGCAAAGATCAGGGTGTCAACGTACGGAATAGGGCCAAGGAGCTCGCCGAACTCCTCAGCGATGTCGACCGGATCCGAGCTGAACGAAAAAAGTCAAGGGCAACACGAAACAAATATTCTGGTGTGGAGGGTGGTGCTGGTTTAGGAAGTGGGAGCGGTCTATCGAGCAGTAGCAGGTACGGTGGTTTCGGTAGCGAGGAGCAGGGGAGCTCAGGAGGCGGGGCAGGATACGGTCAATATAGTGGTGGAGTCTACGGTGATGGTGGTGGGTTCGGAGGACAGACGAGTGACTTCCAAGAATCTGGAAGCCGCGCAGATAAATTTGAGGAATACGACGAGTACGACGAAGGAGCAGTGGCTGCGCCAGGAAGGAGGCAAGCTGATATCTCATCATCCTCCTCTAGGAGCAAGCGCACAGGCTCAGAACGCACATCGAAGAAGCCAGAGCCGCCCAAGAAGAAGGAGCCAGAAGTAGACCTTTTTTCATTCGACGATCCTGTTCCCGCGACCAGCAGTGCACCTGTGGTTGCTCCAGCCAATACAGTGGACGATGATGAATTTGATGACTTTCAATCAGCAACTCCGGAGCCAGCTGCACAGACATCATCTCCCTCAGTTCCAGGGACCACCTCAATTCCGACATCCGTTACACAATACGCCTCTCCCCAACCCGTTTCAGCACCCAAAGCCGCGAATCTGACAGAAATGGTTGGGCTCTCTTCAATATCTCCTGTTACCAGCAGCAACTCCACTCCCATCAACTACTCTGCATTCTCTCCTCCACTCACGGTCCAACCTCCTCGGTCCACTACGTATCAAGGTTCGCAGCCAAATTATTTCACCTCGGTCCAAATACCTCCGCCAGGATCAATAACGCCATCATCCACGGCCTCTTCGACAAAGCCAGCTGCTGCCAAGGCCTCTAGTGGAGGAGATGCTTTCGGGTCTATCTGGAACTCCGCTAGTGCTGGACTCAAGAAGGCCAGTACCCCTACAGCAGGCCCGGCACTAGGTCAACTGGCTAAGGAGAAGGCCAGCGCGGGCATTTGGGGGACGACAGGTACTTCAACTTCTACCACGCCACGTCCAACTCAGCCATCAGGCCAGAATGTTGGCAATGGCCTAGATGATTTGTTAGGATGAGCCTGGTAAGCGCGTTAGGACGAGAAGATCAAATATGATGACAACGATGTAACTTTTATGGCGTCACGTAGATTTTGGGCGCAGAATAAAAAGCAAGCCTGACAATCCAACACACTATAACTCATTTTGTATAATGATCGTATGCAAGGATAGCATAATGCTACTACAGTCACAGTTTTATACATCTTTTCGGTTGACGTGAGATCACCTAGCACTCATATAAGCCCCATTCAACTGGGTGAGAATAACCGTCAATTAGTCCATATCATGTTCGAGATTCCATATATAGTGAGCTGAGAAGGCTCCCTCTACAACATATTTGGACTGGTATCCTTCACGAGCGGCAATGTATCACCAGCCGCCTCTTACTCCAAACGCCTTGTCGACTATCACTACTATTGCATGTATCATAACTTTGCGATCTTCATCTTCGAATCGCATCATCGGGGTATCTTCTCCCATCCCCTCCTTTAAAAGTAGCAGATCGTCTTGGAGGCCGGCTCACGAACTCCAAATCGTCTCTATCATGATATTTACGCTCTCGCTCTTTGTCTCTGATTCTACCGTCGTGGCTTCCACTCCTCCCCGGAGCCGATCTTGTTTTCACTAGATTGTCATGATCTATCCTTCTAAACTTCTCCCTTTCTTCCCAACTCCTTGATCGATCATCACCTCTTGGAGATCTTCCCAAATCAGTACTGCCGCGTCTCTTGTGGCTCTCTCCAGATATTCCAAGCAGATCTCTCCAGCGTAGGCTAGCACCTCGAGAGCTACTACGAATTGCCGGTACGGGGCGTGCTGGCGACTGTATGGATGGTGCAGAGAGTTTGCTAGAAGGGCCTACGGGGGTTTTATAGCTAGGTAGGTGTGGGTCTTGCCTAGCTTCAGGAGCAAGATGGGGAGCGGAGTTGCCCCGGTTCCGTGCCGACAACGGTGGGTTGAGTGTGATGTGTGGCGATGGTGGAACTGGCCCCGAAGAAGTGCTGGGGCGAGCTTCCTTAGTCCGAGGTTGGGTGTTCCGGCGCTTATTGGGAGCTGAACTTGTTGAAGCATTACTGGTTGCATCGGTGTTAGAATTAGAGCTCGAGGAAGAAGTACTTGGACGCCGATTGCGACGTAGGTTACTATGTCTACAGCTATTGTCCCCTGAGGAATGTCTCGGATCTGGTTGTGCATCGGCGGGTGACGCCGGTGCTCCAGGAAATGATGTATAATAGTTCTCTGGGAAGCTACGGCGTCGTCCTCGCGCTATCTCAGGAGATTCGTCCATCACTGGCGAGAGATGAGAACGCTGACTCGCATCACGGCTGAGAGGCGGTCTTAAAGAGGTTCGGCCTGCCGGTCGATGGTGCGGCACAGGCCTTGACGTAAAGTAATCTGCCCCTTCTCTCCTCTCTCTTGGGGAATGCCGCCGCGGAGGCATTGGAGGTCTTGTGCTCGGCGAGTCGTCGTACGGATCAGGAGTCGCATTCCGCCTGAGCTTCTCGGCACAAGCCCTATGCCATCGTTCTATTTGTGGATCTGTATGTAGTGGAAATGCTTCTTTCGGCAAATCTACTGGAAATCGCTCTCCCGTTTCAGGGTTCTTGATATCGAACATGCGCAACGCAGTTTGTAAGAAAGGGACATGCTCTTCTGGGCCGAGCAGGGTTTCTATTGACTGCCATCGTACGAAGCCCCGAGCAGTCAACGCAGGTATAGTTGGAGCCGCAAAATCGTTCGTAGTGGGCTGGAGGGTATGCTGGCAGCCGATCGATTGATATATGTAGGAGATGGACGGGTGCGGCACGTCGACGAAGAGTGCTATGGCACGACATGAATTAGCAACGGCATATTAGGCAATAGAGAGCGCGCATACAGTCGTAGTTACCACCTACCGCCTTGTAGAAGGCTGCTAGTTTCGAAGGAGTGAGACTGCGAACGTCCTTGTCTCCAATGTTGTGTTTCTAGCATCATTAGCTACCATTAACTCTTACTACAACGGACCATGAATGCACGAATCCATCAAATAGAGATCCATGAGAGCGCCAGGTTCACTGGCAGTCTATGGCATCGGCAAGGACTTGGGGGAACAGCATACAATGTATCTGGCGATGCCTCTCAAGAGGGCATCAAACACCTTCGTAGGGTTCTTGTCGGCCTGGTAGAGGTAGCCATAGAATGCTTTCGCATCCACCGGTTGCGCCATTGCTGGAGATGGCAGATAAAGAGAGTGCGTCGTAGCACATAGCTGCCAGAAATGTTTCTCACAGCAGCATCCTAGGGGCGCCGGCCAAGGCAAGTAAGGTAGACGCTGCCTGCCGCTGCCGCTGCCGCTGCCACTGCCACTGCCACTGCCACAGCCACGGCGGGCTTGCTCGATCGTCGGCTACGGTGTGCTTCGTGACTTATTGGACGAGGTCAGCTACGTTGCAATGTGTCTTACCGCTGACGAGCGACGGCAACAGGCAACTGGCGACGCCCCTTCGAACGGAACGGTCTGTACCCAACCGGAAAGCCCCGGACGCGGAGGGGGCGGTGAGCAGCCGAGCAGGCAGTGAGCAGTGAGCAGTGAGCAGCGGCGGTACAAACGACAAACGAGCATCTTCCTCCAGGCAGCCCCCGGGGGCCCTCAGGCACCGTCCGTCGCTGGGTCAAGAGCCAAGGGCCCGTGTTTGGGCATTCGATCGTGACGGTTCTGGCAAGAAATGGGAGAGTATCGCTGACCGCTTTTTAGGGGCCTTAACAGCTGCCACGGCTCGCTCAAGCTCGGGGCGGGTTCGGTACCAGGACCTGCCTGTGCTGGGGTCCGGCCTGCTTTATTAGGCATTGCTGGACGGCCCGCAGGCCGCTGTTAGGGATGCTAGCTACTTACTGTACAGTCCCTCTTGGCCAAGACCTCTCCCTCCCACGACCTTGCTCGGCAATAGCCAGCAATGCGCTGTATCCACATACCATCTCAAACAGATGTGTGAAGAGTTACTCATCACATCATCATATAGTGTTCAAAGAAGGTATACAGGCGCTCGGCATTCCCAGAATTAGATCATCACGAAGGCCTGCAAAACTCGTCCACTCGGCATTTCCGAGACCCTTCTCCACATGACGAGGAGTACGGGGTTCATTCTCACTTGTTCTGTTAACACGAAATAGACCTCTCGGCGACATCTGCTCAGAACTTTGTATTCATCTACGAACAGTTGCAGTACTGCCAAGCAATAATCCAAATGTATTCCACTCTTCTGTCCTCTTACGTGTGTTGTTGATCCGGAGGCATAAACGCACTCGTACAGATATAGTCAAGTCAGACGGGGTGTGCCTGGATACGAAGATGGAGCTATTGATATTGCCCGTCTTGCACTCGTGTGACAGATGTTCAAAGAAGCCGACAAAGATCCAGAAGCAACGATATATCACTAGAGATAATAGACATCCAATGTAATTAGTAGTATCCCATACTATTCGCTTCGACTAGAGCTACTGACCTCGAAGAAAAAAAGTGTGAAGCGTCGTCCCCATCAGAGTAATCGGAATCGAATTGTACACATCTCCCAAACACCAAGATGCTCGGAAGATGGGCACGCTGCGTATTGCACTTAAGTGTCGTGCCACTCTTTCTAGATCCATCTCCATCCCGAACTCCATCTCGAAAGAGATGGAGATCGAAAGAAGACTTCAGCTACGTGAGCGCGCACACACAATCTTCGCAACAGCCCTCCCATAGGAACGGCCTACCCTCCCTCTTCTCGTGTCACCTAATAGGATCCAAGATATACAAGGAGAGAGACCGCCCTGCTTTTCTGATGCCAATTGCAGACGTGAGACACGCCAGGCCGTCACCGGCAGACCTATCACCCTCCGAAGAAGGGAGTGAGGTGGTTTTGAAGATTACTCCGAATTTCTCATATGCAAATGTAAGATCAAAGATCTGATACGAAGCTCGCGCAGGTATCTGTTTGTAGCATAGAAACGCAGCGTTGATGAGGACGACGCTTGAAGAAGAAAAGAAGTCTGAGAGCTTCGCCAGAATTTTATTTTGTGCCTCGCGAATTGCGTGCCCCGCCCTTTTTCGGCCGCCGTACATTGTCTACTTCCCCGGAAAGCCGCAAGCGGAAAGTTACGCTGTGTCGGCTCTTCCTGTACGATACGCCAAGAGCATAGCCACGAGTTGCCACGATCACACTGTAAACTTGACGCGCATTGTATGATCTTGAACCTACATCATAAAGGTGCCTTACTGACCTGATGGCAACGCAATAAACATTTGCGTCCTTTCATTCGATCCATTTCCAATTGACCTTTCGAGTCACCTCTGAGTACTCTTCGATTCATCTGGCTGTGAATTGGAACTTTGGTCAACGTCCGCTCAACCCGGCAAGATGTGCTTGTATGTCTGAATTCTATATGCCTTTACTGGCCACAGCTGACCTTCATATTTAGCGTCTGTATGTTCGACAATATATCATACTAGAAATGCAGCTAATGTGATAGTTACGTGTGGCCAACATGAGTTCTCGGATTATCTCAAAGGCTATGAAGGTGTCACATGTCAATGCCACAACTGCGTACGGAACACCCATAAAGCAATCAACCAACAAGAAACTAACAGTATCAGGGAAACTACTCTGCGCATGTCATGAAACGGTGGAACTGGTTCACCTTCTGCTTCGTTCCAGTTCTCCCGCTCTCGTTTCATGCTTATAACGACGTCGTCTGTACTATCTGTAAATTCGCACAACCTCTTGAGTACGACCTCTGGCACCACTCTCCAATGCCTGAAGACATGAACGAAATGCTTACTCATAACTTTATAGGAACCGGCAAGATGTAATGGCACAACACCCAGGCGCTGGAAACGAGTTACAACCACAGAATCCTAGTGCCCCTACTCCACCGCAAGGATGGGGAGGTGGAGGTGGAGGTGGAGGAGCAGGAGTGGCACCGGGTCAGAAAACGAGCCAGACAATGGAATATAGATAAAGAGGTGATTTGATTTCAGCGTCAGTGATGGCAGGGGAGCTAGGCTGGTGCTGATGGATACATACAACGCGGGGACTGTGAGCCTGAGAGGAGGGTGTACCTAATAGTAATGGGGGGATACGCATGCATGGCGTTTCTGGATTCTGGATTATGGAAAGGACTCGACTGGTATATCTAGCATTGAATGAACTTTGACAGAATCAAAAGTTCCGACAGTAATTCCGGCCGAATGAATGCTCTACCTACGCCTTGGCAAGATTTCCTTTTGGTGGTGGCTTTTAGGTTATCGAAGGATCGTAGGCCATCCGATCTTGTGGCGTAAATCGGGCAGAAGACTCCGTTATATCAGTTGAGGCCATTCAATCGGTTAATTTTGCCTTATCCGACGCACTCACTGTATCAGGAATCATGTTCAATAATAATATTACGAGATGTTGCTTATCGCTTGTTGCTTATCGCAACGCATCTACATACAGCAGAGTGATAGATACCGCCGATGTGCGGGAGTCGCTACATTACAGTACAGGTATGATGGCACTGTTGCATGCGCAGGGGTGTCCTACGCAGTCCTCCTGCAGTACTCCGTCACCGTCTGTGTCCTCTGTGGCCATTGTCCATGTCCCTCGGGGCACGACGTCGCCTGTAAGATAAGGCAGGTAGCATTGGCACTGATCCTGCATCCAAACGGCCTGTACAGCCCGCACCGCACAGCCCACGGTGGTGGGTATACAAGCCCGGCCTCCCTCAAGTGCCGCTTCTGCATACCTCTACTCCAGTAAGGATATGTGGAGGCCCAGCTTGCCTTATCTATGGGCGAGGTAGCTGCGGAGAGCCAGTAAGATCTATCTCTATCAGTTACTGGCATTATCTCCCCTTGTTGATACCGAGAACTCGGCGTCCGAAGTCCAGAGCCTGCATTCAAGCACCTGGCTCTGCTGGAGCCTCTGGTGCGCAGGTCGATCTCTATTTACCTCACAAGGGCCCTGCTGGTAGGTATATATTGGCCTCGATGTCCCTCGTCACCAGTCACCCGTCAAAGCCTCTTTCTACAGGTTGGCTGCCAACCTTCGACTGTGAACCGTCGGGTACTCAATAATAGCAATATACACGCATGCTTACTGTTACGCGATTGTCTCGAGATATACCTTATTCATTATGGCTGTCCCCCCTCCATTGAGCACAGCCTGGGGATATGGTATTATCCTCGGCCTTGGCTCCTTATTCGCCCTGGGAATGGCGAGTTTGTCTGTCGCGAGAGGCCTTCCTCCATTCTAACGTAACAATATAGGTTCTGGTTACATGGATCCTTAAACGCTACAATCATGAGCTGCAGACCTCGGAAATGTTCAGTACTGCTGGACGTACCGTCAAGTCCGGCTTGGTCGCTTCTGCCGTCGTCTCCTCGTGGACGTGGGCAGCCACATTGCTTCAGAGCTCCAGTGTCGCATACAGATATGGCGTTTCGGGCCCGTTCTGGTATGCCAGTGGTGCTACAGTGCAGATTCTACTCTTTGCTTCCATCGCAATTGAACTGAAGCGCCGTGCTCCAAATGCCCATGTATGTTTTCTACTGCCTAGCCCGTCCTTCTTTGGCTACTTGACGACGAGCGCTCTTATCCACTCTACCAAGATGATGCTTTCACATCATCTTAATTTTTGGGCGGCATGAACATATCTCCCCAAAAGGCTCTTTCTAGACAGTTGGCTGACATGGTCTGCAAAGACGTTCCTGGAAGTCATTAAAGCGCGGTATGGCATGGCCACTCACTTGGTGTTTGCAGTCTTCGGCCTTATGACCAATATCCTCGTCACCGCTATGCTCTTGACAGGTGGATCTGCTGCATTCACGGCTCTTACGGGCGTTCCTACACCTGCTGCTTGTTTCTTGCTTCCATTGGGCGTTATCATCTATACAATGTTCGGGGGTATCAAAGCCACATTCTTGACCGATTATGTCCATACCCTGATGTTGCTGATTATTATTCTAATCTTCGCCTTTACTGCGTATGCAACCAGCGCTACGCTTGGCTCTCCCAGCGCAGTCTTTGATCTTCTAGTTAAAGCAGCAGCCGATCATCCTGTCGATGGAAACGCCGGTGGGAGTTATCTTACAATGCGATCTCAAGAGGGGGCAATCTTCTTCGTTATCAACATCGTTGGTAACTTCGGAACCGTCTTCTGTGACAATGGATATTATAACAAGGCAATTGCGGCATCCCCAGTGCATGCCCTTCCAGGCTATGTAAGTTTTTTACTTGATTCCTCTCGGATTTCTTGAAGGATACAAAAGCTCTCGTCGATCGCTAGTAGGAGCTCTTAGTTGATTTGTCACTTCCACAAAATGGTATTAGGATTATGCTAACAGTATTAAGATCATGGGAGGGCTTTCTTGGTTTGCCATCCCGTGGCTATGTGCGACGACTATGGGACTTGCTGCACTTGCCCTTGAAGGAAATCCATCTTTTCCAACCTATCCTAATCGTATGGACGCTGCAGATGTTTCTGCGGGTTTGGTCTTGCCATTTGCTGCTGTTGCTCTACTTGGTAGTGGTGGTGCAGTCTGTGCTCTTTTGATTATTTTTATGGCTGTGACTTCAGCAACCTCCTCGGAGCTGATTGCAGTTTCGTCCATCTTTACCTATGATATCTACCAGACATACATCAAGCCAGATGCCAGTGGAAGACGTAAGTCTATCAATTCTTTGAATCGGACTTCCATTCAACGTAGCTCTCGGGATGTTTACTGACGCCAACTTGAATACTATAGGTCTTATCTACATGTCCCATGTGATGGTCGTTGCCTTTGGACTCGTAATGGCAGCCTTCTCAACGGGCCTTTACTACGCCGGTATTTCAATGGGCTTCCTATACCTGATGATGGGTGTTATTATTTCATCTGCTGTTCTTCCAGCAACTCTCACGCTCATGTGGAAAAAGCAAAATTTCTGGGCTGCGACGCTGAGCCCACCCCTCGGCCTTGCTTGCTCCCTGATTGCTTGGCTCGTGACTGCGAAGAAGGAGAGCGGTAACTTAACTGTGGACGGCATTGGTGCAAACAATCCCATGCTGGCAGGGAACGTGGTCGCATTGCTGTCGCCATGTATCTTTATCCCCATCCTCACATTCGTTTTCGGCGCTGGTAAGCCTCGGGATATGCTGCTTGAATGCTTAGTATACTGACTATTTCTTAGATAATTACGACTGGGCTACTATGAACGCTATCCGCAGGGGTGACGACCATGATTTAGCGGAAGAAGCTGGCGTTGACCTTGAGCTTGTTCCCGGAGAGACTAATACCAGCGAAGTCGAGATGGTGGAAGAGCAGCGCAAGCTTCTTCGCGCTTCATTGATCGCGAAGACTATCACAGTCATCCTAACTCTTTCGCTCCTTATACTTTGGCCTATGCCTATGTACGGAAGCTCCTACATCTTTAGCAAAAAATTCTTCACTGGTTGGGTTGTCGTTGGCATTCTTTGGCTCTTCTGCTCACTATTATGTGTCGGCGTATATCCATTATGGGAAGGCCGCTTATCTATGGCGCATACCTTCAAGGCAATGTTTCTCGATATCACTAGCAAGAAACATCCGAGAGTGTATCATGGCCATGGTGTTGATGTCACTGAGGTTACTGAAAAGAGTGAGGGTGTCGACACGCCACCTGCTAAAGGTGAAATGCAAGCTACTCAGAAGTCTGGGACCGTTGGAGAATAAAGTAGGAAAATGACTGTCTTGGAGTTCCAGCTTTCATATCGATCCACTGGAACTTTTGTTGGTGCCCTTTTTATCGAGATATCTATATAATACCAAATGTTTCAAATATCAGTCCAGATAAACCAAAACACATGGCAATAGGACACTTTGTCAACCCTTGGATGATATCTACATAGATCAATGAAACCATTTATACTGGCTATTGGTAATGTTATATTAATGCTCAAAAGCAGGATATCAATCAATAGATATATCAGAGTTTCGCGGTCCCCTTCAGCACATCCCTCAATAGGGTCAACGCCTCTACAGCAAACGCGATCATATTCTTCTCCCTATCCGGGCCTAAACCCGTGGATAGCTCTCTGGTATAGGTTCCTTTTTCTGTTGCAATGGCCAGTGCGACATATCCGCTATACCAAATTAGTGCTGCCCAGACTATAGGATAACTGGCGAATCTCACGGGGTACGGTTTTGCGTTGGCCCACCGTTTGGCCCTGCTGTACCAGATTCACATATTGTATATGTGCTGCCAAGCTTTCCCCTGACATTTTCGGCAAGGCCAGAGACAATCTTCGTTGTCGGCCCGTTGTAATCTTTAAAGTCTTCTTCCGTCCATCCCCCTGTAGCAGCTGCAATTAGCCACTAGATGCCAATTTATACGTCTGGCCTCTGGCAAATAAGGCACAGTTGAAAATATGCAAACATAGAAAGGGTATCCTTACCAAATTGAACACGTGATGGCAGTGTGTAGAGCTGCAAGTCATATCATCAGGTACCTTTCAAAGGTAGTTTCTTTTTCAAAGGGCAATAACCTACTGTCAGACCACCCTTGTAAAAACCGCTCGCACCTGGTGTGCTCAGCAAAGATGCCGATATGATCCCTCCGGCTGCCTACATTCATGAGCATTAGCTAAGTCGCAAAAACGTTATCAAAATACCCGGCAAGCATGATAACGGCAAGCAGGATAACAGCAAGCAGAAGCAAGGTTTGCCGACTATGGTTGCCAAACCAAGATCACTTACCGTTTCGGCCACTGATACTGTCTCCTTGCGTTCCTGAAGGAGCTCAGAGACCTCGGTCACAATCGCTCGGACCGCCTTGGGAGGGAATTCTCTTGATGTCATGATTCTTTGTGAAGTTTTGGAAGCCGGACTAATATGTTCCGCAGAGGTCGAGTGGATGAACTACTAAAGTGTGCGAGTTGATTAAATCCACTGATAACTGATACTAACTGGCATGCTTACAAACGCATGACGTTGAAGTTGACTTATCTGCGATTGCGATTAGGATTACGGTTACACCTAAGGTCGTTATGGGAGTAGTTAGTGCTCCGCGGCCCGTTGCGCTCGCAGTGGCTCGCTACCTTTACGATCCTGAGGTCGTTCAGGATGGTGGCTACCTGCTGTCCTCAAACAGACGGATGGAATGGACAGGTCACGTTGCAACAATAGGATCAAAGATTCGTGGCAGTGGATAAACAGCCTGCAGTTTGCTCTTGTATCAAGTTTTGCCCAATTTCTATAAAGTTTGATATTTACGCTCTGGGCCAGCCAAACACCGACGACCTACACGAGATGCTTGTGGTTTGCTTGAAGCCCAGTAAGTATGTATTCTAGGGCGGCTACCTGCTTTATCAAGGGTTTAGGTCGCATGTATTGTTCTCGCATGTATTGTTCTCGCATCATATACGGAGAACAAGTTCTTAAATTGCCTGAAACTTCCTCCGATTTCTGAGGTCTTTTACTTGATCCAAGAATTTCGTCACCCAAGGCCTGCCTGCCCTCCGAAGTACAAAGTCAACTAGCGCAGCAAATATGGCTTTCCATTTCCTACCTTCTTCGATGTCGCCGATGGGTCTCCTAAGGAGAGACCGTCGTAATCGAGACAGATACGGAAGCCAGAGCAGCAGATACAGAGGAGAGCAATTTTTCGGAGGGTTCGACGTCGATCCAATGAAGGATGGAGTAAACCACCTGTACGGCCTACCAGAAAACAGAGTCATAAGACGCCTGCCGGTGAAAGGAGGGTTCTTTGATGAAGGCAACGATCCTCGCGTGAGACCCAGAAGCGTCGATCGACGACGAGAGCCTACCGGCCTTCCTTTAGACAAAGCAATGCGAATTCTATTCAAGCAGCTCTCCAAGGCCGAAGATTTCTACAGGGATTTTCAATCTAGTTTTGATGACGATATCACTGCCATTCAAAAATACGCTCCATCAGAGATGTTGAGCGAGCTATGGGTACTAAAAGTTCGTGGAGGAGAGAGAAGTCGGCTAAATTCTATCGGGAGTGAAGATGCAACATATGGCAGTGACTCGTCTTCTGAAAAAAGCGCCGAGCAGTTTAATAATATGAGGGTCAAGGTGACTCGTTCCATGGAGACCGCGATTGGCGCAACCCTCAACGATGTTTCACCACCATCGCGAAAGAATTCAAGTCGCCTCGAGTCAGCCGAGCGGCTCCTACGGAAAGTCGAAGTTTCTAATGAACAGATACTAGATCTGCTGCGAAATGTCTCCAGGGGTCGAGAATACTGTGATGGGCTGCTCGCTGAATTGGAATTGCTGAAGGAATTAATCGACCCTGATTCCGACAAGAATAAGAAGGTCTATAGAGCGAGCGAAGATGGCGAAGAAATCACGGACGTCAATGGCGAAGGGGATAACACACAGCAGTTCTAGGGAACAGGATGTGAAGAAAAAGCCAATGGCCACTTGAAAGAGTATTTTCAGAATGCGTTGAAGCTAACTATTTGTCTATGTTTGCCTCATCAGTAGTCATAGGCTGAAATTTAAATAACCCTAACAGCGATAAGGTACAAGAGCCTCTTGCTCACTTGAGAATGCCATAATTACAAGTCAGTACTTACTTTCGCTCTCTTCCTAGTCTCTTCTCCTGTAGAGGCAATGTCTTCTAACTGTTTCCTCGATAATCACGAAACAAAGCTTAACTCCAAACGCCATATCATGAAGATCGCTTGTCAACCTAGCCCAAGTTTACAAATCTGCAAATGTCTGTCCAACAATATCCATCCCACATAAAGCATTCACCTCATCTCCACTTAGACTCTGTCTAATCTGGGTCATAGTTCTCCCTCCAAGACTTGACTGAATGCTACACACCCCAGGATCGCTGCTACGCTTCTGATTCTCGAGTAGCGCGAATCTCAAGAGCACTTCACTGACGGTGACTCCTATACTAATAACAATCAAAACAATTACAATCCACGTGATTGTGCTCATCTTCGTGTCTGCGATAGAATCCGAGAGCATTTCGGCTAAGTCAAGGAAGACGCGGCAGCGCTCATTGAGCACTTTTATGCGTGGCGTAATTTCTAGGTATTCACGAATAGCGAAATACAATGGGTGGAGAGTTGGTTCAGAATCCCAGAAAAAGTTTGGTACGTCGAGAACGTTTGATGCTAGAAATGTATCAGTCAGTCAAATACCGAGAATAAGAGGGGGGATGTTGATGTCTTACAGAGATTGACGTCGACACGGCTTTTAAACAGTCTTCCAAGAATTTTGACAATCTCTTTTCTCGTCATGCCCAACTGGCCGGTGAGAGCGAGCCGCTTGGGCACATATTGAGCGTCATGCATGGTCTGTGACATCTTCTCCTCGAAGAAGCTTAGTTTCGTGCTTTGGGCAATAGCATGGCTTATTGCTAGCTTAATCATGTGATCTCCACTTCGGAGCGTGATCATGTCGTTGAAGACTCTTGGTCTATCTACCAGCGGGCTATACTCGAAATGAAACTCTTCCGTCTCGAAGTCGCTCTCGTCCTGAGGTCTCGATACCAGCGATATGCCCGTATTCGTTTCCGAAAATGTTAGATCAGCAAGGATATCTTTCTCTTGATGCTCTGTGAAGTTCCAGAAGACGACAACACCATACGAGTAGACGAACATCTCGCCGAAGGCTGTTGCATCAGGTGCGATCCGATTTGGACTATCAGCCCTTCCGCCTTGCACAAACACCCGGGTCTCCTCTCGGCTTATCCTTTCCAGTTCTTCTCTCCTTGATCTATTCTCATTACTCTCGTTTATTTGAATTTCTTCCCCTCCCCGAACGCCATAAGTGTCTGTATCCTCGAAGTAGCCATCATGATAGTCTCTCCGTTCGTTCCTCTCTATTTCCTCATCAAGCACAGCCTTCCCTCCAGGACTTTTCATTACTGGGCTGCTCCGAATCCTATATCCTTCGCTTCCAGCCAATAAAGGCAAATGATAGACTGTATACAGACAGTCATCATACAGCTTCGTCTTTGCGCCATGCCTTTCCCTCGCAAATGCTGCAGTTGCCTTCATCTTGTAGCCTTGTGCAGTGCAATAGGCCGTCACTCTTGCCACCTTGTCTGTTCTTTTTGCCTTTGGGAGCCTTTCCGCATAGCTCTTTCCCCGCAAAGCACCGCTCCTGTTGAGCTCATCAATCTCTTCATCTCTAAGTGGCCGGTCTCCATCTTCACTCTCCCTGTACCTCCGCATGAAACCAATTTCACCATTCTCTTCATCTGAGTCGTCTCGTTCCTCTACGGTCTCGGGGATCAGAACTAGCTTCTCGCTGAGCTTTGTGCTTCGACCTGGCACATTCTGCTGAGCGACGCGAGACCCGAGACTTGTGCCCATGCCGCTACTTCGTCGGATATTTTGGGCCGCAGGGCGTCGTCCAGGTGGTCCACGAGCTTGGCCAGATGGGATCTCGGATGCATATTGAAGGACATTATCAACTGATATAAGACGGGCTGGCATTCGTTGACGTGCCGCACCTCCTAGTCCACCTGAGCCCGATCGTTGAGGGAGGCGCGGTGTTTGGGGCCGTTCGCGAGAATCTGTTACCTGTAGATGGTCAATATGATCCTCTATGAAGTAGGAGGAGAGGAATTCAATTGTGTTCTGCCAATATGCAACACTTGATGATCCAATGCCGGTCACTTACTAGGACAGATGGTCCCCGCTTTCCCGGTACAGCTGTACTTGCCATTGTGGCAAATTAATTCTCTGGTCGGGTTGGGGAATTGCACTTATTGTGGCATAGTACTGTGTCCGATGGCATAACAACGATATATACAGGCAGGTGCTCTTGGGTCTGCTCGTAGGTGCGGGCAAGGTAGTCAGCTAGGTAACGTCGTTTAATTAGTGAGGCCTCTCGGGCTAAAAAAGTAACGTCATGCATCCGGAAAATTAAGCTCGAAAGTAAGCGACGAAACGGCGAAACGGCGAAACAGACTAATAGGATAGCGAGCGATAGGGCGATAAGGGCGGCAGGACGGCAGGACGGGGAGGTTACAAAAAGCTTCAGGGAGTGAGTGAGCGGAATTGCAGCAGAACGCAAAGATACTTACATACTTGTGTATATACATAGTAGATCGTCTCTCTTCGCACTGCTCGCATACATAGTCATACGTAAAAAGAGCTTCCATTTCATAGATTAGATGGCCAAACCGGAGGGTACTGCGCAACCCTCTTCGCCCACTACAGATACAGCACTGTGGATCGCGGATAGAGCAGAAGCACCTGTTGTCTCGACAGCTACGAGCACTCTGTGGGTGTGATAATGAGAGGAGTAAGGGATGCAATGCACAGTACGCATGTACTGTACAAGTACAAGTACGTACGTACGTACATCCGTATCGAGTAGCAGTGGGCGGGTATGGCCTGCGATGACGGGTATATATGCACGGCAGGAGGCGCCCATCATCCACGCCCATCCCATCCCATTGCACGGCTTTCGAATCCAGCATGCGTCGTCGCCTGGCTCTGCAGGCGCAACAGGGCTCTACAGGGCTCTACTGTACAGGCCTCTACAGGGCTCTACAGGCTCTGGCCGGCTCTTGCAGGCCCGACAGGCTTGCCCCACAGCGATGTCCTCACGGCATTTGGTGATCGAATGTGATCGCACGAAACCCCTCTTCCCCCCCCCCGGCTCGCTAACTCGCACCTCTCGACTGCCCCCGTGTCGGCGCTACCTGCAGAGGCCGCCGTAGCAAGCTGATTCGCTGGTCGCCTGGTCGTCAACCTGCAGCTTCACCTCCGCTTCACCTCCCGGCGCTTACAGACCGTCCGTCCCCAGTGCCATTGGGTGGTGGCCTCGCTGACGGCCTGGCTGACACGCAAAGGGTGCTGGACCACAGGCCGAGTATACTTAAGCTGGCCTGACCTCCCTCGGCCTGCTTGTCCTCGATATGAGAACTCGAGGCTGTCAGAGACAGCACCAGCCGCAGCAGCACTCTTCCGACACTCTTTCAAAGGCGTTGCGCCGATAAGAAGCTATCTCCTCCGCGGTGCGAGGACGAGGACGATCCTGTGAGCCACAGGAACTTGCGTGATCCGTCAAGATGTTCGGTTTCCATTTCTCGAGGCAGTGGAAGTGGCCAAAAGTACTCGTCGCCCTAATGATCGTTGAGCTCGGAGGGACCGTTGCTGCTCTGACCCTCTTCGCCATTGCGGACCCAGATGCCTACCGTACTGAACTCTGGCGAATCGGTGGAGAAAATGGCTTCAACTCAAGTCCAGATCAGATCTTATACGCCTATGCAAACTACCTACCGATTCCTAAAACCCCGCTGGTCTGGTCGAGCTTGTGCGTATTCTTATCCCCGGACTACCCTAACGAACATGCTGACAGGACTGTAGTATCACCAGTTTCAACATTGTTGTTTCGGTACTCTCTATGTTCATCATGCTTGTTAAAGCTGTCATGTTCGTGATGCACCTATGGTTACCGATCCTCAGTGTCATTGTCAACGCTATCATCGTGGCTCTCTGGTGTGTCAGCATATATGGTCAGGCTGGGCCAGACCACTCTGACCCCAATCACCCGAGCTCTGTTGCATGGTACATAGCAAAGAGTTGCAAATATGCCAAGCCTTCTGGTAATGAACACAATTGTTTATTAGCGAAAGGCACTTTTGCTACAACAGTCATCATGATGTTAGTACCAGTCAATCCTCCTTGCACGTTGGTGTGTTGGCTGATTAGCCCTCAGGGTCATTTTCCTCGTCAATCTCATACTCGGTATCTGGTCCGCCATCCCGAGTAAAGCCCAACGTGAGGCACAAAAGATGGACGTGGATGACCTTGAAATTTCTCCCTCGTCTGATCACTCAGGCGAGAAGCTCTGGCAGATGAAGAATGTGCCACGCACACCGTCTTCCGTAAAGCAACCATATACCCCACGAACGCTTGCTTTCAACACCTTGGACCGCCAGTTGCCATTGAGGCAGCAAAAATGAGTTGGCTTCCGTGTGCAGGCTTATATTATGAACTGAATTTTGCTCGGATAAGTTTAATGGTCTATCGAGCGCTAGAAGTGGCCGTTGATGGGTTGGGGTTCATGGGATAGTGGGTCTCATCTCAAGTATATAGCTTTTTTTACTTAACGCCAATACTATTCACAGTTTATCCGTGATTCATTCCAAGAGCTCTACCTATATTACATTGACATTAGATGGTGTTTGTTTGTCATCTTCAATGTTATTAGCAATGAGCTCAAGATATTGGGTTGAGTGTAGAGCGACATTTTGTTCTAACTGGTTTATATGTGGTGGAGCTTTTGATATGGCCAGTTTCCCTTACTGGGAAAACAACTCCATGATCCTAATATCGACCTTGCAGCCAAAAGCCAGAACCATACACAAAGAAAAGCATTATGTTATTTGATAGCAAGTCAGTGAAAGCGTTCTCGTAAGTAAACGACTGCAGCATAGCCAGCGCAGCAATCCGTACTCATACCATGAGAGCACCAAGGGCACTTCACCATAGTAGTGACGTGGCCAGATACTCCAAGGTCTCTATCTTCGATGATCCCACTGGACTTGGCCATAGCCTCATATATCTTGGATGGCAAGTCCTGGAATCTATTGCAACCGCAGCAGATAACAAACATCTTGGCAACTGGTTCTGGAAGCTGAGTTGTGAGCGCCCCATCGTCCTTCTCACCCAGGCTTGAATTTCCACGGGACGATATTGGCCTTTGTGACTTCGGTACTTGCACAGCCTCGAGGCGAAGGCCTCTACGATTACTACCACTTTTTGGCTTCATGACAATCTGATCCGATCTCCGGGTAGCTTGCTTCTGGGAGGATATCCCTATCTTGGTGATTGGATTTTTTTCCGTTTGGTGATCGTCTTCAGGAGTTGAACTCTGGGCCTGGAACGTATCTATTGACGTAGAATGTAAGGGGAATTGTCTAGGCGGGGTCCTAACCAAAGCTTTGTGCTTTAATTCAGGTAAAAAACTTAAATCATTTGGTTGAGGCGTTGACTGAAACGTCGACAGCAGCGAAGGTTGTTTCGCTAGTTCGTTGGCATTGTTGACGCTATCGCCCTCTATTGGGAATACAGAGTTACGTTCCCTTGGCTCATTCCTTGGGATCTGTATTAACTTGGGTGGAAGGTGTGTGGTTTCATCAACCCGAGTGACTGTAATATTTTGCTCCTCACGGTCTTGAATAGCAGGTGATTTGTACGACTGTGGTCTTGAACCGGGTGGAGTCGTAGCATCTGACGTCTCTTCAATTGAGCTTTGATCATTGCTATAAGCTGGAGAGGATAAACTCGAGATAGATGTCCTGGACCGGTCGGAGGACTTTAACGGAGTAATTGGTGTAGATGATATCAGGGAGTACCCAAGAATCCTCTCGGCTTTGCTAAAAGCCTTTGCAGATGATGTCGGTGGAAGGACTGTGTTTGGGGACGAATTCGGTCCGGCTAGTGAGCCTGGTTTATGACACTCGGAGAGTTGGTTTTCATTTGTAACAAGTTTTGATGGTGAGCTTCCCGATAGAGATCTTCTTGAAAATACCACCCTTGCAGCATTCTTAAAGCTGCTGAGGGAAGGCGAGCAGGATTCCTTGTACTTTAAACCACTTGGTTCAACCCCTGAGTCGAAATCTTGCTTTGGTGGCAAACATGATTCTGTAAGAACCCCATGATAACGATCAAGATCATTACTATAGTCTCCTTCACAGTTCTCCTTGTTCTCGAGGGAAGCTTGGAAATTTTTAACCTTGGAGCTGTCGGTTCCATGTATGGCAGCCGGTATCCCTTGCTGCCGAGAGGTGTCCCCAGGCTGTAACAGCGAGCCTCGATGAAAGCATGATGCATTGAATACCTCATCTGGAGACATCTCCGGCGGATTGATTAGTTGGCCATTGGTTCTAGCCAAACCCCCGTCTTCCTCAACAGCTGCTTTAATATTATCCCATCTTGCATTTTCACCCCACTTGACTCGTCCGACAGTCGCATAGTCATAGGGTCCTGCCGTTGTGTATCTCTGTATTCTGGTTTTCTTAATCCTTTCCGATTTATCGTCACGCACCACTTTTGGCCGCTCCGTTTTCGCCGCAAGGGATTCCTTAGCAATCCGCGTTGCATATGAAGCTTGATCACGAGAGGTTTCGCTCCCAACCACTGAAAAGCTGCGTTGGCCATTGACTCTGTTGTAATGCTCATCACAACTGTTCGCATTGACAGTTGAAGAGCTACCTCTGTCATCCTCCAGCTTGGAATCGTGTAGAGCCAAGTGATATGCATTAGCCACAATATCTTGCTCGTATATCTCACTGCTATTGCGCTTGGCCTGCCTCTTGATGGTGTCTTGGACTGTAGCATCGTTGGCCAACTTCAACTTTAGTCCGCCAATAAACCCCTTCCCAGCAGACATACACCGCTCCTGTTCGTCGGTCGCCTTTGGGCCCTTGAAACTAGAAACAGAAGTGCTCTTTCCATCCGCATTAACCTCGTTCGTAGTGGCTGACAGAGGTGCTGATACTTGCTTTGATATATGGTATATCACAGGTGCCGACATATTTTTATCCACTGGGACAGTTGCTAGGTTCTTTGGAATCGGGGGTGCCTTGCTTAGACGCCTCGTCTTGCGTGTACTATTGCTATCCTTGTTGTTCTTTTCTTTCTCCTTTTGCCGCTGTTTGCCCCTTTTTTCCTTCTTTCTCTTGTCTCCAAACATAGACCAGCTGGGGGAGTGACATATCGAAGACGTATCAGAGTTGTTGCCATTATCAGTCATCGTAGCCATTTCGGTTTCATGGGATACACCCGCAGTGATATGTGATGCTTCAGAAACCTTCCCCCTGCTGAAAGAATGCACAGGTGGAACTGTAATTGACAATTGAGGAGCTGGCGACGGCATTATATTGGCGGACTTGGAGTGCTCGAGATTTAGAGAAGGAAGTGGCTTTGTGGGGTATTCTTGGATTGCAGCACTTGTAGATGATAGCAACAGAGATGGGGAGAAAAATCCCGGAGCTTCCATACGATCAATCTATGTGGACAGCTCGTTAGCCTAAATCAGTTCAGTATAGTCCCCCGGCCAATCGAACGACACACTCATCCAGACAGAGCTTTATCTTCATATGACCAATACAATCACCTGCTTAGTAACATTTAAATCTCTTACCTTGGTCTTCTTTTCAATTTCAAGCATACGCTGAAGGGCATTTTTCCTGGGAGGATGTGATGCGCGATTACTCCTATCTTTAGAAGCCATGGCTTTAATCAGATATTCAAATCGAAGGCGTAGTCATTGATATCAGTATGAGCAATGGTAACCAGAAGATTGGACGCCGCAACAGATTGATGGTAGTCATTGAAACTGAGTGAATATAGCTGGATACACACAATTCACACATATATCATGTCATCGTGCTTGATAGGCGTACAGGAGTGTTTGCCACGAAACTATAAGGTGGACTGCTTGTGGCGGCAGCTGCCTTGTTGGCTGTGTTTCTTTTGGATGAGATGCAGACAAGCTGATGGAAACAGACTGACGGTAGAGTGAGAGGGTGACTTAACTGCATATTCGCGAGATATCACAATGGTCAAAGCCGACAGGCCCGCTGGTTGGGGTCTCGGATGTGGTCTTGACAATTGTACATAAGGTGATACGAGTTGAATGGAAAAAGAAACATGATGGATCATGCAGGAAGGCAATTGCAGTATTCCCGTTCATCTATATGCGGGCCAATATTAATTGGTGCTACCTCACTCATACATACATCTTCCGACCAACGACTCGAGAGTTATTGGGTTAGAGTTTTCATCTTGCAGTTCGCCCACACTGGCCCACACTGGCACAGCACAAGCACGCAAGGCCGGCGTGTAGGCGTCTCATCGCTCTGTGCGTGAGGGACTCGGATGCGGTGAGTGGTGATGCACAACTGGGATCGAGGATGCACCGTCATGTAGATGCAAGGAACAGGAGCGGCAACCTTGGCAGAAACTGCGGGAAGGTGAATATCCTTGAACATGGCATGTCTCTTGACGTGGAGAAGGCGTCGGGCCTACCTACATGTGAGCTGGCGCACTCTCAGCCTGTGGCATGGGGAAGCTGAATCCCGCGTCTTTTGGTCTGATGTTCAGATCTAAATACAGAAATATGGCGTTTCGTGAGGCCGTGTAGTGTACATGGAAAATATTGCCTCCCTGCAAGGGAACCCCATGCAATTCTGGGTATCCATGATTTGGACGAAAGTGGCTGTTCAATAATTACCCCTATCCGCTGCCCAAAAACATAAATGTTCCCCGGTTTTGAGGGGTGTAAAGGAGACAGGTATTAACGATCTAGCTACCACCAAAAATGTGGAAAAGGCAGTCCGAGGCTTCTGGTGTGCATGCGATAGATATAACCCCTCTGGTGTCTACTAAAAGGTACAGATAGGTGATTCTCTATCTTTTTGATGGGTGTTGTTGATACTTACTTATCTTCTTAGTAGATAAAAGATGGGAAATAGTTGAGTGCTGGAAAAGCGCACCTGTATTCGTTTCTCGGAACCATCTCCCTCCCCCTTTCCAGCTGGTTAGGCTACGCGTGTTAGGGACGTAAAGCAAGCATGTAGAAATAGATCTTGATTGGTGTAGATGGTGCGCACTGCTAGTAATACGTCTCCATTTCTCTCATCAAACGTCTCCTAGGAAACTTACTACAGCTGTCTTCAACGTTCTAGTATATTAACCTTAGTATCTATTCCTAATCTAGTTTGAATATTTTCTTATAGAAGATGTAACTTGGAGGTACCTTGGTAAGTCCCTCTGGAGTTTGCCGCCGTGGTTTCTTTCCGAATTTCTACCACGTCCTTTGTTTTTCTGCCTTCTAAGCTATACATTATATATAGCTATACATTATATATCCGTTATTTTGCACAGTATCAGTATATGCCCCAGTAGTATTATACGTATATATGTTAAGCCGAGTTATACGGGACTGATAGTTATATATTCGTGTAGATATCTAGGTAAGATACCTAGTTAGATACCTACTAACGACCCTTGAGTAAGTGAGGAGATCCTGTATGGAATATACTTGAGGTAGGTACAACCAAGGTAATTAGGTACCTAGACATTGTATAAGTAAGATAAAATACTTTAGGTATCTATCTACTCCCTCCAAAGCAGATTCCACTACTAAGCCCTAGGTAGCTAATTTATACTTAACCTGTATTTTTATTTTAGTATAGAGGGTAATTAGTTAAGTACGAGTACCCAGAAGACAACTGTAGTGGATATATAGTACATAGTAGTATCTGAAAGTGGATGGTAGTACGGTAGGTAAGTAGGTATATACATATTAGTTCAAGCAAAAGTAGGAAAAACAATATAAAGGTGATGTTAAAATTCCACTAGATACGTCAATCCTCTGCTCTAGGCTTAGTACCTACTTACTCAGTATACATTATAGCATAAAACCAACTCGATTCACGAGGTGTTACTATATGCCTGGTTTTACATACCTTACCTACTCACCCTACTTACCTTGTACTTGTATGTAATTGTTTTGAGCCCAACATTGCGATATTCTATATAGTCGACAAATAAGGTATTCTGATTTGACTATCTGAAGCCCAAAATGTGAACTCTACATATTTGGGAAATTATATATAACGTGGATCTGTGCAAAATTTTCAAATACATATGTGCAATTGGCTTTATATTTCGATAAAAGTTGAGTTCAAATAAGTAATTTGAATAAAGTGAGAGTAATTTTCCATATTACTTCAGTAAATAAGTACCTAGTCGTCTTATAGTACCTCATCTACCTACCTACCTTATGTCGAATAGGTATCTAATTTCGTAGGATAAGTAAGTAGATCCCAAATTATGCTCTCCAGGATCAGAAATTACAGGTACCTTTATCCCAGAGTAGGTATCAAGGTTTAATAAGCTTGTTTTTATTACTATTCATACTATATATGTGTCTGAGAATAAGTATGCATTTTCGATGACTAGTCTGAATTATTAAACATGATGTTGTAATATCGGCTAGAATACATATTTAAGAAAATCATACGTAATGCATAATTTAGCGCTAATTTAAAACCCGCAGTCTCTCTGTTTCTGGAGCAATATTGGACGGGAAATTAATGGCCAGTAGGTATATTTTTGGGCCGGGTTCAGAGTAGTAGTACAGTACCTGCCGTACAGAATGGGGAACATCAGAGCATATTATTATACTGTCTGGTCATCATGTCATTCTTTATATAAAGCTCATGCTCCTTGTCCTAATTCAATCTTCATGCTCTCCTCAATAGCCCGTTTCAGATCATCATCATCATCATCTACGCTCTCACATACATCATTTTGCTTGCCCTGTATAACCTTCCTATGCTCCTCTTCAGCAAGGCTCTGCTTCTTTACATACTCCAACACAACCTCTTCCTCAGTCTTCGCCTTTGAATTCTGTTCCTCATGAGTAGCCTTGGATGCTTCAATTGCAAGTCTGAAATTTTCATCATCACTGTCATGATCCAACTCATCATGCCTGTTCTGAGAAGAAGTGGTCTGGGAATCGTAAAGGCTTTGCTGGATGGCCTTTTCAAGGGTTGCGGCATATTCGGTACTAGAGGGATCATGTTGTGAGCCTCTGTTAGCTTCTGCTATGCTGGCCTGTATAGCACGGTCTAGGGCGTCCTGCTCGCCAAGATTAGACCCTCGGTGACTCTGCAGCTCTCGAACACTTGCTCGGATGGCACGTTCGATGACAAGGTCCTCTTCCGGATCACCCCTCGAAGTAGTTGCGACAGATGCCCTGATAGCTTCCTCAAAGCCTTCAATAGTTTCTGGTGTCGTGGTAGAAGGCTCTACAATCTGCGGTGTAGGTTGCTCAGGATTCCTGGTGCTATTAGGCTCATAGGTTTTGGATCGTTTGGCCTTTCTATCTTCGTGCAGCTTCTTGCGTTCGTCAAAAGTGAGATGTCTTGTCTGAAAGAAGCCTCTTGGTGAACGGCGTCCGTTTTCTTGACCTTCATGGCCATCCTCGTGAACCCTCTGTTTTCCACCCTGAAGCTCTGATTCCTTCACATTCCACCGGCTGACAATATCAAGCCGCTCCTCCAGCGTAGAGGATTTCCACTGCTCGTAGCCCTGTGCTGTGCGGGCAGATATGATGTAGTTAAGCACGCTCGAACCGAATAGTTTACGAACCTCTTTGTGAATTCCCATAAAGGTATATCCTGGAAGCCCCCAGATTGCAGCACCAGGTTTGAGGACAAGACCACCTATGCCCTTTCCAATTCCTTTGAGGACGCCAACAGCACCTTCCTTTTCAGCTCCCTTCATTGGCTGGGTAATGAGTCCAGATATCCCATCGTAGAATCCATATTTAAACTCGTTACCGGCTGCTCTTAGGCCACTTTGAAAATCAGTAACCTTTTCTTGGGGACGGACAGTATCATCGCCGTAGAGTTTGGGAGCGTTGTGGAAGCCACGTGCTAGCCCTAAAGTAAAGTCCATAGGGGACTTGAGACCAGCTCCGACGATGCGAGATATACCCTTCCCCGCACGAGTAGCAGATTCAAGGTTAATATTGCTCGGGTCAAACTCTGTCTTTTTGCCGAAAGGAGAAGAACTGCGCGAGGAAGAATGTTGCCCTCTAGAGCCGGAACGTGAATGTGACGGGCCACTGAGAGCTTGCTTCATTGAACTATCTCGAGGTGCTGATGGGGCCGTACTTGTCAACGGGGTATCGGCGGAAGGCGAAATTCCTCGACAGTTGCTGTCATTAGAAGACGTCGCCGTGGACGAAGACGTTTGATTCGTCAGGATATCGGTCCCTGTTGATAGATTCAAGTCTGATTCGGATCTAGATGCTGACAATGCTGACGCGGGTCTAGAACCAGCAGGCTGCTCTTCGGTCGCACAGGCACTGGCTGACTTGGCCTTGAAAGCCTTGAAGATCTCGACCGGAAAATCCGCAACTCCCATAGTTAAGCTAGCAATCGTACCCAACAAGGCAGAGGCTCCTCCGGATATTGGATCCCATGGTCCATCTTCAGCCTCGTACTCCCGAGGCCGAAAGCTATTTCTGTTAATAGTGATCGATAAGAGGGCCAGGAGACTCACAGCTTTAGTTCAGAGAAATCCAAGAGCCCTGAATTTGCCAAAACGCTCGCAGCCAGGGCACTCAACGGCATATCCGTACGCTTCACTCGCCAGACTGCGACTCGGCTAGGAGCTATAGCACATCGTAGATTATCAACATCTAGATGATCATGAAAGCTTTTGCCACCCACTTCGGAGCCTTTCTCCTCGCTGATGCGAGCACCAAGTTCCTTAGCCCGTTCTAAAGTTGTAGGTTTCAGAGCTTCCTCAATGGCGGCGGCCAACTTATCTACAGTTAATTGCTTGAATGGAATTGGCAACGGGCCAGCTCCAGCATGAGCAACCATGGCCCCCCAGAATGGTTGGTCTCCGAAGAATGGCACTATAACAGTAGGCCTCCCCAGAGCTATACCAGCAGCAGTTGTCCCTGCCCCACCATGGTGAACCACACAAGAGACGTGCTTGAAAAGCCAGTCATGAGGTACGTTTCCTAGCATGAAGATCCCTTCTGGTACAACAAGGGCATCACTTCCAAGCCCTCCCCATCCTTTTGAGACCAGGGCTCTTACTCCAGCTTTCTTGATAGCTTCGAAGATGAGCTCTGTCATGGAATCTGGATCATCCACCACGATTGATCCAAAGCCGATGTAGACTGGGGGTGGTCCATCTGCTAGGAAGGCAGCTAGGTCTGGAGCGGGGGTATAGGAAGAAGCAAGAGATAGGAAAAAGAACCCAGATATATCGATATGTTGTCCCCAATCCTTAGGCTTGGGTATGAGCGCCGGAGACCTATCAGTGATGAGAACTGAGTCTAGAATTGTGTCAGAGTTACTTACCAGCAATATGTGTAGGGGATTCTCAAACGACTGAGCATTCCTGGAGCCCATATCAAGCTTATAGGATCTAACCCCAACATTCTTTCCCGGAAGCGGTTTATAATATCTCCTAATCCTTGCCAAGTCATCATTTCAACTAGTGCGTACGATATGAAATTAGTCATATTTACATCGGCATTGGACGACTGAATATTGGCAAGCGGATGCGGAAAAGATTGGGTTGGTGACCAAGGCATGCTGCAACTTGTCAGCAGATAGCCAGTTTCTACCTGACTTTAAAACTTACGTGAACATCAAATGCAGCGGAATACCCAATTTCTCTGCAATATGTATGTGAGCAAAGCTAGGAGGATTGGCAATAATAGCATCGGCAATGAACGGTCGTTCAGTTGGGCTCGCCTCCAGATTAATGCCCCCGTCGAAACTTATCCGATCTCCATCTGTAGATTCTTGGTGGTATGGTGTTGAGAGGCCATCTCCAGCCTCTATACATGACCTCCAACACCCTAGAATTATCTCTTCCATACCCTTGCGTCTTTTCCCGACGTCACCGCTCTTTAGAGAGTCAAAGCCTGGCATAAGACCCGGATTCTTGACCATGAACGCCATGAGTTCGGCAGGGTCACCACCGATACTGAAGAATTCGAGCCCGTTCTCTTCTACGAAGGGTTGGAAAGTGGGATGTGTAGCTAGTCGTACACGATGGCCGTATGTTGACTTGAGAGTCTTCCCTAGGGCCACGAATGGCTGAACATCACCGCGTGACCCAACAACATGAATTACGACATTGAGACGTGGAGGCGGAACTTGGCCAGGCTGTCCTCCTAAAGAAGGGGGGATATAGCCGGGAGGAAGAGGGTGCTCGTTCTCTTGTGCAACGAGTGATAGCTGGCTCCTGAGAGCTGGTACAAGGAGATCAGACAAGCGGCGGGTCTTCTGATTGATGTTGATATTAATCCGGCCATCGTCTTTATCAAAATTTGTAAGTCTAATGTACAGTAGAACATAAACAGGGGTTCAACGTACCGGTGAGCTTAGCTTGCGTATCAAAGCCATCTTGACTTATTTTTAATTGGTCGTAATGATCGCCATACGCAGGAGGAGCTGTAGATAGACCTGCTGTCTCCAGTATGTTCGGAACCTGAAGATGGGAGCTCGAGGTAATATTTGAGCTGAAGTATATGAGCCCATGCATTATCAAAGGGAATTTTCGTATATATTTACCTTGAGCCAGTCTCTTCGTTTATCAGACGATGTGTATCCTGATGATGTAAGTAATCTGGCTTCGCTGTTGAATGACGCTGCTGTCCGAGAGGAGTGTCTTCTGTGTTTGCAACAATCGCTGCCTGAGCCTGTGCAATGATTGCTTGTGGCAGAGTATTGCCTGCCTCTGAAGGATCAGAACCCATAATGAGTAGTGTAGGTATTTCTCTCGAACACTTAGGAGGTTGCTACACCTATGAAGCTGCCGGGCAGCGTCTCGAGAGCTTAGCCAACGCGATGGCCTCCTTCGTGCAGCGCTTACTTGAAGGATATGTCGAGTTTACACTAATGGTGGTGATCTGCTAATAATAAATGTCTTGATTAGTCCTCTTATCACGGAGTAGAGAACAGCGTATACACACGAATATGATTGTTCAGTGCTGGAAAATCGTGCGCTCATGATACGAGCCAGCTTGAACTTGACTTGACATGCACACTCGGCCACAGCCTGTCTATTGGCTATTCAGGTTATAGCTGCTGGGTGGAAGATCTTAGGACGCAATAGGTGACGTAGGTTGTTGAGGAAATACATGTAGTTAATACTCTACGATGTAGATGGTATGCTCAACTTTTGCAGAGTTCCTTGCTTGTCAAAGCATTCGTGGCGGGGCACTCTGCAAGATTTGGGATTTGGGTGGGACTAAAAGTGCATGGGTGATTGCACACATGCTTACGAGTTGTATGACGCTTGATTTACAAGTTGATAGCGATACGGATAAAGCTGTAGCCTCGATTAGCGATAAGCTGTCCCGAAGTTGTAGCCTTCCTATCTTAGTTTTGAACATAGAACTTAGAATAGAGAACATGGGTTTCTGTGTGAAGGTTGCATATTTAATGATGCTCTACCAGGTAGCCCGATGACCAAACCCAAAGCCTGTGCTAGGCATACAAGGCATTATCATCCAAAGTTAGAATATTTCTAGGATAGGTACTTAAATGCCACCTTATCACTAAAATTACTTCACGGTTAAAATATAATTCAAAGCAGTAGTATTGTCTTGAAAGCCTATCAAGATGTGCACATAGCTCTACAGCCATCTATGAAGGCGAACTAAGTTCGAGAGCTCTCTACCTGCTCTAAATGCACGAATGGCTGTCAAGAAGTGAAAATACCTTGTCGACAATCATAAAAGGCTAATGAACTTCAGAGATGCCTCGACTGTGTGCCTTCCATATGACACTCCACTATGCGATGCGACAATATGTATATCATTTACGATCTGCAAACCGCTTCGTTTCTCACTAGTTTCCAAGGCCATCTGCTGATCTAGCTCCATAAGTAACCTGTGATCAACTGGTCGATTTGAAGGGACAATGGCTAGAATACTCCGTAAGAGATATGACGGCGTTTCCGACCATCACGAGTCTCCAAGTAAGCTCCCCCATGAGCATCCGAAGGCGAAACAGAAGAGTCCTCACCACCCCCATCTGTTGGCTGGGCCGAATTTGTAGAGGTAAAAGCGTCTGACTCTGATAGTTGCTCCAAGGCAGAGTTTTGGAGGGTTTCTCGGACGAAAGCTTCAGCTTCATCCTCCATCCAGTCTTCGTGATCGGTCAAAGCACCGGTGATAACTGACATGTGTGACGTTCCCTCGGTGGCGGTTCGACCATTGTTGTAGTGGCCCTCCTCGCTCTCATCTTCGTTCTCCTCTTCGCTTTCTCCATCATGCTCATGCTGTTTGTTGATCACATCCTGGGGCGCTATTTCTTCCTCGGGATGTCCGCTGGGTCGAACAAGGGGTGCATATTCCCTAGGGTATACGAGGAACGGTGTGCCGGTCGGACGATACATGCGAAAACATCCACCTGGGCCGTCGATTTTCTCACCTTGGAAATACATAATCTCCAGCATAGCGTACCGATCCTTCATCCACTGCCCACACATCTCCTCTCTCTGCACATCGATCATCTTCTTGCCCTGTTTCTCAGCCTTCGCCTCCTGCTGCGCTGCTTGCCATCCAGAAATATTTGACATTCCTTCATAGCCGACGTCAAAATCATCGACATCAGCCATAGCTTCCATAGCCTGCCGCTCGTATAATCGACCCATCAATCTGTGAGGACCTAGTGCTTGTACGGAATGGCTTGATCCTTCGGGACTCCTACTGGGTACTGCATACCAGGTATAGCCTCTCATGCTCCTGGGAAGATGAAGAGCAGCCAGTTCTTTCTCGGTGGCATTCGATCTGACCAAGGGCTTCGCGTTGGAATTTGGTGGCTGGGTGACAGTGTAAACACGGCCATAAACTTCAAAGTGAATGTTATTTGGTTCCTGGGGCCCAGTGCGATCCAGATTCTCGTAACATAGCACGATGTTCTCGATAACTACCACCTCTTCTATCTTTGTACTAATCTTTGGGTCCATTGGCATCAAGCGCGCCGCATCTCCAGGTTTGAAGAACTCGTTGCCGATCCATATACCTCGAAACATGAATGAGCATTTTGGCAACTCACCAACCACCCTGTAGGGCTTGATGGGGACTATATCGTTGACCACCTTGGTTGCTCGCCAGATACTTGGATGCCAATCTTTCATTCCCATCCAGTTCATCATCTCGCGATAAAGGCTGAATGGCCGCATATGATGAAGGGGGACGTGGTGTGTTTCTGGCATACGATTCTCCTCCCCCGACTTTGGAAGAACTTCAACAGTATACGTTTTGTCCGTGGGTCCATTCTTCAACACCTTTGGTGGCGTTAAGTCCTCAATCTGTATAGTGCCTTCTTTCGGAGTATAGCTGATAATACCTGCCTTCCATTCCGGGGCATCGACAAATTTCTGAGCCTCTTCATTGAACAACAGATAAGTTTGGCTATGATCTCCAGTGAAGCGGATGTTGAATTCATCATGGGCATAAAAAAGAACAACTTCACCTTCCCTGGGCTCAAAGGAGTGAGTGCTCTGGACCCAGGCTGGTGGTGGTAATGGAGGCTGGAAATAGTTCGTAGGCGTCTCCTCGAAACGGGTATATGCCAGATCAAATTTCTTGCCTACTTCTGCACGGCACAGATCTATGAACTTCAACATTGGTGATCGATGCCCCCCTCCAGTCATCTTCAAGGGGTTCTTAGGTTCTTTATATGAACCTCGCATCTTGACACAGTTGACGCAGGTACAATAGTCCTCGGCACCATTCATAAGCCACTTGAAGTGAGGATAGAATTTATTTGGCGAGTCGTACCGGTCCTGATCATGACCGAAGAGATATCGATCCAACTGGAACAGCGTAAGTATATTAGTATATTACTGGGACTGGTAGAATCTAGACGTACTACGCCTGAAGCCCGCTCCTTTGTGAACACGGCATAGCCCTGTGGCAGCTCTTCAAAAACATAGCGAAGCCCTGTTTGAGGTAAATTGTTAGTTGAAGATCTTGCCAATGTAATTAGCAGGAAAAAGGATATAAAGGATGCTAGCAACTTCTAGGGTCTGAAGAAGAAGTTTCTGAATAGTAACTAATAGATAAAGCACAAGACAATCCTTGTCCTTGGACTGGTTTGTGTCAAGGGGTAGTCGTCTTCTGAATAGCTGGGTAAGGGGACTCATGGAGGCGATGTTTTCAATAACTGATCAAACAGAACAACCTCAAGGGCGTTGATTCCATGATATCTCAAAACAACATCAGGAGCATGAGACAAAGAATAATTCAACTAACCTTGCATCGCTTGATTGGTTTCGGCCATCCACATATCCGCCAATTTCTCGTGATATAATCGATCAGCTGGGACGGCATTGTAACCAGCCACTCGACTGTGTACAGTCATTGGGTGGTTGCTCCTCGCTCCATCGCTTACTTCTGATGGCAGCATAACCCTTAATCTTGCCATTCTTAATGCTGTGCCTACTTTGTGAAGGTTGAAGGTAATGCTGGAGTGTAACTATTTTACAAGGTCAAATACAAGCGCTGGCTATTAACTATATAGGAATGCATATTTTGGACTAGTCGTTGCGTTCCAGAAAGACCAATACGGCAGTTCCATTTAAGTAGTATAAGAGTCCTCTAGGTGTGGTGCTGCAATATGTCGAACGTGGTTCAAGCAGTGCATTCTCGCTTACCCACGTGATTAGCCGTGCGAATACTGGACTGAGTAGAGATGGATAGAAGGATGAGTCGCGGTCTATGGTAAAAATATTTTAATAGAGGCCTTTATAAAAGGAACATTACTTGTTTTAGCACATGGACAGAAGGCATTATGCCGCATAAATCAAGCAAACAAATTTTTTCAGCAGATGGTGTCGTCAGGGGACTTCATTACGAAAAACAAGCTTTGGATTAACATCTATACTGTAAGTAGTAGTCCTCTGCTTTCGACTAATTATCTATGATACAGCCCGGAACTTTCTCCCAAAGATACAAGGTGCTAGGTCGATCGAACCTATGCCTCACTTTTCCGCTGGCATTTGACCAAATTCCAATGCAATTCAGACGCAATGAGAAAGAGGTCATCAAACGACTTTATCCCCGATATAGCCGCCCTAACTAGAAAACCTTCGAGTAATCTTTGCAATGACTGTATAGCACGTTAGTCTTAAAACTTAAGCAAGTTCAATTGCTTTTATGACCCACCATGTAGAGCGACAACGCTGAAGATGAACACAAGGGAGAGAACAAGAACCACAACCGGGTCGACCTTCAATCCCGGAGACTCATCCGTGTATAGTCCTAAAAGTATATGCGGTCAGCATTATATCACGATATATATAAATAAATGTATGTAAATTCTCCCTGGCAGAGACAGATGAAACTGTGGTATCAACGTACTCAACATCGTGCTGCTACTTCCTCCAGCTCCTGCTGCTCTCGTGCTGCTAGGACGCACATTTGCGACCTTATCTTTCTGGTCTGCAGCCGCTCTTCTTCGGATTGCTGTTTTAGGTCCGCCAGGAGGTGTAGGAGAGGATGGTCTTCCAGTGCTTTGGCCAGCGGTTGCAGCACCAGGAATTGGGGAAGATGGACGAGGAGAAGACTGCATAGTGGATTGTCGTTAATAAGTGGACTATATATAGGCTTCAAGAAACAATGGATAATTGCGCAGACGCCTGAGAGCGCAATTGATGGGGCCGACGAAGTTACTTGAAGATAAGACTCGACGAGAGACTTACCATTGTGCGCAATCGGGGTTGAGATCAATCGAGATATTTGCTTCGCGTGATGAGAGATTTGGAGTCGCGTCGTAATCGTCGTGTGATGGACTATACAGGCTGTGGTCGAATTATTATTGAGGCCACGAATGTCCAGATCGCAAGGAGCTCGCTTCCAGTTCCGCTGGCGACGGCCCTAAATGCGGAGATCTAATCTAATCTGAATTTGAGCATCCCGGGGAAATCTAGAGCTGCTAAACGGGCAGTCATGTTGTCACTGTAGAGCATTTCAGTTTTAATTTCATGCATCTTTTGACTACGACGATAACTCTTCTTTTTATTTGTGATACTAACCCCTCCTACAGTCATCCGTGGATACAAAGTTGGTAAAGGCGCCGCTTAGCGGCCGATCATACATGAGAATTTTGTGTGCAGTACATGGATGGTCGAATGTAGAAAAGTTTGACAAAGGGAATATTGCCAATCGTGTAGAGGCAGGGACCAAGCATGCATGCGAAGGTCCGCACGAAGAAAACCATTACTAGTGTAGATGTCCCTTGTCCAGCTAATGGGCTTCCCAAAAATGAGAGAAGCAACTCCTGCAATAGCGCTCAGCGCAAGGGGTGCTGTCATCGCGTCCCTGATCCTAGCCGAAAGCCGCAACTTCCAAGAATTTAATGCTGGGCAAGAAAGGATTCGCCATGCTTATTATAAAGATTAAGCAGTACATTCTAAGATTGAATCGAAGGTATCAACCGAACGCCGTCCGCTATGAGATCAACCACTGAAAAGCACGCTCAAATGGTTCAAAGAGCGACGTCGAGTACTAGGCTGACATCTCGAACCTGCGAGCCTGCAAGATCTTCAAGTACTGGAATCAAATCGAGGAGCTCATTGTCGTGAGCGTCCGAGAACCAGCTGCTGATTGGAACTGCGTGTTGGGGGTGAAATATATAAGACGTTGGCGAATTATCGATTATGATGGTCTCCCGTAGATCGCGGCCGACTTGCGAAAGATCTTTGACGTAGTTGCCTTGATGATTGTAGCAGCTTTCTCTGAAGAGGCGATGATGGACAACATGATGAATATCCAATTGATCCAATAGTGGATCACCATACTATATTGGTTAGTTTACTGAGGCGCAAGTCGATTTTGTTTTTACGCAAGAGCATACCTTGGAAACAGAGGCGGTAAAAACAACAACTTCATATAGCTCCCCTACACGCTTCATGAACTGATCTACGCCAGGCCGCTTAATGACGTAGACATTATGATATTGGCCTTCAATTTCCACGGGGATCGTGAAATCTGCCTGGTGCAAAATCTGTACATTTACGTTAGAAAGAAAATTAACATATGATCATTGTCGAAAAGACGTACCTTAAAGCTACTGTGGACAAGGGTCTCATCCAGATCAAGGACCAGGCACTTCTTCCCGTGGAACCGAGGTTCTATTGGGGGGAGTAGCCACTGCTGCTTATCTTCTAGGGGCTCTGCTGTGGTAGAATTCCGGGGAGAATTGGAGGACCTGCTAGATTCCGAATCAGGAATTGGAGGAGGTGGTGGTAGGACCGCCGTGTTCGACGGTGCCTCGTTTTGGGTACTTGATACAGCTTTCGCATCTTCCGCAGGCATGTCGGGTACGTCTGTCATAACGACGTCGTTAGAACTGCCATCCTGGCCGTACCTTTGGGTTGCTAATACTGCAGCGTCATCATTCCGTGGAGATATTGGCGTGGGTGCCTGGACAACCACAGCCGGATTAGATGAACTGTGCACTTCATGAACTGTCTCAGACTTTTCTTGCGGCACAGCTGGTAATGGTGCATTGAGGGCGTTATCGGAGCTCCCTTGACGTTCTGGGCTTTCTTGAGCTTCTCCAACTGAAGATTTTGTTTGGTTCTGAGCCGTAGCAGGAGTCTCGATTGACTCATCTTTAATCATATCTTCCTTCTCTGACTGAGACGTCGACATTTGCTTGCCGCTTGGCTCTGCTACACTCGGCCCTGACTTACTTGAGGTAGTAGGGCCAGGTTGAGTTTGAGTCTTAGTGACCTTGCTGACCTTCTTCACTGGTAAGACCGTCTCCTCGTCAACCCCGTGGGCATTGTCGGGTACACCACAGCAGTTCAAGAACGACAGTAGGCCCCGCGATTTCTTTGGCTTTTGCATTGGCACCGGCTGTGACGCGGAAGCATTGACTTTGCCGTTGTTGGCGGCAGAAGCTCCAGGGGAAGTCCCAGATCTCTTACTGCTAGCAACGCTACCGTTGCGCCGCTTTCCAATGATACTAGTCCGCGAGTCTTTAGATCGCCTGCTAATACTCTCAGCCGGATCACTTGCTGTAGCTCCACTCAGACCTGTCGACGTCGGTGAGGGTTGTATCTTATGTGAAGAAGATCGCGAAGGCACATGAAGCAGTCCCCGATTCTTCTGCTGCGCATCACTTGCGGCATACGATGATTCGTCGTCGAGTGGCGCTGATAACGGGTTCTCGTCGCCGGTACTTAAATCGGTCTTTTCATCGCTTACTGACGCTACGGTATTATTATCAGTATTCTTCACATAGGGGTTGACAGTAAATGGTAGATTGACTGCGATGGTGGTGGTGGAGGAGCCGGGAATAGCTTACGGTACGATGTCTCCTGGGCACTAGACGAGTGGCCAGTATTGTCTTCTAGAGAAGTCGAGCGTCTGAGATCCAGCTCATTCGGCTGAGCGATCTCATTACTCATCGAGGGCGACTCGAGGCCTCGGACAGGGCCGTTGTGATGGGCGCCGTGATCGCTGATTATAGCCCCGTTCTCTGATACTCACACCGCACGCGTCTTCCCGGCTGATTGATCGACTGGCTGGCGCGTAAATGATAAGTCGTCGGATTAATCAATAATAAGACAATGGACGGTCTGGCAGGGAAGGAGTACTGTAAGTCGGAGGACCGGAGGAAGCTGTGCACTTCGCACGATTGATCCGGCTTGCACCTTGCCCCGAGAAGCTGGAAATGAGAATGATCAGGAAGAAGGTCCCAATGGGTCCCTAAGAGGCTGAAATGCGAGTGACGGCCGCTTATTCGACTAATGTAAACTCAACCGAGATGATGATCGAGAAAGGCCAGTGCACGGGACACACCCAAAGTGCAAAGTACGGGGGAGCGAACACCCAAGGCAGTGCCTCGGAATAAGGAATAAGGAGTGGTAAGTAATGCCTTGGCTGGTTAAGGGTTGCGAAGTGAGATGCCTCCTCCATATCTATCTGCACGGAGTACTCTGTCCAGCACAGTGTATTTCCTTCCGTATGTTCCGTAGTAGCCCAAGGTACCCTATGTTCCTAGAGGAAGGCCCTGTACCTGACCCTGAACCTCAGCTAAGGTAGGTACGATTCACGAAGAGAACGTTAGGTTCCCAAGGTAGGTAGGCCGGCACAGTGAGCTGTACGCCGTGCGGCGCCCGCCACGCATCGCAAGAATTAATACATACACCTGCACGCCGCAGGCCTTGCGCCTGTGTGGCAACGTGCAAACTACAAACTACAATTTTCGAAGTTCGAGGTTCAAAAGGCCTAAACAGCTATATGCCTAGCAATGAGACACAGCATATTCGCTGGCAGGCCGCCGGAAGGACCTTGAAAAGCAGGAGGGCAGAGATGTGTATAATCCATAATCATAATCAGCCAGCCTCACCTTAGTTGCACTTTGGGTTTCTATTGCCTTTCTTCTATCTTTACTCTTCCTGTTAAGCAATCAATGGATCGATCATTCGATCTGTAAGTGGCCACATAAAAGAAGCAGCCGGCACGGCAGTAGGTAAGGCAGTGAGTGACAGCACTGATAGCTACAGTACATACATACCTTAAGACGCATCGCGATGTCTTGCCCCTCGCCAGCTTTGTAAAGCCTGCCGTGCTCATTCTAGTGCCCGTGCCCGTGCCTGTGCCCGTGCCCGTCTACTATCCTGAGTAGTTACAAGGTAATGATTGAGTGACGATACCGAGCTCCCTACTCCGTACTGGATCGTACTGAGGTCTACCATCACCGTCGACAGCGGCGGCGCGCGAGTACGAGCTACATCCTCTGTACATCATAGGTACAGTACATGCTACTATGCCTCGTCGGAACCTGCGAGGTACTCGACGTGCGGCCTGCCGGGAACCGTCAGCCCTGCCTCCCTCGTATGAAAGCGCACTCATTATTGCTCTGTCCTGCACAGAGACTGGAAGGCTGGGAGGCTGGGAGGCTGGGAGGCCGGGAGGCGAGAACCGGTGAACAGCTTGTTTGCTGGGCTATACCGGCTGAATATCGTCACTGGTATTGGACGGCAAGAAGCAACTCGTAAGAATACTGGCTGGGGGCCGGGGTGAACCACGAAGATTAGACGCCCTGAAAGGACAAGACCATCCGCATTAATACTATCTTCCTGCACTCCTTTTCCCGCCATTCGTCTTTGCCGGCCAGTAGCAACTGCCGCAGTGTAAAGTACCAATTAGCCGTCTTGTCACAATTACTGTATTGTCGCAATTCTGACTTGCAAGGGTGTCGATGAGGCACGATGAGATGAGGATGCATACTCCGCACATATCCGCCGCACCCTCGCGGGTCGAGTCTCACCAGCACATCCATCAGATGGGTACATTTCCCCGAAAGGCCGAGCCACCTACTCGTATGCTCTGCATGTTCTCCAGAGGCAAGGAGCCGTAGGCACGTGGGGTATGAGGTGTGGATAAAGCAGCATACAAGATCTTCCTTGCTGGCAGTGTAATTATTCCATCACCATCACCATCACCATCACCATCACCATCGCCTCCCCATCACCCTCTCCATCTCCATCTCCACCACAACACCATCTCTACCGTCTCTACCGTCTCTACGTACACGTTCTGCAGGTCCTGGGCGCCCACGGATCGTGTCGGACCGCCACCCGGCCGCTGTGCTGTCGCAGACTCGCGGACCCGTGGCACGAGCAGCAGCTCGAGCTCCCTGGCGAAGGGTCGGCCGAGGGTCTTCGAAATCACAATGGGCTGTGGGAAACCCCGCTCCGGCGGCTGCACCGAACAAGCTTCGCTCTCCCAGCCTATCAACTTATCACTCGTCCACATCTACGTAATGTTTCAGCCGGGGTAGGTGTCCCTCATCCCTTGTAGCAAGCTATATCCTTGAACACCCACAACCTTGTTTCTCGTACAGGAACAGGAATTCATCCAATCCATCTTTATGTTGCAATGTTCGACATGTCGGCCGTGCAGTCAACCCCCACCCCGCAGTCCGGTCGGTCACTTCTGTTTTAATGCCACTACCAACGCGAATGCCAATGCCAATGCCGATGCCAAGCTATCCTGGTGCAGGATGTCTAGAACGTCTCCCTATGGCACTGAGAAGTTCTGCCTTTACTCATTTGATAATTTCTTTTTTAAAATATCTAGAATCCCACGAAGCTCGTCTTGCTATAACAAACCCGTCCGTAACCCAAGAATAGTCCCAAAGCAATGCACTTCCAGTATCGCACATGTTAAAACCCAACGCCACTACCCTTTCATGACTCCGCCAAAGAGCTTTTCCCATTATCAGTGCCCTCCAGGGATTGGTCAGCTACCCCTTTCTCGGCATATGGTGGAGGCGATAGTACGTCTCCGCTATCAACCCAGACTTTCGCCAATTCCTGTTCAATTTCCTCGTGGCGTGTCTTCCACTGTTCAACCTGTGCCAGCCGCTCGCGGAGGTCTTGCAATTCTCTCTCAACATTCATCTTTTCCTTCTCAGTCCCTATGCGTTCATATTCCCACTCATCTCCATTCTCCCCCAATCCAAGAATAAGTTGGTAGTCGTGATACTTTTTCAACGATGCTCTCGTTGAGATTGTGATAAGCGCTGGTATTGTTAACGGTGGTCATAAAGGTTGGGTAATAAACTTACTGATTCCCCTTTCTTTGGCTTTCTCGTATAGAAGGCCCTCGACATCACTCGATACAGCTGATGTGCCCTCATCAATAAATGCATATCTCGGTTCATGGTACAGCAGTCGGGCGATAGCCATACGCTGCTTCTCCCCTCCACTAAGGACATCCTTCCATTCTTTTCTTGTATCCCAGCCGCCTTCTCTGTCTGGTAAATAGCCCAGGCGCGCCTCTTCAAGTACATGCTTCAACTCAACATCTCGACGTCCTCGGTCACGCATTTCGATCTCACCATCAGGATAAATCACTTGATCTCGAAGTGTACCGATACTAAGGTACGGTCGCTGCGGGAGGAACATGATACCATCCGCGCCTACACTTCGCGGTCTACTTACAAGACCTCTATAAACAGGCCACAACCCGGCGACAATGCGAGCCACTGCACTTTTCCCAACCCCGTTGGCTCCAGATATCTATAGTGTAGATAAAGTATTAGTTCAATGCCATTTGTTACTGATAAACCTTAATGATACTCACGAGTAGATGCTCCCCTGAATGTACAATAACAGACAGAGAGTCGATTAATAAGTCGCCGCCATTGGGAAATAATGACGGGGCAACCACTGGCACATGTTCCAGTCTGACACCATCAAATCCTTTTTGAGTCGTGCCTTGTATATCTGAAAGCGAAAATAGCTCTGAATTGGTGCCTCTAGGAAAATATGCGTTCGCATGAACACGATGTAAGGTTGAGATAAGGGTATACACTCGTGATGTGTAGCCAGCTAGCTCAGAAAGGTCCTTGATCGAATACATCATTCGTCCACCAGCATCTGCCAGAGAGAGCATGAGGCGCTTGTTGGTGATAAATTCCTTCATTCGGCCTCGTTCTCTCCCTCCTTTCTCCAACACATCTGCAAGTTCAAGAATGCCTCCTATGCCGCCCCAAGCAGGCAAGAACACTGGTAGAGAAGTGAGAAGATATCCGTAAGCACTCCAAGAGTACTTTAGGACCATATCTTCCAGGACATTATATCTGATTTTAAGGGTATAAATCCCCTCCATCCAGCGCTTCAATGATTGGAATTCCTTGTTGAGGAAAACCTTTTCCATATCAGCGCCTCCATAGAAAGCTACCTCTTCAGCATTCGCAATCAATCTAGCATGAAGACCTCTGAAGTCGCCCTCTTTGCGTCCTTCCACGGCCTTTAATTTTCCGAAGGGTGGGGACAACCGCCTTAGGATAGTTGCTGTAAGGAGGTAGTTGCTCAGAAGAGCTGTCAAGGCCAATGGTCCAAGAGATCGATATAGCTGGTAATTGAAGACACATAGGTCGACAAGCGGCTTGCCTAACGACGAGTACAGTGACGCAGCCGAGGAACAAAATAGCGTCAGGTCTTGCGTGATAAATTGGTCGGCACCTTGGCCGACCCCACCGTCGAGGTTTGATAACTTGTAGTAGTTCAAGTTATCGTTTAGGTAAAGGTCGTGAATATACCTCGTGAGACGTGTACGGAATGCAATGGATACTTTTGACTGGAGATATTTTATCATGGCATTTGTATAGGAGGCTACTGATCCAATTCCTAACCACTATGAGACGTTAGTTGTGTTAAGCTATACTGAACACTCGCTGATAACTTACTTTTATTATGCCAATGACAAATTGTTTACCATTACCTCCCACCAGATCTCGAACAATTTCTCCATCTAATCGAGCTATAACCAGCGATAGATATGTCCTAATCATCAGAAATATACTATGACTGACCAATAGGCCAGTCTCCTTGCTATGCCATCGCGGAATCATTATACTCCAAAGACTCAAAAACTGATGGAGGAAAGCCAGATTGAGCCCGGGTTTGGTCTCAGGCGGAGGTATCTGTGGCGTTGACTGGCCATCAGTGAGCCCTGAAGCTCTTGGGGGGTTTAAAAAAAGCCGTCGATGAGCATCAAATGTTGTTGGCTTCGTTGGATATATCGTGACCTTTGATGTTGAGTCCTTGTATGGTACGAATATTGTCCTTGATCCGTCTTTGTGACGTAGTCCTGAATTCCTGCGGAGCAGTCGCCGTCCCTGCTCTATCTCAGATGTTCTCCTCCCCCACCATCGCCTTCCTCCTATTCCACCGGCGATAATTGAGGTCAAAAGTGCGATTGTAGCCAGTAATCGAGTGGTTTTCGACGTGGCTTTGAGCTTGTGGAGTACGAGCTCTATATATCGGTTCTGTAGTACATCGAGCGGCTCTTTGGAGTTCCGCAGTGTCGATTGAACGGCCATTTGAGCGGTTAGGAGGCTCTGATTCGAGCTGTAATATGGGCTGTCACAGCTCTCAAGTCGCGAAACTCTACCCTTTCGTTTCCAGGAGTATCTTATTTCGTAGGGAACTCCTCATGGTTTGCAAATGTAGCTTGAATATGAGAGACTGCTCTATAACGTCATAATATTGAATGGACATGGAGACTTTAGAATTCGCAAGCTGTATATTTAGTTATGCCTCATACCTCAAGCAAATACACATGTGAACGCATTAAGAATGACCGAGGTAGTTGTGGTTCCTGAGGCACCAACAACCCTGATAAGGAAAACAATAGGGCGAATAGGGCGAATTATGCACGTCATACAATCGTTCATGTGGGGAAACAAAGTGGATACCATATATAGTTTATTACAACGGACTTGTATGGAGACTTCTCACGCATTAATGATTAAAGTAGGTAGGTAGGATATAATTCGTATTCGTCACCAGTAAGTGTTATTATTTTATGAAGGTTATATTTGATTGAAGGAACGTAAGGTTAATTTTTGGACTTTGAATTCTTTTACATTATTGATTTTCAAATATATGAATTGCAACAAGGGCATTCTTTATCCTACATCTATATGAATCAAGCAACAAAATAGTGTCTTCACCCAAAAAACCAACTTCTTTGAATGTCCACCAACTACCCATCACCAGGGGATAAACTTTAAAGTATAGCATATTATTCATAAGTCGTAGTTCATATATACACAGCTGCATTGCTGTTCAGTTGTCTGGATAGTAAAGTTCCCAACTTGGTTTCCCTGTGTATCGAAGCATTCTGGAACATTAATCCCAGAACGAGCCTGCTGTGAAATACTCACAGCATATGGCCACGGTGAAAATACATTACTTGAGCTTGAAGAGTTTCCGGAACCGTATGACTTCGCCATTCGCGTATAAAGGCTGGCTTGGAAGGTTGTGGTATTGAAGTAGCATGTCGCAGCAGTATTTGAGATAGTGATAGCAGATATAGGAACAACAGGTTTATTCATGGTCACTTCAAAAGTGTACCGCTCTGATGGAGAGTTGACGTCTTGAAGGGTCATAGTTACGTTCTCGAATTGGACAGAGAATGGGTTATTGGTGGAGGATATGGTATAGACGACATTTTTCTTTCCAGATGAGGGAGGCTGGATAATCCAGTCAAAAGTTGCAGCCGCAGAATTTGCTGACTCGGCATAAGTAGAATAAGGATAGCATTGCCAGGTGTCTGGATTGGCAGTGCAATTATTGCTGATGGTGTCCAAAACAGTATCGATCGCATATGATCCAGCTGGGAAAGTTATGTTCAGACTGCCCAGTCCCAAATTTGAGGAAGAAGAGGAATCGCTGCTCCTACAGTGAACAATTCTCAGAAATCTCCTCTGGATGTGCGCAAGAGTGGGGCATGCTTACGAATTACTGTTATTATTCCTCCTGTTTCGTAGTCCGATGACAAGCCCAATAACAAGTCCTATGAGACAAAGCATTCCAACGAGAATAGCTAATACCTGCAGCTTCCTGCAGCTTCTTTTTGCAAGATAACTATCTAGGAAATTCCTGATTGGTGGATCTGATATCTTTTCCGAACTCGGAACTTCTGAGTCCTCCGACATGTAGCTCATGGGAGCATCATAGCCTCCATGCGTCGCAGGCGTAGTTCTAGTAGGGTAATCTTGTGCTCTTGGAGATATAAAGATATCGCCATTCTCAGATATCACAGGCAACGTGCCGCTAGATATATCGCCACGACCTGTTGAAGCTGTCGCTGATGTCAATCGCATTGAGAAAAGGAATGCCATGATGACAGCGGGGCTGAATCTGGTGATCAGCTTCTTGATGGATTAGCAATAATGATCGCCGTGTACGCATCCCGCACCTGCTGCTACACCATAAACGCAGGGCCTGAGCCTGGATGCAAGCTGCAAAACCCACAGTTCCAACAAGGGTGGATGTTTCTGACGGGGTACGAGAGTACAGCGAGGATGCCTCAGCGAGCGAGGCTTCATCCGGGAGAGGATCGAAGACGTATCTGCAAATGGAGACTTAAAGGTACATGGTGTATCTGTGAGCTGAAATGGATGGCTGAAATGGATGTAGGTATGCCTGTACTTGCGCCTGGAGGAGGATGGGATTTGTAGACCGAAGAAGGCAGATCAGAAGCCACAACAGAGAGCCTCGGAGCAGAGAAGATGGATCCTCCCACGTTCTTCTTGCCATGACATGTCCTGTTCTGCAGAGTCTAGCTGCATCCCTCAACAAGTAGAGCGCCGCCTACTTACCTACCTTGCTCTGGTCCGGCAGCTGTGACTTCTTCAGCAGCACCTGCGCAGGATCGACTCTAAGGATTCTGGATTGATTCTGGAGATGACGTTGCACTGGTTGATTTGTTGTCACAACTCATGGCACCGGCTCATGGCACCGGCTGGACCATGAGCCATCGACGCCGTTGATGTCTCTGGTCTTTGTGCACTCTCGTGCCGCTCGGTGATTGGCTGAAGATGACATCTAGCCCTGCCACAGCCGACAGACCGTTGCCGTGGCTGGCCATTCACGCTGTTGCAGCCTACGGGCACCCATGCATCGTCAGCCTAATGATGGGCTAGCTCTGTAGGCCATGACCAAGCTTCTTTCCTCAGATTCATCCAAGATCGCCCAGACTTCACTCCACTCCACCCCACTCCATCCTGCTCCACCACATCCGCAGAGATATTCACCAAGGGCATGTGACCCGTATCCTTCAAAAGCTGAATTGGCCTTGACAATATTGACAGACTGTTCTAGTTCTCTGCCACTGCGCCACCAGAGAGCCTCCCTGTCCAGCGGGTTCTGGACAGGCAAGTGACTGTAAGATGGTAATTAAGAAACTAAAGTATCATACCTTTATACAGTAGAGTTGGGATTGATAAAATGGCCTTTGGGAGTACGCATGCTAGGTAGGAATAGGCTTGCTTGAGTTCCCCGGAGAGCCTCAGAAGGAGCCGGCTAGCTCTGCTGCTTTACCAGCAGTCCAAGACCTGGGCATTTCCGCAGAAACACAAGAGACCCCGATTTGATATGCTGAATAGTCCACATATGTGCGACATGATTTCTACACAACAGTAATCCCCATTGCAACAGTCCAGAAACAACATAGCTAACCAGCCGGAGAAAAAGGGACAAGCTTCGCCATCTCACGATAAACCCCTTACGCTTCATGTCCTCGGTCCTCTGTAAGCACTTTGGGGCACCTGCTGTTTAGCCGGTGCATTTATCCATAAACGCTGTGGAAATAGCTAACCCGCGATTTTAGTTCACTACCTTCCTCACTCGGGACCCTCGGACACCCGCGACCTTAATTCACTACCTTCGACACGGATACTTGGGCACTCGGGACCCTCGGACACCCGCGATATTACCTATTAAATATTAATTAACATAATGGATTCGGTATACTCTCTGAAAACGAGGTCTTTTCATTCCTGCTGCCCCTCTTTGGTACGGTAATAATACAGTAGTGCCGAAACTGCTGGGTCCTCGTGCCCGTTAAAAGGGCTACGTCATTCGTAATGTAGCTCCTGTGCTGGCTGCTACAGTATATCGCATTATGCGGTGCTATTACCAATGCTTGTTTCCGATTATCTCTATTTAGCCGTCATCATCAATCAGACCAAACTAATGCACGGTAAATACATTGACAAATTGTAGCGAGTTAACGCCGAGTGCACCGACTGATTGTTGCTCTGTACATATCTGATCTGAGTATAAGCGGCGAACTGAACCCCGCCGCGACCACCTTCCAATTCCTCAGAACGCTGCAATTCAACAACCACAACTGTATAACAGCAACCATGTCTAGCCCAACGATCAAGCTTAACAGCGGCTATGAATTGCCGCAGGTCGGCTTTGGCCTCTGGAAAGTCGACAATGAAACGTGCGCTGACACTGTTTATAACGCGATTAAGACAGGATACAGACTATTTGACGGTGCATGCGGTTAGTTCTCCACATGCACTGCTGCAGTTTTCATAATGCTGATTTGATATATAGACTATGGTAATGAGGTTGAGGCAGGCCAAGGTGTTGCGCGAGCCATCAAGGACGGCTTGGTAAAGCGAGAAGATCTCTTCCTCGTTAGCAAGCTGTGGAACTCCTTCCACGACGCCGAACGAGTCGAACCAATTGCTAGGAAGCAACTCGCGGATTGGGGCATCGACTATTTTGATCTCTATTACATGCACTTTCCAGTAGCCCTCAAATACGTGGACCCAAAGGTCCGCTACCCTCCGGGATGGGCCTATGATGGTAAAAGCGATGTCCAGCTCAGCAATGCCACGATCCAAGAGACATGGACGGCAATGGAGAGCCTGGTGGAGAAGAAGCTGGTGCGAAGCCTTGGAATTTCAAACTTCCAAGGTTCTCTGATCCTGGACTTACTCCGCTACGCCAAGGTTCGTCCAGCAGTATTGCAAATCGAGCACCACCCGTATCTTGTACAGCCTACTCTTTTGCAGCTCGCAGAGGACGAGAGCATTGTAGTGACAGCATACTCAACTTTTGGACCATCATCATTTCTCGAACTAGACTGGCAGAAGGCCCGCGACACGCCGCTCCTCTTCGAACACCCTGTCATCACCAACATCTCCAAGGCACACAATAAGACTCCTGCGCAGATAATCCTCCGGTGGGCCACCCAGCGTGGTCTGGCTGTTATTCCCAAGAGTAATAACCAGGAACGCCTGGAGCAGAACTTGCACGTAACAGACTTTGATCTTGCTGAAAGTGAAATCGAGGAAATCTCTGGTTTAGACAGGAATCTAAGATTCAACAACCCTAGCGATGTAGGTTTTTCTCATGTTCAAGATGTCCTAATTGCTGACTTGTGGAATAAGTATCTCGGAACTCTACACATATTCGCATAATATTTCGTAGAGTCTACATATATACTTGGCTAGAGCCTACCCTGGTACTATGCATCTTAGAATTAGTATCATCTGCAGAGCTCCGTGGTGGGAAGCTTATCTCTTCTCGACATGTAGCATTAGCCGGATTCTTACACAAATCCAGGATAAAATACTGTCATGAGCTGGAGTAATGCATAGCGACAAACCTGCGACTCTGCTCTGACATACCTGTTAACTTCCTAGTGTGATTTTCCATTATCACGCTTAGTATTTGCTAGAATCACATGCATGTCCAAAAATATATATATCACAAGTTAAATAACAAAATAAGTATAGCAGTATAATATTAGAATGCTGGTGCCTGTGTACTATGGTTGTAAGAAGCATTGCCCTCACAGGCTTCATTGCTCATGCTAAAATCCCATCGATCATAGGGCCAAACGCCATCATCATGCCATGCTCTAGTAAACGCCATCGCCATCCTAACTTTACGAAACTCTCACATACGCTGTCACTAGATTAGCTATCTCCCTTTACGTTTTGCCCGTAGAAGACAACTCACTGGCATCAATCTGCTGAATCTGTGGCAACGTTAACCTAACCTTATTCCTGTATAGAGCTGGCTGTTTTAACTGTAAAGGGTTGCCCTCGAAGTAAACCGTGTTCAAATGCTTCTTATCTGCGAGTTCTCTCTCAACCTCACGGAAGTCGCCGATCTGGTTATAGCTTGCCCACAGCTCTTCTAGCTCCGTCAGATGTTCGAGACCCTGGAGACTCGAAATGGTATTGTTGCTGATTTCGAGGACACGGAGCTTCAAGTTACTCTCTAGGCCAGAGAGTGTGGTGAGGGCATTATGAGATATGTACAACTCTTCGAGGTTGGAAAGGGAATCGAGACCGGAGATTGTACGGATCCGGTTGGATTGGATGCTGAGGATCTTGAGAGATGAAAGAGAGGAGAGGCCTTTAAGCTCCGTGATCTTATTCTTCCCTAGCCATAACTCTTCTAGACCACTTAGTGTGTCTATGTTTTGTATTTCCCGAATTCGGTTGGCAGCAAGTTCCAAATTGCGGAGCTTGGTCAGCCCTTCAAGCCCCTCGATAAGGCTGATCTTGTTCTGCACGAAATATATGTCGGTCAGTTCCTTAAGATGGTTGACCCGTTTGATGTGTTTGATCTTATTGAAGCTCAAATCTAAGCTAGAAAGGGCTGTGAGATCTTCTAGACCTTTGATGTGGGAAATTAAATTGTCGTAAAGGTCGAGTTCTTGTAGAGATTCTGCTAAAGCCGATAAGCCCTCGATATCTTGTATGGCATTCTGACGGAGACAAAGCCGTGCGACTTTCTTGAATCTTTCTAATCGTAGTGAAGGAATTGATGAGACTCGTGAGTGTATACAATCAATCTCTTCGGTATCTGAGGGGTAGTCGTCAAGGAGATCTGTAGCAAAATCTATTGTTAGTATACCCCGCACAAAAGACGGTAGACCTTTGTAACAGCAGGGAAAACATGCCTTCATCAGCGTCGATCTGCTCGCCCGGTAGAACATTTTCTTCATCAGAGTATTCAGGATCCGAGATGGCTTCAGGATTTGCCAGGACTGGCCGTCGGTCTACGCGTAGCTTGCCGTCCCAGCCCTTGCTGTCTCTCGGTGACGTATGGTGCTCGTGCTCTTCTGCGCCATTCGTAACGCTGATAGAGGTCGGCGGCGTGTTTTCTTTCTCTATCTCGACCATCTTTACGCGTGGTAGCCCCTTTGAGTGATTGTTGATAGTCTTCTGTTCATAGAGCTTATAGAAGGGCAGACGGCGACATACGACGTTGCATGAGTTTATCGTACCGAGCGCGGATTTTATCTCGAAGCGATCTTCGTCATCAATTTACAACGTTGTCAAACCAGCGCACGCTTCGGATATGAATATTGAATGACTACCTTGATATTGGCCTCTGAATTCTGCACGTTGCAATTGTAATGCAATGTCTGCATCGTGGGGCTGCTAGATATCGCTACGGGGGAATGCACCTCCCACGTGGCTCATATCAACGACTGACTGAGACATCACTCGCTTTTCGATGGTCTGGTCATCATCAACGATTTGACAATCGGCGATGTATCTCCAATGTTGTTCCGGCAGCTTTAATCCCCCCATTCATGTTCGTCGGCCTCGGGGTCGGCCTATGGATATGGAAGAGCTTCATGATGGTTGTCTTTCAAAATAAAATCATCTACATGCCAGGCTTGCCCCCAAATTCTCGGAGAGAGAAGATTTCTGATTACGTCAAACAATGCAGTGGGATCAAGTGGCGTGAAGAAAGGACAAAGGCATCTGACGGGACAGAAATAGCTCTATGCGTGGCCAATGTTGAGAGCTCGGGAGCATCTTATGAGCACATATTTGCCCCTCCTGTATACGTCGTGTATTTCCAAGGTCAGGGATCATGCACATTAATTTCTGTTACAGTGGCTTATATGTCTTAGGAAACACATCTTCTCTGCCCCCACGGCTTCCATTTCTCTCACCGGTTTTACGGAAACTCAGAGATGGAGGCTCTGAAAAGGCTATAAAATATGTTATGGTATGTGTTAGTTATCGTGGCTATTGGACCTCTCGAGGACGGCCGTCTGAGAAGGGTATTGCTTTGGATGCGGTGGCAGCATTAGAATGGATTTCTCAGAGTCAGAACAGCTCTCCTTCACCAGTGGCTAAGGGACATATTCCGGTGATCATATGGGGACAGAGTATTGGGGCAGGGGTAGCTACGAACCTGGCTACCAAAAAGGAGCTCTTCTCGAACGGACTGAAGCTTAAGACGCTCATACTGGAGACACCTTTTACAAGTATTAAGGATATGCTTGTAGAAATATACCCGCAAAAATGGCTTCCATACCGCTATCTCTGGCCATTCCTGCGGAATCATCTCGATAGCTGGAAGGCGTTTGGTACAATATCCCAGCAAAGTCCGGAATCACTACCTAATGTTGTTATTTTAGAAGCGGGAAAGGACGAGCTTGTACCGAAGACTCAAGGGGCTGCTCTCGAAAAGAGATGTGCTAACCTAGGCTTCACAGTAAGGAGACACGTGATTGAGAGTGCATTGCATTCGGAAGTTATGATGCGCCCAGGAGGATGTGGTGTAGTTGTTGAAGCGATCAGAGTCGCTACCCAGGACGATAGCCATGCGTAGAGCATTGTGGTAGTCGGGTCCAATGAGAATGGCAACATGAAATTTGTACTAGAAGCGTTTCGAGTGATAAAACATGTCCGCTTTCAGAAGTCTCGAGTTTTATGGCTAAGTTACGTTAGGTTGTCCCGAACAGAGCATCTCGTCATTTGAGGTGATGTTACCGCACGCAACCACAAAGAGAACAGAAAGGAGAAAAGGGTGGTGTAAGGGGCCAGGGGAGCCAACTGGCCAACTGGTAAGGCTCAGTCAGCATGGTTACGATTAAGCGACGAGCTCAGCTCGGGAACCTCGCATTACTAGTCTGCCACGCGCAGTGAAAAGCTTCACAATGACTGCTTAAAAATACCTATTTACGGGCGGTGCTAAACTCTTGGTCGGCGAGTTAGCTCTTAAGATAGGTAACTTGGAGTTGGGTTCGTCTTCCGCAGCCAGGACAAATGGCTCCCAAGTTTGCAATGCCCGAGGTGAAGTGAGTTTCTTATCAACCACTCTTATCAGTCATGGAGAGCATAGCCATGTTCACCTCTCCCGTTAAACTCGTCCCTTGCATAGGCCTGCATAGGCTGTATCATATTACTGCTAGTGGACTTCATGGATATTTCTTTGTCTTGGCATCCTGGTCAGCGGCATTTGGGGAGGAAAGCCTGCCCGGAGTTTACTAGGAGCTGCCTGAGTCACATGAGAGGGCGCCTTGGTCGCGCAAAGTGTGTGCAGCCGACGCGTTCCCCCAACTGGCTACGCGTTGGGGATTACACTGGGTACCTAGGCAACCTTGGCTGGCAACATATATATCGCACACCTCCCAGAAAATGCCACCAGATGTTAGAGAATTCCCCAACATATGCCAAATCCCCGATTCATGTCATTTCTATAACTTTCGACGGCCAAACCCGACTGCATTTGGCCGTCAAATGAGCTCGACCTGCATCATCGAAATCCCTCGGAGAAACAGATCCTGGAACGATGTTCGCTCGAAGGCTGAACCAGTCTCAGTCGGAAAGCTTTTCCAGAAGTAGGAAGACTGCAAAGTCGAAGTCTTCGTTTAGAGAGCATGCAGTCTCCAAGTATCGACCCGAGAGATCACGGAAGCCTCCGGCTGAAGAAAACCCACCGCTCGGGACGTAAGTGATCCAACGTCTCTCATCTCGCTGACTTCTCTCCTTACTTACGGATAAATGATAGCACTTTAACTTCGCCGATCATCACATTGATCGTCGGACGAGAACAACGACTTTTCGCAGCTCATGAGGATATCCTGTGCCTTAGCCCATTCTTCCAAGCTGCCTGCAGAAGCCAGTTCATGGAAGCCCAAAGCAAGAAAATCACTCTACCTGACGAAGAACCAGAGATATTTTCCTCTGTCCTCGAATATCTATATAAAGGAGACTATTATCCACGTCTGGTGCATAATAAACGAAGGAATAGCTGGGAAATCGAGTCTAATGACGATACAACACACGGAGCTGTTGAATCTACTGTCTACCACCACGGCATCGAAGGCGAGCTTCTCAAGGACACCGTCATCTACTGCACTGCAGAGAAGTATGGTCTCGAGGAGCTGAAGAGAGTGGCATTGCGAAAGCAAGGTCTACAATCCGGCATCCAATGTAGCACGATTCTATCATCGGCTCGCTACGCATATGCTAACACGCCCGATACCGACTCGAAGCTACGAGCGCACTATCTTGCTTTGATAATTCGGAGCCGAAGCACATTCAAGCGAAGTGGAACAATGCAGCTTGAGATGCAAGCTGGGGGTAGTCAGCTGTTCTTTGACCTGTTCGGTGAGCATACTCTAAATACTTCGTACAAGTATAACAGACGCTGACCTGTAAATTAGTGGCATTGTGCAATCATGTCGATGACGTTGCGAGCGCAGCGTGAGTCTCTCTCTTTACTATCTTCTGTCATTGTACAGCACTGATGACTAGTACAGAAACTCGCCGCGTAGCCTTCGTCACATGTAATGGCTCCTACTCCTTATATTCACTTCTCTACAATCTCTAAGCAATTTTTGGGCTGGTATGGGCTTGGTATAATAGCGGGAGTTCAGGAAACGGACATGTATAAATACTCTTCTTACTAATCGAGGCCGAGCCCGATTTGCTATTATGGTCATCTATTGGGGTAGTGAGGGAGCAACTGTCTCTTTTACAGCCGGCAGGACAACAGGTTGCTTGTATTCTTACCTCTGCTACCGATAGCCAAAATTGACTAGAAATGGCGTTCTCCTTTCTACACCCAATCCCGATGCTTACGAACTTAGCCTCCTGAAGTGGTCACCGGAAGTGCATGCATTAGTCTCCTCCGGAGAGTGACCTTAGTAGAGCCCAAAAGCACATATGGATCCGGGGTGATCGCCAGGCTTGATGATTCGTCAATTGCAACCTACAACCTGCCTAAGGTGCCTTATCTACGGCTCCTGATACTAGCGGGCCGTGGTTCTCCGATGCTCTGACTCATTGTACCCTGCACACCTCCTTTGAGGCGTGAGGTGTCTGACTAGCCAGGGTGTCGAGAACTGGGCACCGATGGGGGCACCAACACGCCGGGACAAGCACCGCGACCATTCATGGATCCAGGCGGATCGATATTTCTGCTTGACAAGGCCTTGTCATTTATAGAGTCCCATGAAATAACGATCGATGTCTCTTAGGTACACGGGATCCTTATGTCTGACCCAGGCAGCCTATCTTCACTCGCAAGTATATGACCGGCCATGTCTCGAGCTGTCTGTTGGCCCTTTGGGCGCACTGAACGCCACGTTATATGCCAGTCAAAACGCCAGCCATGCATCAACCCGTCGTCCATCCGTCCATCCATCCAATAAAGTACTTTGTAAACCACTCTAGGTTTAGACGCCCGTCCCGGGAAAAGCGCCACCCTTGCTCAATACTACAATCCCGCGCTCTCGGGAAATGTAGCCCTTCATCAAGTTCTGTCATGACACGGTTAGTATGTCTTGACTCGTTCAGCAGCATGTGTGCAAGCAATGGAGATGGGCGAGTGGCTGGGAAGGCACCTTGGGCCGAGGAAGGCAGCCAGGTTCGATAGGCAGCAAAGACACGGCATTTCTGGACTTACTTTATAGATGATATTCGCAATCAGGCATTCGACTTCGTCATTATCCATCCTCTCCTTACTGCCGATGCTAATGGCTGCTGCGAATTCTGCCACAGTAATTCTTGTCCGCCTCACTGGAGCACCTCCGTCCTTTGGTTCCTCGAAGCCGCCTGCGACAAAGACTTTTCGTAAGAGGTTTCGCAAGGCGATATCTCGGCCGCGCTCGAGCGTCAAGTATATGCGCCGCTTGACGAATTCGTCTTCTCCGGCCGCAAGTGCAGCATCAAAACCTGATAGGTCACCATGCTTGATGCACCGAGACAGTGGAAGAAATAGGCTCTGTAAGCGGGGATATGGCTGTAGGAGTGCTTGTGTAGGAAGTGTGTGGGTGGTAAGAAGGTGACACGGGATGAGATATGTCAATATGAGTCTTATTGTGAGAGTCAGCATGCTGTGGCCGTCACGAAGGTGCAAATAATGAGGCTGTGCTTGGAGGTGCTACTGACTCCTTATTACGTGTTGCCTTTTTGTGACAGAGCTCCCAAGCTTGAGTCAGATTACTTTCTGCCTGAATAAAACATTAGAAATGTCAGTTAAACAAGGCTTGCTGCTCATACCTGGGCATAATCTTCTTCCAGGAACAGAATCACACCCATGTAATATTTAAATGTGACCTGGTGAGACTTTGGAAATGCCTCAAGTTCTGGCATATCTCCTCTCCCTGCTTGCAATGCTCTGATGATGTTCTTTGAGAGCGAGACAGAGTTAAGCTTAAAATAAGTCTTGAAAAGGAGGTTCACAATATTGTAGATACCCCACTTGCGAGACTCTTCAAGAGGCGCTCTAAGGTCCGACGTCAGTCAACAGACTAGAGATACTTTTCAGAAAACTGACCTATCACTGATACATAGCTGGAACATGCGATTCAGTAATCTCGCCGCATCTTCCAATTTCTCATTCTTACCAGCTTCAGGATTAAAGTCATCTTGAAATCCTAGTGCATCGCTACCGTTGCCGCCTGCACTCTCGTCTGCTTTAATAGCGAATACACGCATGTATTTACCGGTAATATAAAGACATGGTACAGTCCACGCCTCAAATGCCCCGCTACTATACCCACGGATGAGGGCATTTGCCATCTCCTTCCATGCTTCATACACAGCGGTCCACGGTGCCTATATAGAACAAAGTCAGCATAACAAATTCTGGCGGAAACATTATGCTGTAGATGATGACGACTGACGACACCGTTGATAAGAAGTAGCAAATGATTTGCTTCATCAATGAAGCAGAAGGTGTACGGCGAGTATTTAGTCAAGGACTCCAAGCACTTCCCCTTGATGTATGACAGCCCACGTGACGTTCGAAGGCTTAGCTCGAATCAACTCGCATAGCATTGATGAAGCTTGTAAAAGTAGATATAGGATTATTCTTACCGGCAACTGCGATCTTTGAGCGTCATCTGCCTTTACAATCTGGCCAGCTGCTTTCCAATAAGCGACGTAAACCTCAACCCATGCTTTCCCTTCCTCCGTTGAGAGTTTCAGTGACGTAGAGCTATCGTATAAGATGTTGTATCGGACGTCATTTTGTACATTTGCACTATTTGTACTTTGGAAAAAGGCGCGAAGACGATCGGGGTGGTTAGATGATGTCAGAGGGGTGAGAGTCTCAGAAAGCTGATATCCATTTCCGGAAATGTGAGCTTCTCTGAAAGCGCTGAAGACATAATCCATGGTAGATTCTTGCTAATTGAGCGGCATAGATAGCTACTTTGCTAGGTAGAAGTCTTGCCTCTTGGAAATAGCCCCTTTATCTGCCTTTCGTTGGTCTGGATGGGAAGGTAAACAGAAAAAACTTGAAAGCCTGAGGCGCGATAATTGACCTCGAGGCCTTATAATGGATGGATGCGGATCACTCTTGGAAACTTAACATTCTGGCTCCCAGAGTCATTTAACCAGTAGCCTAGAGTCAAACGACATTAGTCAAGAACATCAAAACATCGACCCTCTAAGCTGCGTTTGTCCATCAAGAAACGTGACTTCGAGGCTCGGCCAGTCGCACTAGCTCTATTTAGCTTCGCGTAGATGTCTTGGCGAAAAGAGGGTTGGCGAAATCTCAAACCCTACATTTTCGAAATTCGGTAAGAGCAACGACGTTGATCGAAGAATTTGATCAGCGACTACTAACGACAACAAATTCGGCCAACATTTCAAGGTGAGTTCTCAATAATATAGGATACAGTAATTGATGCAGAATCACTAACTTTTCCACAGATGGGTAAGCTTCATCTCTTTCATTTCTGCAAATTGCACGACCCGGACCGTATCGCCTAGGATATCACTTCAATCCAGGAATGAGCACTGTTCGACTAAGGATCGCATAAATACGCTGCCGATTTGTTAGTCTGGTATGAATGGACTACACTGGGACTCGAATGGTGGTGCTGCTGTGTACGAAGGAGTTTCTTGACATGAAATAGTCTATGAAAACAAGAGGTGTAAGGATGGCTCGACACTGGAGTAGCACCCCACGAGAACGCATGGCATTGTCTAGCCTCTAAATTGTGCTTCCAGGAAGCGTGCCATTTGACACGGATGATTGTCCCTCGAGTTCTATTTGATTAAATCATGGATATTCTTCACGACACCCGGACAGGATCTCGATTTACGCATAGAATGGAAGGACACAAGCTGACACAATATCTCTACAGGTCGTCTCACAGAATATCAGGTCATTGGCCGCCATCTGCCCACTGAGGCAAACCCAGCGCCAAAGCTTTACCGCATGCGCATTTTTGCACCCAACACTGTGGTTGCAAAGTCTCGTTTCTGGTACTTCTTGATGAAGCTCCGAAAAGTCAAGAAGGCCAACGGTGAAATTGTTAGCCTGAACGTGGTATGTAGCGTCCTAAATTTCTTATGCTGACACGAGCTAATGAGCTGTTCTAGATCCACGAGAAGCGTCCTCTTAAGGTCAAGAACTTTGGTATCTGGATCCGATACGATTCTCGCTCCGGAACCCACAACATGTACAAGGAGTACAGAGAGATGTCAAGAACCGATGCTGTTGAGGCTTTGTACCAAGATATGGCCGCCAGACATCGTTCGCGTTTCCGGTCAATCCACGTATGTCACATGGCTGTATTGCACATCGTCCATCTTGCTAACTAGAAATTCGTAGATCCTCAAGGTCGTCGAACTCGAGAAGACCGACGACATCAAGCGCCCATACATCAAGCAGCTCCTGACCAAGGGTCTCAAGTTCCCTCTTCCTCACCGCGTTTCCAAGGCATCTGGCACAAAGATCTTCGCCTCCAAGCGACCATCTACTTTCTACTGAGCGTTTCATGGTGAAGGGCGGACTGGATTGGACTGGACTAAGATGGTTTTACAGTGCATATAGGTTGTCTTCTAATCTTAGCTGTAGAGCAGGATCATGAGAATCAATGCAAACAACACATCCAAAACAACATAAGTGTCCCGTTGATAAGAATGACTGTGCCACTTACTAGGTCCATCCAGCTATGCGGACTGCTAATATGCTTGATCATGACATGTCTACTTGTTCGAGATACCTATGTGTTATGCTGAGCAAGTTCACGAACCATCCCTGTGAAATAAAAGATATGAAACATGTTAAGGAATGGTCTGCTGAGTCTAGAATTAGTAATGAATGAAGCTATGCCGGGAAACGAATCCTCGTAGTGTTCAATAATAACTAGAGCTGGAAACAAAGCAGTGAGACCTAAATGCAAGCACTTTGTGTCGGCAATCGCGTACTAGTTAGAACATCCTGGTTAGCTGTACAAATAAACGCGACTTCAACTTTCCGACACGAACTGATCAAAGCGACCACGAATTAGGTCTCTATGTTCCAGGATATTTATATCTCATCTCTTGATTTAAACGTCACCTGGTCGTTCGATAAGTCTTGAAGTTTTATTCTAATTAGGCCCAGAAATACGCCCCAAGACGTCTCTATTAGACATTATGGATGTCGATCAAGAGATCGAGAAAGTTCGTGCTGCTGAGAAGGAGAGACGTCGGCAACAACGGCAAAAAGAGGCTAATATAAAGGTCGAAAGTGAAGCCATTGATCACCAACCCTGCACTGAAGCTGCACGCCCGGTCCCAACGTTATATGCAGGGTTGACCGCAGCAAAAAAGCGGAAACGGCCTTCTGGTAAGTTTGCTTAATAGATCATTATAAGTCTTGTATTCTCTCTATTTATACCCGGTATTCAGTAGTAGCTGACGTCCTCTGCAGATGAGAAACCCGGCGGTCGAGATCTCTTAGATGATCCGCCACCAATATTTCGTGGAGATACGCTACTCCGCGATATAAAGATAGAAAAACCCAGCAGAATCCTCGAAAACCGCGCTCGATCCGTGAGCTTGGCTGCTAGCGATGCTGCAGACGAGAATGGTTCGAGCTTGCGAAGCGCTTTTGCACCTGCTCGTAAAGGACCCCGCAGCAAAGCCAAGGCCATATACGAGAAGAAGGAAACCGTAAATACTCGTACAACGACAAAGTCATCTGATTGGTATGCAAATATCAATACTTCTGGAAAACAGAAGTTCTCGCGGTCAGATCTTCAAACTGTGTCATATGTTATCACACTCATCAAGAACTGTGTTTCGGCGGTCCAGAATGGAGGTGATCGCGAGCGATGGTTCTCAGAACTACGTAGGAGACTTCATGAAATGGAATTTTACGAATTCTTGAATGGCATTATTATAAAGAAGTCAAGAGTATTGGAAAATGATGGTTTACCGCAAATCTTTGACAATCAGGACGGCATTGACTTTCCATGGGATCTCCGAGCCGATGCTGAAGCGTTATACCTTCGATGGATTGTCGGCGATCTTGACCCGCATCTGCTTCGAGGTATTGACACAACGAAAGGTAAACTTGCCAGTGGCCTGAAGCGGACATCTCATAAATTGGTCAAGGATTACGCGCAGAAGAAGTCTGCCAATGTTGTCGGGTCTAATCAACTTGTTAATGGGCAGTGGTGGCCCTCACGTATATGTGCTCTTAGAGATGGTGCACATGGCGAACAGGAAGCTGGTATTCATGGTCAAACTGGAAAGGGCACGTATTCAGTTGTAGTGGCTTCTGGTGGATACGCAGACGAGGACAATGGGGCAGTAAGTCTCACTGATTCGCTCTATCTTTGTAGAACTCTTAACTCATGAACCCCTAGGCAATTGAGTATTGTGGAACTGCTAGTGAGACAAATATTCCAACGAAGAGCACGGCATTACTGTTGGAGACTTATAGCAACAAACAGCCTGTTCGAGTCCTCCGTGCAGAAAACAAAAACTCAAAATATGCACCTAAGAAGGGTGTCCGGTACGATGGGTTATATTCTGTTGTAGATAGGGAGCTTTTGGCCGAGAAAACGGCTATGTATCGATTCTCCTTGCGACGATGTAAGGGCCAGGATCCGATACGTTACAACGGTGTTGCAACCAGACCAACAGACCAAGAAATGGCGCAGTGGATGAAGATACGGGATCAATTGGGTATGACGGTGATTTAAATGGTTTAGGAGTAACAATTTATGACAAAACGAATGATTTGATGGCGTTGGATTGGCAGTATGATATACACATCTAGTTTTTGGCTTTGCCTTTGTCAGTGTAGCATCGCCTTGGGGAAACGGAGACATCATACTCGGATGAGGCTATTCGTGCAAACACCAGAGATGTATTTGTTTTTGATGGCAATGTAGCACAGCACGACGGTATAATTTCTCAAACTTTCACAAGAGATTCAGAAGAAGCAGTACCAAATTTAGAAAATTCAATCACAGCTGTTGCCTTCGTGATATGACAGTCGAACACCGTGATTTGTTAAGAGCTGCTTGCTAGGTATGCGTTCAATTTTAGAAGCAGCCTTGGAAGTTTCATGTTATCCATTAATTTTCCATCGGTTTCTTCTTCAGCTATATTTATCATGCTTGTTTTTAACCTTGATAAGGAGGAGAGCTTCATGGTAGTCTCCTTCCCTCCGTGCCTTCTTCAGCGTCCTCACCTCGTCATCTTCTAACCTCCTACCTACAGCGTCCTCCAGTTCTTTCCTACTGATTTTCTGACCAGCTTTTTCCTCTTTCGAAGCCTTTAACTTAGGCTTGAATCGGGCTTGCATCCTTATTCGAAGGGTGGTGTTGAAGCTTATATCTGTCGCGTCTCCGCGTATTTCTGGCAATGCATTTGCCTTTGACGATGTGGTTGGTTTGATCGTTAAGAACGTCTCCCGAAGAGTCTGAATCTGGAATGTACCAGGTGTGTCTGCGGTTGGAATGGCTAGGAAGGACTCAAGCGGCGAGACAGCTTCATTGTGTGCTGAAAGGATGCCATACTTGTCGCAACTTAAATATCTAAGGTTTATTGTCAGCATCTGCTTCTGGCTTTTTACAGAGAAGATGCCTACTTTGCATGATGGCCCTTAAAGCTAAAGCTCTCTGTACCAGCGACACGGTTTGCAACCCAAACCTGTCTAACATCATGGGGCTCTGCGGTCGATGGGTCTCCATCGATGATATTCTCAAGCGGACTCGTGAAGACTTTGCCATTCGTATCGCAAGCTATGCACGTGGGAGGTTCTGATGGCAGTACGAATACTATTGGACCTGTAAGGTCTCCTGCACCCTCTGCAGTCACCCAGCTGTCATCGTCCTCGGCCGTGGGATCTCCTTCTGGAGCAGCAACTGCTAATTCTTTGCCTGCAGATGCGTCAGGATCGCCAAACTTCTCCGTGGTGTCGACGCGCTTCCGCTTCTTGGTCTTCTTGTCCCCTTTGAAAGTGAGTGCTTTTACCATGATTGCAGCATTAGATGTTGAATTGGATTCCTTTCTCGTCAACTTTCAGCCTTGTGACGACGATTGGAGCCGCGATGAATGGTTTGCTAGTACTAAGATAGCAGGCATGGCGGACAAGCCCGGCAATATCGAAAGGGCTGGCCACTCCATCCGTACTAAAATAGCTAGTTCCAGGCCGATAAGCAGGTGATAACTACCTACATATACCTACAGGTATCCGCTTGTGCTATTATCCCACTAAATCCATTCAATTGTTGTATTTATACCAGTCTGGTGGCTCTTGAGATTTAAAATATCTCGCCCAATTTTTGTTATGAAATGTCTGAAACGGCTGTCACAGTGAGTTTGCAGGAACTCAAGAACGGTATGTATCAGATCAGACACCACTGAGGCTATCAACCAAGTTGATGAATATCCTTAGGTGACGTGCCATTCTCGACACTAGAGGCAGCATTTGGCCCAAATTCCTTAGGGATAATCTTAGTCAAAGATGTGAAGCCAGAATTCATAGGACTAAGACATCGACTACTATCTTACTCCTCTTATCTAGGGAATCTCCCGGACTTCAAACTAGGTAATGCTTCAAACTTTTGGTATTATGAGTGAAATTCTAATTTAATCCTAGACAAACTGGAGAACCCAGCAGCTAAGTATTTAACTGGCTGGTCTTTAGGTAAAGAGACTCTTAAGAATGGCCAGGTGGACACACTGAAAGGTTCATATTACGCCAACTGTGCCTTTTATGTTAACCCTGATCTCTCGTGTGCTGAGCCAACTGTGGATTTCAATCTTGAGAATTTTCCGGAATATCTCAGTCCCAATATTTGGCCAGACGATGCTGTGCTTCCTGGCTTCCAAGAGACGCTGGAAGACCTCTGCCGGCTGATAATCGATACTGGAGTCTTGGTTGCCAAAGCATGTGACCGTTACGCAGAGAAGGAGATAAAAGGCTATACTCCTGGCTATCTTGAACATGTTGTGCGTACCTCAACTACGACGAAAGCCCGTCTCTTACATTACTTTCCGTCGCCTCCTGCTCCAACAGATTCCACTCCCATAGACCAAAAAGGCTCCGAAGACGATTGGTGTGCCACACATCTCGACCATGGTTGCCTAACAGGTCTCACCAGCGCGATGTTCATCGATGAGACCCGCTCTCCACCAGTGGTTCCCGTAAGCTACGCATATAGGCCACAGTTTCTTTCCACATTGCCAGAACTCCCGTCTTCGCCGGACCCAGAGGCAGGCCTGTATATCCAGTCGCGAACCGGCAAGACAGTACAAGTCAAGATCCCGAGGGATTGCATTGCCTTTCAGACAGGCGAGGCTTTAGAGAGAATCACGAAAGGACGATTCAAAGCCGTACCACATTATGTAAAAGGGGTCCGGCCAGGAGTGGGCGAGGGAAGAATCGCCAGGAACACGCTGGCGGTGTTCACACAGCCTAATCTGGGAGAACTTGTGGATGACGAGCAGGGAATCACATTTGGAGAGTTTGCAAGAGGCGTGGTAGCGAAGAACACTACAAAAGAATGATATGCTTGTTGGATCTTTACCTAATTATTTTGTCCTATTGCCTTGCTCAGTGACCGCCCAGAAAGCCCAGGGTCAGATATGGAAAGACGGGCGCATTCCGAGTTCTGTCGGAATATCACGAAGCAGCTGGAGATGATTGGCATGTAGCATAAGCAACAAACGCGGCTCCGATGGCAGGTGAGGCGCTTTAGCGTGCCTCTTCCAAGGTTCCACGCAAAGACGCATCCGAAATGCGACAACTAAAGTATGCACATATCAGAAGCAGGCGTTATTGAACCAAGCATTGCAAATCGGGTCATGAGAACAGCGGCGAGGAAGGAAGGAAGGGAGCGAGACGCGAGAAGTGAGAAGTGAGCAGGGCTGAGCAGCCAGCTGTCAGCCTGTGATGTCAATTCCAGTGCCAGTGCCAGTGCCAGTGCCAGTGCCAACACCAACCCGCCAGCCTACAGTACAGTAGTAGCCGCAGTCGCCGTGGCCGTGGCCGTGGCCGTGGCCGTGACCGTGACCGTGGCCGTAGCCTTAGCCATAGCCGTAGCCGTGGCCGTGGCCGTAGCCGTGGTGCAGCGCGGTCGGTCTCAGCGTTATTGCTCCGTACGGGATAGACGGACGGAGGGATGGGTGGATGTATCGGGGCTGCAGCAATTGGCCCCAGTGTCCCGATTAACCAGTTTTTAGGTTCCTGGGCAGGGTGCAGTACTGTACAGCACTACTTCCCAGCCAGCCAACTACCGTCCGAGCTGCTCCCGGGGAGTGAGAGAGCACACATCTACAGCGAGGCAGGGCCGGCACAGGCACCGCCGTGCAACAGGCCGGCTGCACTACACATTAGCCAGTGCCCCCAGCTGACCTGCCAGGGAAGCAGTAATGCAGTGGCTGCTGGCTGGATGTGGAAGAGGCCGCAGAATGCAAGCTGCAAGCCAGCCTGCTTGCTGGTACTCAGTGGTCGCCACGCTAGCGATCAACACAGAAAGGACCTCTAGAACAGGACCCCGACAGCAAGGTTGGGCAAGGTCGATATAGCATCATCCCATCCCCTGTTCCTGCACAGCGTGTTGGCGGCCCTACAGACCATAGCCAGCTATTCTACACGATGCATACGGTATGTATACAGTCTATGCCAAGCAAAGGCCGCTGAGCAGTGAGAGTGCGCAGTGAGCAGTAAGCACCGAGTACTGGGCATTGAGTATGAAGTATCGAGTGTCGAGTATCGAGCATCGAGCATCGAGCATTGAGTTTGGAGTTTGGAGTTTGGAGTATGAAGTATGAAGTATTGTGAAGTATTGAGTCTTAACTAGGCGCGGATAGGGAGCACATTAGCATCCTTGCCATGCAGCCCTTCCTCGTGTTCTTGGATCTCCATTTCTTTCTTTCTGTAATCAAAACCCGACCTTGCTACTTGTCCCGTGCACAGAAGTCATGCAACAACATGCAACACACAACATGCAGCACGCAGCATGCACGCCACCCCGGCTTGTAGAGACAGATCCCATTACTGGACTGGAGTACTGTATGAGTACTGCACTTGCTATACAGCCGGTACTGTAAGTAATAGGTAGAGTGCGGATACAGAGGTGGTGTAGAGAGTAGTAGGTCAGTGGTGCTTGTTTACTTTGTAGAGCATCCAGAACTCCCTTCCGCATATGTGCCTATCTCCTTAGTTCACCGGTAGGTGGCCAATTCTGACAATTAGTGGGCGGCCGGTCCGCTAGGGAGCGACGGCGCACAAAGAAGCTCACTATCGACGTCGTTTCACAGGATGGGAGTATGTACTCGCAGTACATGCGAGCCGGATGTACTGACAGGACGGTACAGAGTACACAAAGGGCCCGGCGGACGAGCTTTCGTCGTCTCTGCAGGCCTGCACGCCTGTGAGGCGGATGATAGAGGTGCGCCTTCTTAATTCGCCCACTGCTATTATTACATTGCATCCGTTGTTTATGAAAGTAAAACATTCCGCCTTAGGCTTTTCAGGTTGCTTGGATTTGCAACCAAAGAAAGGTCCTCTCGTCCCTTAACCTAACGCCGCCTTACGCCTGCCGGAGTCCACCAACACAAAACGCTCAGCCCCAGCCAGCCTGGCTCAGCCAGGTGCCCGTCTACTCTGTACCCATATTCTGTGCTGGAACATTCTCTCCACGCTGGTTGACCATGAGAACTCCCTAGCTCATCCAGTCTCTTCCTCTCCTTCTCAGCTCTTGAACTCGGCTTGACCGTGAAAAGGCCAAGGTTCACCCGGACTTCCTAGGTCTGATGGTCCCAAGACGTTTCCTGATCCACCCTTGAAATCCCGGGATCCACTTGGGATTACGACTACCAACCCCAGGTCTCAAGACTGCACGCTCACTCATTCACCCGTAGAGCCTTCAATACCGTGACTCAAGCGTTGTGTCAGCCGCGAAAGGCCGCCCTATAACTGCCACCTGTCCACCCAAATTATTCTGAACCGAATATCTCCCAACGTGTTTGAGGGTTCCTACGAGCACATAACGACGGAAGGGGGACCCCTACGGCTACGAGACTCGTCATACACCCGCGATACGAGAAGATATTTGGTGAAGGGCACTTTCAGCCAAAAAAGAACCTGCTTGGCCTGCATCACCGGACTCGGCATCAAGATGAAGGGCAGGCCAGTCGATCAGCTCGTCTACGAGTGCATGTTTCCTAAACCCAAGTCGACCGATCCTCAGAATTTCCATAGTCTGCTTCAACGTAACCTTGTAACCGAGGTTCGACAAGAAACCGCTGCGTTCTATGGATCGCTCGACAGCCGCGAGGCCCAGTACCCGGGTCTCGATTACTCGTATCCACCTCATCGTATGCGTCTCAGCCGGTTCACATGGCATCGACGGCTTTTCCGAGCATTCGACTCGCTCAAACTTACGAGATCGGAGATAGCTGGCCTGACAAAATGGGAGGGAACGAGGTGGGCCAAGGAAAGATTCGAGAAGGAGCAGAACATAAAGATCAGAGACACAACGGGAGACTGTATCTTCGATTGGGTAGACCCAAAGCTGCGTCAGCCGGCTCCAGCTTTTCAGCAGGCCCAAGAAGCAGAGATAGAGGAGATGGAAGATGTCTTGGAGGAAGACACTGAAGATATGGACGAAGATGGTGAAGATAGCGATATGGAGATTGAGAGTGTGGGCGTGTCGCTGAACGAGCGCCTAATAGCCGCGGCAGCACTTCGAGACGCAGGTAATGCGACTACCGTTATGGATGAGGAATGGGAACAATGGTTGAAAGAAGCCGTTGAAGCTGGTGGTGTACCTTTCCTGGCCGAGCAGGTCTTTCCACCTTCAAGCAACGCTACTACTGGACAATCTTCGACATCCACAGCTCTACCACCGAGGCTTCTGAATGCTGCACGCTTGGGTCAATGGCAACAGATTCCCGAGTTCCTACACAACATGGTTCGACAAAACATCGAGGCTAACAATCAGCAAATCGAAAACCTGCCCATAACGGCACCTCAAGGAGCTCCAATTCCTATTCCCACTCGCAACGGCACGAGGAGCACAAATACTGCATCTCAACTTCTTCACCATCGTCAACCCACAACCCCGAGACTTGTCCCTCGAAGAATTAGTTTGGCTCAGCCAGTTCATTCTTCTACAGCAGCGAATGCATTATTAGTTGGCCAACAGCAAGCACAATCTACACAACCGCCCAGGTAATGATGTCTTTTAATGGAGTAACTTCCGACACGGACATGCTCAGTTTGTCTTCATTTTCACTGGCGTTTTAATAGCATGGAGTTATGGCATCCCGCGGATATTTTCACTAGGCATGAACATGGTATCCGGCAATGGCAGGCTCAGAGCCGCTCCATATTGCATTTCTTGCAGTGCATCTCTTGCTTCGGAATGGATGCATGGCATGACATGGATAGCTTTTCTGGGCGCAACCTGGCTTTTTAAAAGATGCATAAGGCGTTTTACTACTGGAGAACTAGCGATGAATTTACTCTATAAGAAATTACTTTTTGCGTCCCATGAACAATATATCATGATATATTTTAGCCCGATTCTTAGCGTTATATTCTTGTGTACTCGTACTGCTCGTCACGACTATGTATGTTACGAGGACATTTTAGAATGTTAGCTGGCGGGATATTGATTTCTGGGATAATGAATTAGAATAAGAATGATGAGGTAATGGTAAAGAAGAATAGTTGCTGAAAGAAAACAGTTGGTAATATAACGACTATTGAAAAGAACGACTCGAACTTATCTTGACTATATTTTACACCTATCCTGGCTGTCCGTGCGGTAGAATAGATATATAGGCCAATATATATTTGTTATAACTTACACATAAAAGAGAGAATTAAAGAATAGAGGTCAAAGAGAGAAGTATCATTCAACATTTTTAGAAAATCCACTGGCACACACACACACACATACATGCAGGTTAATTTCGTATGCTTCCATCTTTCATGTATCACTATACACTAACCTAGCTACCTATGTATCCAAACCAAGCCATGTAGGATTTATCGCTGTAATGAGCGAGACCGAAAGGGATGGCAGCATGAAGAAAGTCCCTACCCCTAACTTCAACTACTGTTCGATATCTCTAGCTTGCCATATCATCACAAGTGCTAAGAATGTATTAAAATAGCTATTAAGCCATGTATACAACATGAAAAAGGACATCTTGATCTATGTTCCTTTCGTACGCTTGGTAATAATTTCATATACTACCATCTTGCCGTTCATCGACAGTTCATCTCGTCGTTCATGGATAGCCCATCTTGCTGTCAATCGATATTCTTTATACTGTCGACCGTCGTCTTTGCAATCTGGTTTCCAGTTTTATTCCAAGGTCCAGAACATCGGCCGTCTCCTGGAGATTATCCAGAGATGTCGTATCTACCACCTAGCCACTTGTGCCACCAACCGCATACGTAAACTCCTGGGCCTCGAGAATCCTTAGAAACTCACTAGCGCTCCTCCAACGCCCACCGAGCCTGCGCAGGCAGTGCCGGATATTCTCGAGAGCGACTTGGGAGCTCTCGTCGCCGCTTTCGCGGACAAGCCAGGCGTAGTTGGATGCGGCGGCGTACATAGCATCCATGATGAATGGGGTAGTGCGGTCGATATCGAGGCCTAGGGGATTTAGTTAGTAGTGGAGGTGGGATGGGGAAAGGGAAGGGATAGAAGAATAGCAAAGAGTCATACTATGTGGTGTCCGAGCGATGATCTGGTCACAAAAATCTCTAATACTACTTGAAACAGTCTTGAGTCCTTCAATGGCCTGATTCTGCATCACCGTGGCTTCGTCGGTAAGAGAACTAGCATTGCCGGCCAAAGAATGGGAAGATAAGCAAGCATAAGGATCGCAGAGGACGCAGAGAGCCGTGAAACATACTGCCATTGGGGCGGTCAAGACGAGATAATCTGGTGCCGTGGAAGCTTCTTGAGTAAGTTGGCGAGCGAGGGCTGATATTTCTAGATAGAGATCAGACGCTAGGCGGAAGAGTTCGGTATCTGGCAAGGAGCGGTTGAGATGGTGTTGCAATACGCGACCGAGGAGTATGCTGGCCTGGCAGAGACGAGCAAAGGGACAGACGTGGTCAGTGGTATTTGCGGAGATGGAGAGGGCGGGGCTGGATGTCATTTCGCCGAGGTCCCAGGCTCCGGTGTCGATGGGAAGGGGAAAAGTGAGAGAGGGGTCGGAATTGGCAAGAGAGCGGCCTTCACTACCGGTTGTGACAACCCTATCGAGGATTATCACGCCCCACCAAACGCGTTTGCGTTCTTCTTGTTCGGTCCATGTGCTCTGTGGACCGTTAGGGGGTGGACTTTAATAATGGCAACTGAACTTACAACATGACCTAAAAGGTTTGCTGATGATTCGTGCTCGTTGATGCCCAGTAAAGATCCATATCTAGAACAAGTACCTACTGTCATCCAAGCTGCGGGATAGATGGCTTGTCCAATTTCATAGAGCGCAACAAGGATATATGCTTGAGCTACCATGAGGCTTACTGTACCGCTTGCTTCCGAGAGGGCAAGAAATCGTTTGGCAGCTATATATATTGGATTCTGTGCACATTCCAGCCCTTCTTGAGGTCTTGTAATCATTAACTTCATACATAGAAATAGAAGAGCTAGATCTGGTCCAGCTTCCCACATGGGATTGAGCATGTTGCGTGTCAGTCTCTTCTTGGAGATGATAGGCATCCAGGTATGAACTGTATCGAAATAGTCGCTGATTACGACTTGAACGGCTGTGCCATCTCCTAAGATCTCTAATACTTCCTGTAGACACTTTTAGTAATTTCCAATGTTAAGCGGTGTAATCACGTGTATTATTAATGTGCGCTTCCCCCCTCACGAGACAGTGTCAATGAGATAAAACTGACCATAGGTATATCAATAGACGGTTTTGGTATGGTTATTCTTCCATATTTAAATGCTCCTCCATCTAAGAATGCAATTGCTGGAAATCTGTTCTGTACATTCTGGTAGGCGGGATCTTGCTGAATATATAAGGTAGTTGGAGGACCTGTATTCTCGCCAGTTCCTGATAACGTGCTTGACGGCGTAGGCATATAAGACGACCCATCAAGAATGCTTGAACCATTGTTGCCATTAAGGCGGCTTTCCAACTCAAATAACTTCTGCCTTAAAGCGTTGAAGTCATCAGAAGTCGGAGCTGGAGAGGCATCTGAATAATCACAAGGTCTTGACATGCGCTCACAGAGTGCACACGCCGGGAGAGTTTTCGAACACTTCCTCTTCTGTTTTCGACATGATAGACATGCTTGTGGTGCTTTCTGTATGTTAAGATCCAAGTTGCTTTCTGGGCTGCCATATGATAGAGACATCTCGTCAGGTGAGCGGCCGCACAGTCCGTCCGGACGGCAAGATACAGCGTGGGTGCAAGACCAGGGCGGTGAAACCGTATCTGCCAGGGTAGAAGATAGATTTGATAGAGTATATTGATACACGTGATTGTTTGGGCTGACTTGTCCTGGAAACATAGATAGGGAGGCATGCTCGACGTCGAGGACTGCGCGGAATTTCGGCCGCTAGCGCATTTCGTTCACGCGAGGCCACCAAATGTCGGAGCCTTGTCCAGCCAGGCGCGTCGTCTCAAGGAATTGCTGGAAGAACACCAACTCCGTAAACTCCGAGTTTCTTTCAGATTCAACCTTCCTCCATATCCAATGGCCAGAGAGAAGTGAAGGGGTATTATGGCAGACAGTCCAGACAATAGCAACTTGGAACAATTTGCTGTTTCAAGAAGAGAGTTTGAATTCGATGACGAAGACTCCATACTAGAGCCGGCCCCTGTCATACCACCAGTTCAAGATGGCGAAGACACAGAGGAAGATGTCTTACCAGACTTGAGTGACAGCGAAATCCGAAGACTTTTACATGCCAATGAGAACTCCTTCGACTATTATACACTTCTCGGTCTTTCAAAGGATCAAAACCCCTCCACGGCACAAATCCGAGCTGCGTACCACCGACTTTCCCTAGCTTTCCATCCCGACAAGCATCCTCAATATCTTAAAGCTGCTGCTGAGAGGTACTTTACGAGACTTCAAAAAGCCTACGAGACACTTGTTGAGCCACGAAAGAGAGTTATCTACGATCTTGAAGGAGAGGAAGGTGTACAAAATGAGTTTAGGCCGGGCGGGGCGATGGGACAAGGCGGGGAAGCAGAGAGACAGATTGGTGTCAAAACCATGAGTTCCGAAGAATTCAAGAAGTGGTTTATGGGTATGCTCCGGGCACGAGAGCGTCGGGCTATTAGTGAACTTGTTGGAAGTACTGGAACTTGCAAAGTCGGTATCAGTGCAATCGGCCTTTTCGACCAGTCTAAGAAAGTCATGAGGTTTGAACCCCAAAATAGTGACGATCCTGCTGTTGAGATACCTGTGCCGCTGGTCACGTCTCAATCAATGGATTTACAACAGAGTTTTAGTGTTCCCCTTGCTGGACTCGGACGGATGTTTCAAGTTAGAATATTTCCTCTTAAAGGCTTGTTGGAGGATTTAAGAAAGCATGAAGAGGAAGAGGAAGAGAGCAAATCAAGTTGGACGGATGCCCTGGACGGTGTTCCGAAATTGACTTTTACTGGTGCCATTTCTGGAAGCCTGGAAAGGACTATCGCTGTAGGCAGAGAGAATCCTGATCATCCGTTAAAGGAACCACCGCCTACTTATAGTTGGCTAAGCTTGCATTCGGAAAACATGCAAATATCTACAGGTGTAGAGCACACTTTCCCAGAAGTTTCGAATGACGCTCGCAAGAATTCAATAGCATCAGCTCTTCAGGGGGTAGATATCGATATATCAACCAAACTGTTTCCTAGTCGAGCAACAACAGTTGGTCTTGGACGCACCATATATTTTGTCAAGGATACTAGACCATTCTACTGCTACTTGCGAACCTTTTTCAACCACTCCTTGAAGACAAAGCCACCAGCGGTTGAGCTGAAAATTACCCGTGCACTGGGACAGAATCAAACCGGTTACCTCCACACTGGCACAGGAGACTTTGCTTGGCCTTCTTTTATAAAGCAAGTCTTTGGCCTTTCAGATCTTCCGCTTTGGCTTCCGCAGGGTATGCTATTCCCAACAATGAGAATTGGCTATCTGTGGATTGAGCCTGGGGCTAGGATGCTTCCAACAGACGGTGACGATGATATCAACCTAGATTCAAGTAATGAAGGCCCCGGCTCAGAACCTTCAAAAAAGCCATCTGCCAATCAAACATGGCATGTAGCAGCCGATGCATCACCTATTAGCACAACTCTTAAGATAACCTATGGTAGGGATATCTTTGTTAGAAAGCACGAACCTCCTGTTCGTTCTCGCATCATGAATAGTGGTGATGCTATTGTTAATAATCAACAGCCCCGGATACAATCTCCAAGAGGGGTCAGGCTCGAAATTGAAGGCGACATAGATTACCGCTCATTCTTAGGGGGTACAGTCCGAGGAGTCAGAAGAGTTGGTGATTTTACTACTATTGGTCTCGGAGTGGGTGTCAATCCGCAAAGGGGTCTATTTATAACTTTCTCCTGGAGCCGGCTTGGTCAGAATATTGTCGTGCCAGTGGTACTACTTGTTGAAGAGGAAGTTACGTCAACGGCTATATTCTGGGCACTGGCAATTCCATGGGCGACCTATACTGCTTTTGAATTTGTTGTATTGAGGCCTAGGCTACACCGGAAAAGGCAAAAGTTGGTCGAAAAGAAAAGAAAGGAGCTTCGAGAAAACGTCGCCAAGCAGCGAGTAGAGGCCGAGCAAGCAGTTTTGTTAATGCAGCCTATTATTGAGCAACGACAGAGCGTAGAACGAGAGCAGGGTGGACTGGTGGTTCTTCACGCAACCTACGGTGTTCGAGAAGCTGGGCGTGACGGAAAGGCGACCTGGCGGGCAGGAGAGGTTGCAGACGTCACATTAGCCATGGCTGCATTGGTCGATGGAAGCCAATTATCTTTACCACGTGGCTTGCACAAGAGTCAGATTACTGGGTTCTGGGACCCGGCACCACTGAAGAAGAAGTGGCTGGTTGTTGACTATCTATACAATGGAAGGGAGCACCATGCAGAAGTTGTCGGAAACGAGCCTCTTTCCATGCCCATGAGAATCCATGAGGTGTAATGTGTACAAGGCATCAGAAGCGTAGGCTTTTCGACAATCACGTTGCAGAGAAGCATGTTCATTTCTTAACCATCACAGACATTCAGGGCAACAATGTAGAACCCAGCGTCCACGAAGTCTCCGTGTGTCTAAACATATATCTATGCAGACCATCTTTATGTCTCTGCCATTGGCGGAAGGAAGTCCCCGGGAACTGATCAGCTTAATAAAGCTAATTATACTAAGAGAGCGATAGATTCGGTCAGATGGAGACGACTGTAAGGATCCCACCCACTAAACAACTAGAGGGCCGGTAAAGAAGGAAATGGTATATGTTTCGAAACTTGGATATCTAGCTTAAAGATACCCCCTCTAATCTAACCTCAACCATTTCTACCAAATGTGTGCTCCTGATCTCCTTTGCATACCTGATCTACTCTGCGTGACATGCGTTCCTTGTACACTATGCGTGATCAGTACAACCATGCACTGCAAATCAGCTGCTGTGCCTATATACTGTAGCTTTGGGTAGTACGTTGCCAGACATGTAACGTGATCGAGTTCCTGCTTGACATGAGCGCTTCTATCTGCTCAAGCTCAAGGCAGGGTAGCTCCTGCAGGTGCACGATCACGTTACATGGTACGCATCAGGGTAGGTTGACACCAGGAGTGTTGGGCCGAGCCTCTCCTTGGAATACCTACTCTCCCCCTCAACATGTTTGATTCGTGATTATCCACATTTTTGATACCCAGATTTGTACCATGGCAATCAACGAATCGTAGCAATATAGCCGTAGAAAGTTGGCGAAAACACGCGAAAACACGGCGTAGTCATATGTGTGACGTCTGGAACAACATGTCTGAAGGCTACTTTCAATATTGAGAAAGATATATACGCTTTTGATTGCAAAGTAGCACCAGGGCATGACGGGCGGGAGAATTGCCTGGAACCTCCACGGACGATTCAAAAGAAGCAGCTCTATATCCACACTGATTTCGAGAAATCCAACTGCAGGCTGTTGCCGTGATGTGATAGTTGCTAGAGCGTTCGTTCCATTCTGAACCTTGCCTCGCTTCTGCAGACAAGACAAGAGACCCGGAAACAGAGCTGCTAGGTAGGTGAGCACGCCCATTCTTACTGCTTTTGGAGTCTTATCTGGCTCTTTTGGACCCTTTTTGCTTTTTGTGGGAGGCAAGGCGGGCATTTTAACTTCAGGGGCTTCTGTTGCTGCTATCAAATTGGCTGCGCCACATGACGCGGGACTGTCTCTCTTGCAACACAATTGCAACAAGCACACGCCGTGCCTCGCACTCCTCCTGCCAGCCACCCAGCGTCGTCGCCCTGGGAATCAACGCTCCTCGTTCCTGTGCACTGTACAACGAGGCCTCCACGCTGCCAGTATATCTCCATGCCTCGCACCCGAGATGCCGTATTCCAGCCAGCGCGATGGCCCGGCCCGGCCAGCTCCGGCATTCCCATCTCGGGGCCCCCAACGCCCGGGGCCAAAGCCGCCGTGCTGCCGTCTCCCGACAGGCGAGTTCGCGAGTTCGCGCGCTGGCCAGTGCCGTCGCTGCGCTCGCGAGTCACGAGCCCACCGTCTGCGGCCGGCCGCCCTGTGCAGCCCTCGAGCCACACTCGCACTATGGGAGAGCCGGCGGAGCAGCCAGCAGCCATGTTGCGCCTGTCGACGTCGCCGAAGAGTCCTGCAGGCGACAGCTCAGCTTTCCCGGCCCCTCTCCTTCTGCGGCCTGCGTCTCGTCTAGAGCGACAGCAGCGACAGGAGCGAGAGGAGACGGCGAATCCTGCACACCAACCGCAAACTTCGAGGACCTGCAGCGCTCCTGTGAGCTTCCACCTCCCCTTCCGCCCGCGATGGCTCCTACGGCCGGCCTGGTTACGCGGCAAGCTGCCCGCTGCTGCCACAGGCTGCGATTTGTGTTTCTATTCTCATCCCTCTTGCGCGACGTGAACTCTCGGCGAGAGGGCTGAAGCGTAAGCATCTAAGCGTCCCTGGGGGAGATGGCGAGCACGCGGTCGAATATGATGCTCATTACGCCGTGTACTGCACTGACAGTTCTTCTGTTCCTATACGAACATCTCCTGATGCCTTCATCTATTGCCAATCGATGCCCCTCAGCCGTCCATAGCTGTGGGCACTCTTCTGATACACAAACCTCTGTCTTCCTTGGATTCCTTCTATACGGCATGTTTAACAGACCACCGCACCTGTGATCATCTGCTGGCGTCAGGAACTGCCTGTTTCTTATGTATACTTAACACACTTAATACCCTTTTGCTTTAGCAGACGACATCGACCGTCACGATGCTCCAAAAGACTGGTTCGCGAATCAAACAAATATTACACCGAAGGGGCCGGAGCAGGACGGAGGATGATGAAGCGCTTCGTCCCAACGAGACGTCGTGCAAACGACGGACAAGTGGACAATCCTGGCTGTCCCCAAGCCAGTCTTCCCTCGATACATCCACACATAGTAGAACTATTAGCAGTGCTACAACACAAAACCATCCTCCACCTGCAACTACCAAAACGGCGCATTCGTCAGAAAGCTCGTTGTGCAGTTGTGAGTGTAAAGCAAACCTTGGGTCGACGCCACATTCTTTGTCGTCCGCAAGCGGATCTCACGAAGCCTCACCTCGAATTCTTTATCTTGACCCCGCCGACTCACCAATATGTGGCGATGCGGAAACATGGAAGAAGATATTTTCGGATGCTCCATCGAGACAAAATTTGAGTTCAAGGGTCCTTCCAGCTTTGATAACCACTTCTAGAGCATCAAGCCTTGATCTACTCGAAGCGCTTTCGCTCGAACCAATGGACGGCGATAAAACACCGACTCAAGATATCGCGACAATGCGACCTGGAGAAAGTGCACCATGGTCCGAGAATGTCGAATTACTACTACATGAGACGGATGAAGCATTTAAAGCTGCTGGTTTTGCTCTGTCAGATGCTAAAGCAGCGGCTCAAGAATGGTATCCAAACGATGATGCAGCAACAATACGGACCCCTCCTCCTCCTCCCCGGTCTTTCCTCCGCAAGCAACACAAGGCTCCAGTTGCACGGAATGTGTCTGCCTCGAGGCCTAAGATGAGGAGATCAAGTAGGAGCGGGAGGCGAGACAGTATTGAACTGAATCCTCAAACGCCCCCACCAGCCACTACAAGCCCGCGATGGACATTGACTGAGGTCACGGACAATATGGCTGATATATTCACTGGGAAGATTTTCAATCGTATCGAGGCCGATGAGATGCTTACCCCAAGTCAGATCCGGCAGCTGAGTGTTGAGAACAGATCGGAGGCTGAGAGGGATTCTTCGTCCGAGACAGTGAGGAGCACTTATGCAGATGGTGGAGCAACGCCTGTTGAACTGTCTTATTTCGAAAGTCCATCCTCTCGTCTCGGGGATAGCGCCGGCGCGATTCTCTCTTTGCCTCCTGGGTCGGGTGAATCCATGATGTCCCCACCACTACCCCCTACTCCCCCTATCCCTACGAGAAACAATCGCCGGAGTATTGATCCCTCCGGCAACCCCTTCAATCCCAACACAGACTGTATGGCCGACTTAACTGTCTCCCCTCTCAATTTTAGGGAGTTCGCAATGCCATCGCCACCTACACCTCCAATTCCCCAGCGTGGTCTCTTGAAACCCACAACACGCAGCCCCCCCTTACCTACTATCCACGAGGTTTCGCCCCTCACTCCAACCAAGACCAAGACTAAACCCTTTATCTCACACAAGCCTAAGCCTTCACTCACGGTATCGCCTCTGACGCCGGTAACTCCACGGGTAAGGGATGTCCGTGATTTCCAACGTATTGGTATCTCCTCTGCACTCCGGGGGGAGAAGAGCCGTAAGAAAAATCACAAAAAGCCAAAGAAACCATTCAGAGCGCGCTCAAGCGTAGAAGTTAAACAGCAACCGTTCAGGGGACTTACCTCGACGCCGTACTCTCTGACAGCTCCAGGATTCAAGCACGGTCCCATTCGCCTCAACACTCTACCTTACCCTCGGCGCTCAAGCAACTCTGAATCTTTTCGTGCAAACATGGCGACTAAGGCACGGGGCCGCACTGGCAGCAGTGGAAGCCTCGACTGGACAGCTTATCACATGGCTATTTCCGGCACAGGAGTTGACGACTATATCCTACCTTGTGACCGGAAATTCGTTGAAGAGATCCCTGAAAATGTGATGATGGAAGATGCCGAGAGAGAAGTAGACGAGATCCTCGATTGGTGGAAGAGCTTTGGCTTTGCAGGCGGGAGCTTGGGTGGCATTGGAAGCTTAATAATAGCGGATCTAGCAAGCAGGAAAAAGGACAAGGAGAAGGAGAAGATGACGAAGGCACAGATGCAGCCAATGGATGCGAAGGAGGGCTCTAAGGTACGACCTCGGGAAGGAATACAAAGAATTGCTGCCTTCAAAGCATCCGACAGGAAGACGGCAACCATTGCTTCCCCACGGACGTTCCCCATGGTTAATACCCTCCGACCGGTCAGTGCAGACCTCAGCTTCAGCAATAGCAGATCCACGAGCGATGGCTCAAGTATAAGCCGTAGCATAAGTGCAGACAGAGCAATCCAAGGACGGCCGCTGTCGGGATATGAAAGCAATTATAGTTTGCCAGAGAGCCCGATGGACGATATCAGCCCAGGAGCGATCAAGAGGAAGGGATCGGTGGTGGTGATGGGGTTTAATCTGGGGCACGACTTAGGAGACTTTTTGAAATGGGAGACAGAGCATGTAGATATGTTGTTGGATGATTAGAGGATGAGCAGAGAAATATAATGAGGTTTGAGACAGAGTGGTTTATGTGATTCAGCATATTCACATATCGATAAATATAAATATATGCATACAACTTATATCAAGAAATCCTACTACAACCACCTTTACGTCCTTCCCTGTTTGTCTGCTCTTGGGTGTGATCCGCAAGTAATTGCCGAATAATTTATGCCTCAATTAAGAGGCACGCGTTGATAGCTCAAACGTCATCGACGGACTCCATGATCCTTCGAAACAGAACATCAGCTCATATCAAGCAACTTTACTTCAGAATAACCAATTGACATACTGTCATTCACAGTCGTTAATACATACACAATGTTTGCGCGACAATTTTTCAAAACGGCACAGCCGTTGAAGACCGTAAGTTGACGCCCTTCTAGCTTCATGTTTATCCAGCTTCTTGTTCAGCTCCTACTGACTTCTCAAGCAATACCGTCGTTATGCAACAGAGCCTTCAAGTGGTGGCTCAAAGGCCATCATTTACGCCGGCGCTCTAGCTGTTCTAGGTGGGGCTGGATATTACTTCTACAACCAAGGCGGCAATTCACAAAAAGTTAAGGATGCAGCCGGCAAAGCCGAGGATAAAGTCAAGGACCTCGCTGGCAAAGCAAAAGACGCGAAGGCAGCCTTCACTGGTGGCGACCAGGGTTTTATAAGCCTGAAACTGGACAGCGTCGAGAACGTCAATCATAACACGAAGAAACTCAGATTTGAGTTACCCGATCCGGAGTCTGTCAGTGGGATGCCCGTCGCATCTGCGCTGTTGACCAAGTATAAGGGACCAACCGATGAGAAGCCTGTCATACGACCATACACACCCGTCAGTGACGAAAGTGAGTACAAGCAGTCTACCAAAAGAGTCGCACTAATACTAGACTAGGTGAGAAGGGTTATCTTGAGCTTCTAGTAAAGAAATACCCCAATGGACCAATGTCTTCCCATATACACGATTTGACACCTGGCCAACGTCTCGATTTCAAGGGACCACTTCCGAAATATCAATGGACACCCAACAAGCATGAACATATTGCCCTGGTTGCTGGCGGTACCGGAATTACACCCATGTATCAACTTGCTCGTGCGATCTTCAACAACCCGGACGACAAGACCAAAGTAACCTTAGTTTTTGGCAACGTAACGGAAGAGGATATCCTTCTCAAGCAAGAGTTCGATAAGCTAGAAAATACGTATCCACAGAGATTCCGCGCTTTCCACGTTCTGAACAAGCCACCGAAGGACTTCCACATGGCGCCTGGAAATATCAGCAAGGAGCTGTTGAAGACGGTATTGCCAGAGCCGAAGTCTGGTAATATCAAGGTATTCGTATGTGGACCACCTGGACTATGCAAAGCTATCTCCGGCGAGAAGGTTTCGCCTAGCGACCAGGGCGAGCTCACAGGCTACTTGCAAGAACTTGGATACAGCAAGGACCAAGTTTACAAGTTCTAAATTCTCAACCCCGGGGACGGGCTAAACCGAAGACATCGCTGGAAGGAGGAGCCGCATGATAGAAGAGAACCTTCCGAGATAGATTAGAAATATCAATTCAGTCATCTTCAGGGCTTTAAGATTTAACCTGCTTATAACTATCGTGTTACTCGTAGCTACAGAATCCAATCAGGGCTAAGCCTGGAGCAACTGAATACCAAGTATACCAAATAATACGACCTCCTAGAAGAGTCGAAGATTTCTGAAAGGAAAGCATGTATGTCACGTGTTATGCTGCTAAGCCGCCAAATTGCTGAGTAATAATTTTGATCCAACGTCGTTCCAAACGACGCGAGTCTCCGCTGCTTCTACTCTCTTTGTTCAATCATCTATGAAACAAATGAAGTGGCTACTAAGCTATGCATTATAATAGCTAGGTGCTTGAATTCCTCAATGCTAAAAAATATGCGTAGATTCGTGATTTGGCGGTTGTATATCGTTTACGCGTAAGTGATGTGTGTTTTGGACCTCGTGAAGCAATTCAGAACACCAAATTGGAATTACTTTTCCAATAGTCTCTTATAAACAGTCCCTTAGATTTGTGTGTGAAGGAAGGCTTGCTGCTTTGAAGTGTTTGAATGATATGACTCCTTTATATCTGTTCTGTTTTCGTCTCTCTTAGATAAGTGCCGAAATATTATTGTCTTACGTCTGGGAAGAAACAAAGAACATATGGGAAGTCTTCCTGAGTATCGATATCTACATGGTACCTTTATTATATCTGTACTATATCTATATATACACACTCGTTTGTATATAGACAATCTCTAACAAGTACAAGTATAGTACTATCAGCTCTTGAAAATTTGCTGTAGACTTTCAAGCAAGTTAATGATTATCCAATACAAGGACCATTGCACAGTCCTAGATGTCTGCAGAAACAGCAAGGCGGTGAATGAGAGAAAAGCACGCTAATGGACTATATAAATATATTCCCGAATAACATCACTCTTGTAACCTTTCAACCTTGCATTGCAGAGTCGAATCCTCGAGAACAACCACGAGAAATCCTGCAGGCATCTAGAACATCTAGAAGGGACCCAAGGCACTGTGTCTGCCGCTTGTGTTTATTTTCATATTTGCTTTTAGGATTGCCGCCAAGGTAGCACCCGCACGCTGATCGATCTAGTCACGTCACGTCACGTCAAGTACCCGCATACTACTTGTTATGGACGGGGATGCCGTCGCCGCAGCGATGATGACTGACGGTAGCCCTGAATCACCGGCGTCTCCTCCCACAAATTCCTGTATGTATAAATATGCCAATATTTTATTCCTCTCAACTCCATCACTTTCAACTCCATCACTTTCAACTCCATCACCCTCAACTACATCACCCTCAACAACTCCATCACCTTCAAATGTAGCAACGGTTGACGACACACATAGCTAACCAATTGTGAAGATCGGTGCCCAGGTGAATCCAGCCCAGAAAGGATCACCTGGGTGACCAAGCCGTCACCAACCCTGGCAGAACGGGCAGCTGCCCGTGAGGAGTTCATCCGGAGAACCAACTCGTACCGACGAGTTGTCTCTGGCCGCACGCAACCATCGCGGCGGAAGAACACTCCCAGTGCTCCGTCTGGAGTTAATACTAAGCGCACATATGCGCGAAGTACCTTCAGATGGTCAGCCTGGTCTGCCAGGGATCACCTACTTCTCCCTTCCGTTGACGACTATCTCAACGTGGAGAGGTTTGGTCTGAACAAATCTTCTGTAAGTCGTCACCCTCTAGGCCGCAGACTGCTCAGGTGCCTATCTGCACCAAGTTTGATATCAAAAAACGTAATAACTGCTGATACTTTCCATTCTAGTCCGCTCCCACGACGACTTCTCCGTTCAAGGAGCCACGCCCGCCGCAGCCATCGCTGCAAATATCCAACACTCCTCCCGATCATCGGAGTGAATTGGATATTCGCTTCCCACCTCTTTCTCCGGTGATCTCGCCTGTGACTCCGACCTTTGTCACGGGCTCACCAATTCGCGCCTTCGAGGACACCGATCTATCTCCCCCAACCGTTGGCATCGGTTCTCCGATTGGCAACCTCGAACTCACTGTTGCGTCTCCTCCAACCCTTAATCCAACCCTTGACATGGATTCACCAGGAGATAGCTTCAAAGCCACCGAGTCGTTGCTGTCATCACCTCAGAACGGCTCAATTTCATACTCACCCTCTACAGGCCCCCAGTGCTTGGAGGCTAACATAGTACAAATGCCAAAGCCTGGCAGTCCATCAAAGCTTAAGCTTCCTCGCTCTACGCGTACTACCCGCCTCCGCGAGAATATGAATAAGCGTACTCCTGACCGTCGTTCACCTCACTTCTCACCTAACCTCAACTTCACTCCGACCGGCTCCTCGATCAATCGATCTACCAGCATGGGTAACATTGGGCACGGAAAGACTCGTACCCCATCTCGTCTTGTACCGCGCTCTGCATCTAGTCAAGTGGTCACTACAAACAGTTTCCTGAGACGTGGAAAAGGACGTAACTCTAGTTCACAGTTGCCATTGTCAGACGCGGGCAGCCTAGCAAAGATGGCTTCTAGCCCTGGAGAGTCTATTGTTGACGATAGTGATAGTATCAAGGTTGTTAGCTCCCATCGTTTGTCTAAGTATGGCTGCGTCCTCAAAGAGTCCACTAATGCCTACAACATCATCATGGGTGAGGAGAAGAACTCTAGCCATAATGGCAAAGGCAAGCTCAAGCAACCAATTACACCTTCCCAAAGCCAAAAGCTGTCTACTCGGGAGATCAGCATGCAGCTTTCGACACCTGTTGGCACAAAGCAGGCTAAGGCAACTGTGCCAGTCACTCCAGGTACCGGTAGCTCTGCATCTTCATCAAAGATCTCCAACGTCACAATTCCTCGGTTGAGAGTTGCCAAGAGTCAGGTTCAACTTGAGAACGAGCGCAAGGCTCGTGAGCAGGCCAGAAAGGCCTCTACCTCCTCGACTACTGTAAAGTCATTTGGTCCATCATCACCTCTTCCCCCTCGAACCTCATCTCTTCCTAACACACCAACCTCCGACGCCGTACTTAAGAAGTTGAGGAACGAGCTCAAAACTACGTCTACTCCGACCAAGAGGGCAAAGACAGAGCAGAATAATAACAATGGTCTCAACACCGATCTACGATTGGTTTCCGCCCCCGAGAACTCCGGTCCTCGGGCCTCCAGAATCTCTTTGTTCAACCGCTCAACCGCTGCCAGTGCTGCGCGCACCTCAGAGCTCAAGAAGAGTGGCTCTGCCTCCTCAACTCCGCCTGGATACCCCCAGTCACGCCGTCATAGTTCCTTTGGAAACGTTGGCAAGGGTATCAAGAACCTCGGAAAGAAGGTCGGCAACATCATGCCTGGCCGACGTGGATCTGCCGTGGACAAGACCCCTGCTACATTGACTGATGGGCCCTATGCTGGATCTGACAATGACAGCCTTTCTAGCATTCCTGTGCGTCCGCACAGCCGTCGCACTTCTCATAACAGTCGTATGGACGAAGAATCCGTTGGTACTAAAGGTACCACTTCTATTGGCAACACTAAGTGTGAGCATGAGCCCGAGCCCGCTGACAAGCAAGAGACTCCTCGGTCCAGTGAAGCCAAGAAGGAGTGGCGCGAGATCTCCAACAATCACGGCTTCCCCACCACCACCGAGAACCCCATCGGTCAAGGCCCCGTGCAAAATTTCTACACTGACCCCAACGAGGACAGTGATGAGGAGCCTCCCGTACCATCTACTTCTCGGGATGACACAGCCGGACACTACGTCGAGGCGACCAGCTCAGCCACAGCCTCGGCCCCAGCCTCTCCCTCGTCCTTCTCATCGGCTAGTTCTAACTCTGCAACCGACCCGGCTCTCACTCGCCTGATGATCGATACCGAAGGCAGCTCCCCATCCGCCGCTGAAGACCCAGTCAGCCAAGCACCCACTCGGCAGGCCCTCACCGATATCAATGAGGATAGTGATGAGGAGCCATCTATGGAGTCTGTTTCCGGCGGCGCTGGTGGACATGATGTTGACTCTAGCCAGGATGGTGACGAGGAGATACTCGCGCCATCTACCTCTCTGGCTAGTGGAAACGCAAACCCCACCCAGGCTGACATTCAACCTCTAGCTACAGACCCAGCTCCAGCACCTACTGTCCCGGCACCTGCTATCCCAGCACCTGCTATCACAGCACCTGCTGCCCCGACCCCTGCTACCCCAGCGCCAACAATCCCAATCCAAATCCCAGCGCCCCTACCCACCAACATAGCAGCCCAGGCCGCCTTCGCCAACGACCCGGCTCTCGTAGCCCTGATCGCGCACACCGAAGCGTGCTACCAGGACCTCCTCGACCAGGCCAGCCAAGCGCGGCTCCCGCGGGTGCGACAGCTTCTAGTCGAGGTCGCTCGCGAGGTTGCCCGGACTCTCATCTCGGTCCGCGAGGCGCGCATCTCTACCTTGATGCTCGAGCAGTCTACTGGCCGCCTTGCAGTCTTGATGACTGCTCTTGCGACTCGTGGTGCGGCGATTGTTCCTGGTACTCTGAATGGTACTCTGAATGGTAATGGTCCTGTCAACGGTCCTACCAACGGTCCTGTCAACGGTCCTGTCAACGGCCCTGTCAACGGTCCTGTTAACGGCCCTACCAACAACCCCAGCAACAACCCCAGCACCGCACATTAAACCCGCCCAGCTCAGCTCTCCAGCACGCGCTCTGTCCGTCTCCCTCTCTCCCTCGCCCAGATGCAATTGTACGAGTACCACAGCAAATCACAGCAAAGCAAAACACAACCCCCATCCCATCCCATCCCAAACCACAAGACGAGACGAGACGCACGCCTCTCATGTATGCCGTGCCGCGGCAGCTTCAGTACAGGAAAGGAAAGGAAAAGGAAAAGACGATCGGCTCTGGCTCTCTATGGGTCTTCGCTGAGTAGAGTGGGTACGGCTTAGGTAGAATTGAATTGAGTTGAATTGAATTGGCTGTCTGCCTGCGAAATAGTGATGCCTGCCTATCTGTCTGCGAAATATTGATACCTGTCACCCGGTAGTGATACCTGCCTGCCTATCTGCGAAATAATGACCCCCGCCCATCTTCGAAATAGCGATACCTACCTACCTATCTATCACCCGACAGAGTAATACCTACCTACCTACCTATCTATCACCCGGTAGTGACGCCTGCCTACCTATCTGCGAAATGATACCCGCCTGCCACCCGGTAGTGTAATACCTACCTATCTATCACCCGAAATAGCGACGCCTGCCTGCCTATCTACGAAATAGCGACGCCTGCCTACCTGTCTGCGAAATAGTCATACCTTTCACCCGATAGTGATACCTATCTATCACCCGAAATAATGACCCCCGCCTATCTACAAAATAACGACCCCCGCCTATCTGTCTACGAAATAATGACCCCCGCCTATCTTCGAAATAGCGATACCTACCCACCTATCTATCACCCGACAGAGTAACACCTACCTACCTACCTATCTATCACCCGACAGAGTAACACCTACCTGTCTACCTACCTATCACCCGACAGAGTAACACCTACCTACCTACCTATCTATCACCCGAAATAGTAACACCGAAGCAAATATATATATAGAGAGGGAGCCACACATCCCAGTGATCGAGTGAATGCGTTCCACGCCCGACCAGTCAGCCAGCCAGCCAGCCAGTCAGGTTTGTTGGCGGGCAGAGCGGGCGGGCAGAGCAGAGCGAGCGAGAGTTGGCGGGATACGGCAGTCTGTGTGCGTAGGGTATGGTAGAGATATATATATAGGTAGTACGCAAGGAGCGAGGCGGACGCACCGTGGGCGGTCGAGCGGTGCTCGGGCTGAGCAAAGAGCCTTCAGGAGCAGGCGTCACGGTCAGCAGAGCTCAGAGCTCAGGGTTCNGCGAGAGTTGGCGGGATACGGCAGTCTGTGTGCGTAGGGTATGGTAGAGATATATATATAGGTAGTACGCAAGGAGCGAGGCGGACGCACCGTGGGCGGTCGAGCGGTGCTCGGGCTGAGCAAAGAGCCTTCAGGAGCAGGCGTCACGGTCAGCAGAGCTCAGAGCTCAGGGTTCAGATTTCAGATTTCGGTTATAGGATTTATCATAGATGATTAACTAGCATAACCCCCCCCCTCTCTCTCCTATATACGACCAAGAAGGAGAAAAAGGTTACATAGACAAAAGTGAAAAAAAAAAACCGCTCAAAAGAAAACAAGGCCGCTGAACCCCAATGACCAACAAATCGCTCACAAGAGGGAAAATGCTGGCGCCGTCAAGAGGATAGATAGGGTTGCTTGGAATGGAATAGAGTAGTGGAATGATGACTGCTGGAATCGAAACACTGACACCGCCTCTCGCTTGATGGGTGGATGGATAGTTGGAGGGTTTAGTGATCCATGCTCTCCTGACGAGGGGTTAGCTTGTCTCTGTGATGTAGATAGATGGATTGCTAAGAGACCGAGGAAGTATGAGGCTGAGATGAAGAAAATAATGAAAATGAAAAGAAGATCAAGAAATGATGAAAAGAGATCATACCCAAAGCTGATGATGCCTTCCCGGCGGTGACAACAGGTACGCCTTGACCTTGGGCGCCGTCCACGCCGCATCCCATCTAAAGAACCTCTCCCTCGCCCTCCTGAGCTCCTCTTGTTTGATATCCCTCACAATCGCCGCCGCGCGTCTCGCACCCGCACGCCCACTCGGGGGCCTCAGGGCTAGCCGCCCGGCAAACGACGCATCGCCATCATCTTCCCCGATCACCACGATCCAGCGGCGCAGGTTCCGCAACGACTTCAGCCACTCGGCACACATGAAGTTCTGAGGCCAGTGGACCTGGCAGCGCTCGCCGTAGCTCCCATACGTCCAGAAGCGGAAGGCCAGGGCGCGGATCTGGGCGCACTGCCCGGGCTTGTCCTCGAGACGGTCCATCCAGTCGTCCAGGTCGGGGCTGGGACCGCCGACGAAGAGGTTGAAGAAGAGCAGATCACGCTCAAAGTCGATCAGGATGTATTCGATCTCGCCCAGGCTGCCCTTGGGGTTGAGATGGAGCCGGGAATAGCGCTGGAGACAGAAGACACGTGCCTCCTGGTTCACGTGCATGAGGCTGGGAGGAGGGCAGCGGCTGCGCAGGGGTGGGATGTGTGCCATGGGAACCTGAACTGCAGGGACCGAGTAGGAGATCTCGATTATGCGGGGCCGTGGGAACGAGAGTTTCCAGACCCAGATCCGGATCTCGGCGGGCAGGAGAGGGAAGAACCTGAACTCTGGCGCCGCGGGCTTCCCACCGATGCTGTCCTCGGACCCTGGCGGGGTCTTGTCCGAGTAGACTTCCGGGTCGGACTCTCCATTGCTGCTCTCGTCGTTCACCACCGGAGGCTTCGCTGGCGCCGCCATTGTACCGCGGACAAGAGAGGCAGGGAGCTGCAGTAGATTCACCCGCGAGCAGGCAGTCGAGACCTGGCAGCGGGCAGTAGCGGACAGAGAGAGGCACAACACTCAGCCGAGAAGAAGAGCGACAGACGGGCAAGACCCGCGGATACAAGTACGGGACGACGGGCTGGAGACGGGCGGCGCACGTCTAGATGCCCAACCGCGAAGGATCTCGCTCGCGCCGTCACAGGGACAGGATGGCACTCGCGCACTCACACACACACACGCTCGCGCTCGCACTCGCACTCGCACTCGCACGCACCCAACAACTCGAGAGCCGGTCTGGTCGGAAACGCGTCGACTCTCAGGACTCGACTGACCGTGTCGCTGACATTGACGGCCGTGCCACATGATCACATTCCGGCAGCCAGGAACGGCATTCAATGCAGCGCATCACATGATTGACGTGGCTTGCTTAAGCTTGAGGCATTAGGAACGATAGAGGCAAGAGGGCCGAAGCGGCTGCAGCGTGGACGGCGGGCAGCAGAGCTGGGGCGGGCGGGAGGGAGGGGGAGGGGGAGGAAGAGGAGGAGAAGAAGAAGAAGAAGAAGGAGGAGAAGGAGCAGCGGTGGAGAAGGGCAGAGCGAGCCTTTATTTAGATGTCATATCGTGCGAGTATGTACGTATGAGAGAGAGAGAGAGAGAGTGTGTGTGTGTGTGTGTGCGCGTGTGCATAATAAGTACAGGTATAAGGATGGGAAAGCCGGGGAGTGCGCGACGGCGACGTTGACGTTGATTGCGGGTTCTCGACTGATGGAGATTGTCGGCCGTTGGAGTTGGAGTTGGAGTTGGAGTCTGGGGGAGTCGAGTCTGGCACGTAGGANAAGAGGAGGAGAAGAAGAAGAAGAAGAAGGAGGAGAAGGAGCAGCGGTGGAGAAGGGCAGAGCGAGCCTTTATTTAGATGTCATATCGTGCGAGTATGTACGTATGAGAGAGAGAGAGAGAGAGTGTGTGTGTGTGTGTGTGCGCGTGTGCATAATAAGTACAGGTATAAGGATGGGAAAGCCGGGGAGTGCGCGACGGCGACGTTGACGTTGATTGCGGGTTCTCGACTGATGGAGATTGTCGGCCGTTGGAGTTGGAGTTGGAGTTGGAGTCTGGGGGAGTCGAGTCTGGCACGTAGGAGGCGGCAAGCCACGCAGCGGGCAGTGTCGGCCTGGGAGCCTGGGGGCCTGGGAGCCTGGGAGCCTGAGAACCAGGGTGCTGAGTTGGGAGAGAGAGAGGGAGGGAAGAGAGAGAGGGAGAGGGACAGAGGGACAGAGATGCAGAGATGCAGAGACTGAGACTGAGACAGAGAGAGAGAGATGCAGAGACTGAGACTGAGAGACAGAGAGACAGGGAGACAGGGGCCTGGGTGGCGAAGCGGGCAGTTGGGCAGCGAGGAGGGTCAGGGGAGTTGCGAGCCGGGAAGAAGACGGGGCGGGAAGACAGGGCAGGCTACAGCGAGAGTAGCTACAGTGCGAGCAGTTACAGCAAGAGTAGCTACAGTAATAGTAGCTACAGTACAAGTGGCTACAGTAAGAGTAGTTACAGTGATAGTAGCTACAGTAAGAGTAGCTACAGTAAGAGTAGCTACAGTAAGAGTAGTTACAGTAAGAGTAGTTACAGTAATAGCAGCTACAGTGATAGTAGCTACAGTAATAGTAGCTACAGTAAGAGTAGCTACAGTAAGAGTAGTTACAGTGATAGCAGCTACAGTGAGATTAATCACAGTGCGAGCAGTTACCGTGCACGTGATTACAAATACAGTAGCCACAGTACAAATAGCTACAGTACAAGTAGCTACAGCACCGCTACAGCACGAGATGATGGATGGGTGATTGAATGGGAAGGCGAAGGGTCTGTAGAGGCTGTAACAGGTGCGGGCAGTGCACTCTCAGTGCACTCTCCTCTCAGTGCACTCTCCTCTCCGTGCACTGCGAGTCTGCGACAGTGCCAATACGAGGGTCGAGCATTGCCAGAGCGCTATCTACAGTAGCACTCAGCCTAGCATTGTTAGCATTGTCTGGCGCGCACCTAGGGACCTTAGCACCGCTTAGCACCGCCTAGCACCCCCGTTGTAGCGATAAACACCGCCCGCGGCGTGCGGGGCGCGGAGCAGCCAGCAGAGGGTTAAAAAAGGTAAAAAGGTAAAAGCGACCTGCGCATCTGCCCATCAGCGCATCTGGCCCAGCTGGGGACGCTCCGCTGGCCCTCCCGGGGGGCTGCTGCCGCAGAGGCCCGCCACGCCCATCTGCTGTCCCTCCACTCCCCTATCCAGGGCGCCAGACCNCCCGCGGCGTGCGGGGCGCGGAGCAGCCAGCAGAGGGTTAAAAAAGGTAAAAAGGTAAAAGCGACCTGCGCATCTGCCCATCAGCGCATCTGGCCCAGCTGGGGACGCTCCGCTGGCCCTCCCGGGGGGCTGCTGCCGCAGAGGCCCGCCACGCCCATCTGCTGTCCCTCCACTCCCCTATCCAGGGCGCCAGACCAGACCCTGTCGGGCCATTTCTGCACCCGGCTCGTACACGCACGGCAGCGAGAGAGCGCCAGCTTTCGCACGCGGGAAGACCGCCCGTCTCGAGCTGCCCTGCCCTGCCCTGCCCTGCCCTGCGCGACAAAGGCACGCCCTGATCCGATGTCTCCAGGCACACGCTGCAGGACGCCGACCCAGCAAGAGACGCGCGACAGGCCTTCTGCGCTTCTCGCCGCCTCTGCCCATCCCAGCGTTGCGTTTTATCGCTGCTGGCCAAGGCTGTGGTTGCCCAGAGCAGGCCATCGACGCTGCAGTAAGCAGCCTATAAGTAATGTACAGTAGTGTGAGAGGCTACGCCTGAGACATATATAATGGCATGTATAATGACTTCTACAATGGCATGATATCGCGCTGTGATGGTGTTGTCGGCGCGAGACGCCCCAGGCGGGCTTGGCTGTAGTAACAAGGCGATCGGTGGCATGCTTGGCATTCCACCCAGTGGGAGAGCAGAGCTGCACGCACGCCGCTCCCAGCTAGCCGTGCCACTCGTACTGTACTGTACTGTACGGACGGTGCCTGTCGCCTGTCGCCTGTCGCCGGGCTTGTTGTTGTTGCTGCGGGACCGCCATATGGCATAGGGCAGGGCAGGGCAGGCATGGCATGGCATGGCTTGGCTTGGCTTGTTCTATTTTGAATTCCACAGCGTGCTATGCCTGCTTGCGGTGCTTGCGGTGCTTGCTGTGCGTGTCATGCCTATTGCCCTATTAGATCTGTTAATCTTACTATATGTACACCTGCCATGTCTGCTATACCTGCCTTCTCCATCTCTGCTATGTCTGCTATGCCTGCCTTCTCTATCTCTGCTGTGCCCTGCTATGCCTGCTATGCCTGCTTGCGGTGGCTGCTGTGCTCGCTGTGCGTGTCCATGCCTATTGCCCTATTAGATCTGTTGTTCTTATTATATATACACCTGCTATGTCTGCTATACCTGCCTTCTCCATCTCTGCTGTGCCCTGCTATGCATGCTTTCTCGACTGTGCCTACCTGGCTGCCAGCACATGTTGGCAATGGCCTGGTGTGCTCGACGTGCAGCAGCAATGCTTAATTAAGCAGCAGCAGGGCTGCTCCCCCAGGGCTGTCCCCCCCGGCGTATCTGCAGCTGCATGAACTCTAAAGCCTGTCGCCCGTGTCCCGTTGTGGCTCCATCGCCTTGGCTTCCATGCCAGCTCCACTCCACCCCGCCCCACCCGCCTTGGCCTTGGCCTGCCCGACTCGTTCCTGGCTCGGCCCCTACAGGCCGCCCGCCCGCTCTGCCCAATAAACTCTATCCACACACGCTGTGACAACATCCGGCGTCCCTTCTGCCATTTGCCATTTGCCATCCGTCATCTCCCATCCCCGGCAAGCTTCACGCATCGAGCATCACTCGTCGAGCATCATCCCCCGCCTGGCTGAGGGTCCACTGTGCTCCAAGGTGGGCCGTCAATCACTTCGTTAGCACTTGCTTTAGGCCTCGTATTTACTCTAACTAAGGTAACTGCTACTCTAACTTGGCAGACCTTCCGTGCATGCGGCGGCACTCGGGACGCCATCAGCATTCCTGCCTGCTGCACTTTTTATACATTCCCTGGTCTGTATATCTCACTGTCGTCTAAAACGCGTGTGGAGATAGTCTTGGCTCTCTCCATATTCCTCCCACTCTCTCTTCCTTCATCTCTCTTCTCTCTCGTTGCTATCAATCGTTCTGCGTCGATTTCGGTACAGTATCATCATGCTGCTCCAAAAGTCACTCGTTACGCTTTTGGCTGCCGGCATCGCTGTAGCACTACCACAACGGTAAGATGTTCTGTTTGGAGAGGATCTGGGAGGCTGGATGCTTTGGTACTAACTAATCATCAGAGAAAAGCGAGGCGTTTCCTTTAGCTTTGGTTCAGAACCAGTACGTGGAGTGAATATTGGAGGATGGCTGGTTCTCGAACCATGGATTACACCTTCCATCTTCGAAGCTCAAGACCAGTCGTTGGGAATCGTCGATGAATACACCCTCGGACAGAAGCTGGGTTCAGACGCCGCATACGCAGTGCTCAAGCCGCATTGGGATTCGTGGGTTACTTTTGCAGACTTTCAGAAGATCGCCGACTCGGGATTCAATACCGTCCGCATACCAATTGGATACTGGGCATATGCTCTTTTGGACGGTGAGCCATACGTACAGGGGGCTGCTGTGTACATCGATGCTGCCATTGACTGGGCGAGAGGAACCGGTTTGAAGATCTGGATTGATCTACATGGAGCTCCAGGATCGCAGAACGGATTTGATAACAGTGGCCATCTCACAACACCGGCTTGGCAACAGGGCGATACCATTCAGCAGACCTTGGACGTTCTGAAGACCATCACCGAGAAATATGCCCAGGCCGAATACCAAGACGTGGTTGTGGCCATCGAGTTACTCAACGAGCCTCTATCATCCGAACTTAACTATGACGAGTTGAAGCAGTTCTATCGTGATGGCTTCTTCCAGACTCGCGATACCAGCGACACGCCAGTCGTCCTTCAAGATGGTTTTTTGGCACCGAGCTCATGGAATGGCTTTCTAACACCCAGCGATGATGATGCTCAGAATGGTAAGTCTCCATATTTTATTCTGCTATAGATGCTAACTGTCACAGTCATTGTTGACCACCACGAATATCAAGTATTCACCGATGACCTAGTCGCCCTTGAAAACTGGCAACATCGCCAACTGGTCTGCAACAACGCCGCCTCCTGGGATGGCAGCGACAAATGGCTCGTCATCGGCGAATGGACAGCAGCCGAGACCGACTGTGCGCCCTTCCTAAACGGCTACACCAAAGGAGCCAGATACGACGGCACCTTCCCCGGCAGCACCTACGTCGGAACATGCGCTGACAAGAGCAACATCGCTGACTGGGATGATGACATGAAAGGCGATGTCCGAGGCTACATCGAGGCACAACTCGAGACGTTCGAGGCGCATGCCAACGGATGGATCTTCTGGAATTTCAAGACGGAAGGCGCGCATGAGTGGGATGCGTTTGCGCTTATTGATGCTGGGATCTTCCCGCAGCCTTTGACGGATAGGAAATACAGCGCCATCTGCTCATCGTAGCTGGATGGAGCATGTTTATAATAAGTAATAGCAAGACTTGTCGAGGTGTCTTGCTTATCGAATGACTTACTCGTCAACTCACCTCTCTGGTGGTGGATTAATTTTCTCTCTCCGCTTATAAGACGTTTATAAGATTTTCTTGATAGAACTGGGAAAGAACGGACTATGGATCAGGATTAGGATCTGGTGCTGTGTGGTAATGGATTGATGAAGACGACGGATGGATGGAGTGGGAATGGCTGGATTGGTGAAAACTTCTGGGATGTGGTTGTGGTGGGTGGTGGGATATTGAAATGATCAATTGATTGATCCCTTTTCTGAAGGAACATAACACTCGTTCTTGAATGATATGATTATGACATTTGTCTCGATGTGCATACATCTTCTTTCTTGTATATATTTAGAGAATAGTGAGTGGGTTGATGATGAATTGAATCTCAGCCTACACCCTCTGTCCCTAGCACCAAAAGCACGTAGACGGCCTCTGCGGCAGCAGCCCCCCGGGAGGGCCAGCGGAGCGTCACTGAATACCAGGCAAGATGCTATATTCCTGTACTATACAAGACAGGGGATAAAGGGAATAAACGGGATTGAGAGATGCGAGGATGGACTGTAAAGGGACGAGGGCGAGGACGAGGACGACATGATTATATTACCAGGATAGCATATACAGACGGCCTCTGCGGCAGCAGCCCCCCGGGAGGGCCAGCGGAGCGTCACTGGATACCAGATAGATGCTATATTCCTGTACTATACAAGACAGGGGATAAAGGGAATAAACGGGATTGAGAGATGTGAGGATGGACTGTAAAGGGACGAGAACGGGGACAATTATATCATATCATATCATATCATATCATATTCCCAAGATGGCGCGCCTTGCCTGCAGACCTTGAACCACGAATCGTGGTTTAGTCGGGGGGCAGAATTGAAGAATTGGGGGAAAGAGGGGGAGGGGGGAAGGGCTGACATGTCGTATGGGCTCGTGCATGGGACACGCAAAGGAGGATTTGGGGGGAGGAGAAGAAAAGGGCGAGCTCTCACGATTTGATTTCCGGCTCTGGGCGAGCAGGGTGAGCTAGCTAGCTAAGCTAAACTTTGCGAATGGGGGAGAGAAGGGCACGCCGGCCGACTGCGACTCCGACTGTGACTCCGACTCCGACTCCGACTCCCACGACGATACGTGTTCCCGCAGCCACGGATCCGATCCCCACCAGAACGCCATTTTCATTCAGATTACTACGCGCCGGGGCCCGCGGCGAAGGCGGCGGCCTGCTCCTCTCAAGGCTCCAGGTGCGACCACTCGGGGATGGCCTTGATCTGCAGCCACATGAACTTCTCGAGCTTGTTGGCGCTCTTGGCGTAGGGGGTGGTCTCGTTGTTGTACTTGCGGCAGTTGTCGAAGACCAGGCGGGCGTCGCGGATGAAGTCGTCGGGGAGGGCGTAGTTGTCGGCCTCGAGCTTGGTCTCCATGGTGGCGAGGTCCATGGGCTCCTTGATGACGTCGTAGTAGTCGGCCACGTCCTCGCGGCTCACGGGGTGGATGAAGGGCCACGAGGCCTGGTGGTTCTGCATGTCGTTGAGCAGGTGGAGGAGCTGGTTGTAGTTCGGCCCGTGCCGCGGCTGGCGCGCGAGCTCGTCCATGTCGGGGGACCAGCCCGAGGCGCGGATCGCCTCGATGGTCATGGGGTCGATCTTGCAGATCCCGCTCTTCCACTGCTTCGGCGGCTGGTGGATCTGGTGCGACTTACTGAAGGCGCGGATCTTGGCGTGGACTGCTTCTTTCTGCTTCAGGAGCATCCGGCCAGTCTCGAGATATCGTACGCGGGGCAGCATGGTACACTGCATGATAGTCCCGCCTTCATAATCCTTGATGTATCCCATCCACGTCGGCTTCTCGAGCGTGATCTCTTTCGTGAACCCCTGCTTCTTGAAGTATCCAATGGCATAGTTGTCGGCATATGTCAGGAAGTGCATCACATCCGAAGTCGCCTTGACGTAGTCTTTCAGGTGAGACATCAGATGTGCGCCATACCCCTTGACTTGCTGGTCGGACGAGATGGCGCAGAAGACGATTTCCGCGAACTTCCTACCCTTGAACGGCCGATACGTTATACCCCCAACGACCTCAAGCGGCTTCTTGACAATTGCGATGGATAGATGCGTTCGGTCGTAGACAAGCCGTGCTATGTAATCCTTGGGCATCTTGGGGAGTTGTTTTTGAAAGATGCACTTGAGGCCGGTCATGATGATCAGGCTCTCGCGCGTATTGTCATTGTTGACCACACGAAACTCTATCTCGCCATTGCGTTCTTCGATCACTGCAGGCTGCTCAATGTTAGCATAGAGCCATCTTTCGCCGGCGGTGGCAACGCCTCCAGCACGGGCCAGGAACGACCACAATTCGTGAAAAACTTACCTTCTCTGGAAACGGCACTGGAGTTCCTGCTGCCAGGCCCCTTTTTGGCTCTGGAGAATCGGTATGTGAGCTCTTGACCCTCTTGCTGGCCGAGGGGGAGGATGGCTCTTCCGTAGCCTTGCGCTTCGAACCTTTTGCCTTGTCAGTATACCGATTAGATCCCGCACTCCAGCAATGTAGACTCACTATCGTCCTTTACTGGGCCCATCTTTGACTCGAAAGACCAGTTGCGCTCGCGCCTTTCAGCCTGTGCAGTGATGTCGTCGTCGCAATCGCGATTCCACATGCGCCCCTAGCGTGACGCGGCCGCGCACCGACCCTAGCCCCAGCCGCTATGCCATTTGTGGCGGCGTCTTCTAGAAAGCCAGATCGTTCCTGAATAGCTCCATAGCTTCAGACCTGTATACGCGTCTTCCTGTCTACCAAACCAGATTCCCGCCTTCAATCCAGCTCAATCGACGTTCACGCTTGACAGCTTCTCATATTTCATATGGCCTCATCACTGCACGAAGTTTGGGAAGGTGCCGCAGGCAACCCCTTCGTACCGTTCATCGGAAAGGATAGCCAGTTCTGGGTCGGTATTACATTACTGGTTGTTGGAATACTCTTGAGCGGTCTCTTTGGCATGAGTAAGTGGGCGTGAACCACAACTCCTTATATATCTGCTTACAATACCTCAGACAGATCCTTCGCAAATCTCCCCCTCATTGCGATACCAGCTTCGTTAGCTATCGGGTGCGTATTATATCTAACTTGGAAAAGAGGGCCAAACTGACGAGACGTAGTTTCGGTGCTGTGTATATGATCTGTGCTGTTGGAGTCTACGTATAGACCCAATCTCAATCTCGACCATCGAGACGTTACGAATTTCCTACCTCGCCGTCTGTACAATAGCGGATCGTAAAAAAGCATTACGGTCTCTTTAGATTATTAAATTTGAGTGATACTTGTTAGCCTTCTAAGGGGCTCCAATCATCCCAGGCCACCGCAAGCAGCAATCCTATATATTATATTTCCAATCATCCCCACCATGTCGGCCATGGCTGTCAACGACAATGGCCCTCCAATATTCAAAGCAGTTTCAAGCTCCACCCGCCAACTCTTCCAACTCCTGAACTGCATCCGTTTCGCCCCAAAAGTCCAAGTCCATATCACAAACGAAGGAATCCAATTCGCCGTCGAAGAGTCCCGAATCATGCAAGGCACGGCCTTCCTCGACAAAGCCCTCTTCACCTCCTTCAACTATAACCTCCCCACCCCCTCCTCCCAAGACGACCCCGACTCCATCCCCGACCCACCGAGCTTCCAAATCTCCCTCGTCGCTCTCCTCGAAACACTCCAGATCTTCGGAGCCTTGGACACATCTTCTCGCTTCTCTAAACCGGACGCAGATGGCTTTGCCACAAACATCCGCCCGCATCGACCCAATGCATTCAGCAACCAAACCCTCGGCATGTCAGGTATCTGCCGCCTCTCATATGCCGGGATTGGTGAGCCGTTTAGCATTATCCTCGAAGAAGCCGGCGTAGTTACGACCTGCAACCTTAACACCTATGAGTCCGAATCGCCCGAGGAGATCCCTTTCAACAAGCAGGAACTGGAAGTCAAGATCATCATGCAGTCCCGCTACCTCTTCGACGCCATCTCTGAGCTCTCCTCGATGACAAACTCGACACCGACTTCCTCCAGCCGTCTCAGCGTCGTCGCCTCGCCAAACGCACCGTACCTCTCCCTCTCGGCTTCCGGCCCGCTCGGCAGCGCTTCCATGGAGTTCTCCAAGAGGAAAGAACTGCTCGAGACGTTTACCGTTGCAAGACGCTGGACGCAGAGCTACAAATTCGAGATGGTCAGGGCTGCTGCCGAAGCGATGAGGCTGGCCAGCAAGGTTAGCTTCAGGGGTGATAAACAGGGCGTTTTGTCGCTGCAGTTTATGGTTGAGGTCGAGGGAGGTGGCGTGAGTTTTATTGATTTCAGGTTTGTGCCCTTCCTTAGAGAAGACGAGGACGAGGAGACGGAGGACGAAGACGGCGAGGACGAAGAGGAGGTGGACGAGGATGAATTGTAAGCGGTCTTTATACAATGCACTCCAATCATGCTTGCGTGCAGAATACCTAGCTGTGCATGTCGCTCTACGAAAATGTCATAAATCTAAAGAGTTTTAATACTATCTGTGAATCTGCGTATCTTAATTGTTAAAGATTTTAAAAAAGCAATGTGGGTATCATAGCGCTAGAAAAGCAAATCCTTGGGTATCTCCCTTCCTTTCCTACAACCTCGAAGCAAATTTATGCGCCAGAACAATGCTGCTGTTTATCTAAAGCTCGACTTCACGAGATGTGTGATTGTTGCCTGTAGACAGCAAGGAAATATCATGCCAGCCCTCTCCCTCGGAGTTGAAAACGGCCATGTAGCTCTCAGCTCGGGTTGCAAGCCTTCCAATCGAGAGGGCTGACACCTGCGAGTCACCTTGTCCATCCTCTACACTGCTACTGCCGTCATGCCCGAGCATTGTGTTTTCCAACTTCGGTGAACTTGGGATAGATAACTGCGACTCACCCTCCTGTGATGAGACGAACTTCGAAAGAGACGGATCTTGCGCGACCATATCAACTACTGCATATCCATCCTCAATATCGTAGGATCCAGAGTCTGAATTCTCGGCGTCGGATCCCAGGACATGATGCCTGAAATCCTTGTTTTGCCCTTTGAGGTTTATGTAATCGTTTGTGATGGTCTCATGTGCGGCCGCGAGAGCGCGGTACCTTGCCTGCCAGTCAATTTGTTCGTTGTCTGAAAGAAACCTGTCCTCCCCCTCGCCTGTGCTATGGATATATGCATCGTTAATGAAGCTATTGGCTTCGTAACTTTCGGACTCCGAATATATTGAAGAGGAGTATGAAGAGGCACCATCGAGATAATCCCCTTCCCCTGTTAGTTTAGCGCGGACCTCGGAATCTATGCCATCGTTGGGGTACTCCAAGGAGGGTACGATCTCAGGATAAGTCTCTCTATTGCTTTTCCTCTCACCACGCCGAACTTGGCTTTCAACCTCATGCTTTGGAAAGATGACTTCATAGTATGCAGGTTCTCCAGCACCGCACTTTGTGCACTCCCCAGAAGGTCTCCATACTTCCCATCCACAGAGCTGACAACGAAAGACACTATCATTCTTATCAAAATAGCTGACACCTATAACGGCCCCATCGACATCAAACGAAATACCGTCGTTCAAAGCAGGACTATTTAGCTCATCGCTGGGGGTTTCTACAGTAGCGCCATTTCCGTCTACCTGAAGTCGTGGCCGCTTACTAGGTGGCTCATCAAGACCTCCATGGATTCTTTTATGGCCCCCCAAATTAGACAATTGTGATGACCGAGAGTCGTCAGACTCTTGGTCGGAATGGTCTCGAGTTTGTGAACCGCCTTCTAGTTCATCAAGACATGAAGGTTCATCTGTCCTTGCCGTAGTTTGCGTTGGTTGAGAAAATATCGGGGCATCATGCACTCTGATGATCGCATACATTTCCTCATCATGGCGAAAAGTATTCCCAGAGCATAACTCTCCAAACAGAGATGCTACACTAACTCCGTGGTGCCAATTCTCTTCGTCGACTGTGCAGGGATATACATCCTTAGGTCTGAATGCTTCAACAAGGTGACACTGTTCGGGGAAAGATGAGTGTCGGGAGTAGGGGAAGGTAATGACTTTTGGGAGTTCTAATTCTGATCTAAATGCGGGTGTAAGTAATTGGTAAGAGATTTAGGCTAAAATCTGCCTACCTGGGATCGTTCTGGTTCTTCGAAAAAGGTGCAGTTCTAAAGAGCTCGGTCAGTGACTGTTAGAAGGATAAAAGCCAGAAGCTACTTACCTTCCACTAACATCATTTAGCATGTCGCTACGCTTCCTTGCCACTGAGTGGACCAGAATCTTGGCCAGTTCCTGAAGAGAAATCTCTTCTTCAAGACGCAGGCCCATGTTCGGGAGAGAAACAGATTTTCTAGTAGAGTGGCATCCTGCAACAAGCATGTTTTTTAATTCTTCTAGAAGAGATTTATCAGTCGAAGATAATAGCTCTACTAATTCTTGGACAGCCTCTTCACTATCAATCTCAAGCTCTGGGTGCTGGGCTAGATCGCCGCCACCACCCCCGACACCAATCTCAGTGATCTCTTGTCCAGATGAACTTCGCGTGATAATTGGGCGTATCCAGATAATAGAATCCTACGCAATATTAGTGAAATTCTCGTCAATACTTTAAAGTAAGCCACTCACAGGGTTTATACCACTGCAGACGCTACCTTTCTCGCAACTATGCAGTCGTACACTCTGATCCAGGGTTAAGACTCCATCCTGAGGCACATTGCCACAGTGGTAGCCAGTGAGTGTTGGCCCCTCGGGTGCTAGAAATGGTCCAGAATGTTTCTTCGTATCCTGGCAAGGGTTGCCTCGAAGGGACTTGTATAAGCGCATCTTATAGTTGTCCACGTGTATACGAGACTGTAAGGTCCGCGAGAGGGCCATCCAGACTTCTTCATAGCCAAATGTCCATGCACTGAAATGAAAGTGAGTGTCGCTTGGGTATTGGGCTACCTTCTGGAGTAGCTCCTTTAACCCTTCGGCTTTTGTTGGAAAGGAAATATCATCCATGAATGATGTGTCGAGGTAAATGCAGTCAAGCGTCTTCAGACCAGTAGTATACTCAATTAGAATAGGGTTTCGAATTAAACTGTTTACAAACCAAGGTTCTGATCTGGTGTCGCCCGTGTATAAGATAGCTTTTCCATTTCCTTCAATCACTTATACTATTGTCAGTAAATAGCTAGTGCTTAATGCGAATAGAGAGGCTTACAGAACATAACAGCACCGGTGCAGTGATTCGCATCGAACAAGGTAACATTTAACACATTTCCAGGTGCCAGCTCAATATAGGTGGGCGTTTCCAGAGGAATAGGCTTCTAGAAGTAGTAAAATAGTTACGTCAGTTCCTGGTAGCTGAAAATTACAGCCAGGCATACCAAGAGATTTTTGAGATGCTTATAGTGTTGCTTTCGTGATTCCAAGACCCCCCTTTGAAAGTTGATACGGTGAGGGTAGCGCTCAAGACGGAGGAGAAGCTCCTTTGTGGCTGCAGAGCAATACACACTTTTACGTCTAGTTAGCAAAAGACCGAAGGAAATAAAAGAGATTTGAGAGATGTAACTCACAAGGGAGCTTTAAGAGTCTCTAAACCCACGAGATGGTCGCTATGGACATGACTTAGGAAGCAGGCCAAAGGCGGCCGCACTCCCAAACGCCGAAAGTGATCAACTAGGCTTTGTTAACAAGCCATCAATAGACGATGAATTTTGAATAGATCTACCTCGAATATCAGGAAACTCCGGTAACTGACCACTAAAGGTAGACATTGTGAAGATGTCATTAGAAAATGACCATCTCACACGGAGTTTATCTTATTTTGCCTGTTAGTGATTGGCGATAGCGAGCAAGTTGAAAGACGTTAGATAAATTGGCGGGGTTGAGTTTTGGGAAACGCGCCAAAATCACGCTAGGCCACGACCGCACGTGATGTAATCTGTTCAATTAAGAGCTGATGAGGATAGCTTTTGACAATTATCTTGGAGCTTGCCGGTGCTTTATAGTAGTCTCAGACATGATCCTGACAAGCCACCCCGTAGAGAGTTCTACAAGGAACAAGAATCTAATATAATTGAGTGTTAGAAGCGAGATATCTATAGCTATTCAATCCCACTTTGCAAGCAATATCAGGATCTGTGAACCTCGTAAGATCAGTCAGTCCAACGCTGCTGTTCTCTATCATAGCCAATAACTGCCAGATCAACATTAAGAGTCCTCAGCATCATGGCAATTGTAAATTCCTGCTTACAGTCAGCACCATCATTACCATAACGTTCGGTTCAGACATACATCTTCCTGTCCCTCATCTTCATCAACATCATTACCTCCACGTGCTTCCCTCTCATTCTCAGTCTCCTGATCTATATCATATTCCGCATAGAGGTCCCTCTTTTCTCCCTCCCCATCTAACCCCCCATCATCTGTATCTACCCGTGGAGGCTCCTCATTCCAGCCATTCTGAAACTCATGTTGTCTTTCTAGCTGTCTCTGTTGCATCTCCTTCCATGCCCTCGGTCCACCCATCCTGTAAACATTAGCCAATGCCCTATTTGTTCGCGTTCCAGCCATTACGTGGCCATATTTCTCGTCCCAAACATACCTATTGACTCTATCCTTCACACCCGTAAAGAGTTCCTCAGCGGCTTGCCGACTCGCTGCCTTCCATTTATGTATTAACTCCAGCAACTCCCCATCTACCTCCCCTCCCAATTCATTTTTGTCTGATTCGGCTTCGATCTTCCTAGCCTGCTCTGCTATATCTAGCTCCTCTTTAAGCTCCCGCAGTCTTTGCTCAAGCTGCCGCTGACTCTTTAGGAGCGGTGCTATATCAGGGTCGGCATTGAGCGCCGCTGTCGAGATGGGCGATGAGTAGGTATTCGGTGTTCTCTTGCGCATAGGTGTGGCAACGGGTTGCATTGGAGGATAGGAAAGTGTGGAAGGCTTCGTAGAGCCTCTACTGCTGATCTGGTGTTCGCTGGAATCATGTTGTGATTGTACCGATTCGGCCTCTACAGATGCGGCTACCTTCGACGGAGTCTTGAAAGGGGAGCGGAAAGGCTTTGACAATGCACTATTCGCAGATTCGATGCGGCGACGTTTCGCAGCTGGAGTAGACATAGGTATTCTTACGTTAGTGCTGCTGGGGGTAAGTTTATGTATCAAACAGATAGCGTCGAGGCTACAGTAGAGGTTGAGTGATGGAGGCTCGCGAAATACGTGGTGATAAAATATTAACGAGTTTAGTAATCAATGGATAACATAACTAACATGCAATTTTACATAGACTTGATTTTTACATGCTAATTTACTATTCAATAATGCCGATTAATGGCCTATCCCACCAGCTACCCACTCTGGAAACGCAGGATCTCCAGGCTGAGGGAAAAGGCCATTGTCTTGCTGTTGCTGTTCAGCCCCCGGAGCCGGCTCGCCTGCTTGTTGGGCTCGTGCTGCTTGTTGGTTACGTCTATGCGCCTGCTGATGTTGCTGCCTAACATAGATCAACCATACAAGTGCCCCTGCTAGAGCAATTATGACGAAGCTCTCAAGAATACCATCATCAAGTAAGTCGTCGTACATGCCATCATCCTCTCCACCAGGCGTCGGATCATGATGAGGGAGGATATCGTCTTCATCATCGTAATCACCATAATATTGGCCATCGTCTTGAAGGAAGTTGCTAATCCACTCACTGAGCGACCACTGTTTCTTTGGGGCTGATGATTGTTAGTCTGGCTAAACTCATTAGATAGAATAAAAGCTTACCTGGCTCATCACGAATTGAGTTGATCCTCCCATGTGTTAGGGTGTTCCACGCACTCCTTATTCTCAATTTGAGCAGGCTCAGAGTTACTGGAAGGTATGCCTCCTCATTGGTTTCAAGCGCCTGGTCATAATATCTCTTGGCCAAGTGAAAATCTTGAGTGAGGCCCACTCCGTTCTCATGCATCCAACCCAAGTTGTACAAGGCTTGAGCACTCTGGTGGAATTCAGAAGCAGCGGTATAACAGGCGGCAGCTTTCTCCAAATCGACATCTGCACCTATGCCATTGAGGTAATAATCGCCCATCTTGACCATTGAATCAATATTGCTTTGCTTCGCCGACCTTGTCCAGTAGATTAAGGCAAGAGCGGCATTGTGTAGAAGTAATGATCTTGGTTTGTTGAAAGGCGATATGGATGGCAATGCTAACACAGACTTCTCTTCATCCAAAAGATATGCAACATTAGATTGGGCCTTTTCATATCCTTGCTCTGCAGCCATCATGTAGTCGATAAGAGCAAGGTCATAATCTCCAGTTACGTATGCCCGATTTGCTTCTGCGAAAGATGAGACCAACGGTTCCGCCTTCTCTGACACGGTCTTGTAATAAGCTGTGGCTAATCCGCAAGATCGATCTCGTCCTAGACCTTGATTTATCATCTCAGCTAGATAGTAATAAGCTTCAATATGCCCATAACGTGCAGCGAGCTCGAAATAGCGGCTGGCAGTCTGAATATCATTCGCGTGGCCTTGGTCCAAATGTAAAGCCCCAAGGTTGACTTGCGCTGGTGAGTAATCCTGGTCGGCTGCAGCCTTGAAGTAATCTATAGCCTTGATGGGGTTCTTTGGAACGCCAAGACCGTGAAGATACATCAGACCCAATCCATTCTGAGAACCAGCATCAGCACCCTTAAGCCCACGTTGGAACCACTTAAGCGCTTTCTTATAGCTCTGCTCCACACCTTCACCGCGAAGAAACATCATACCCAAATAGCCAGCGGCCTTGCATGCAAACTTCTCTAGGCCAGGTTTGTCACTAACGTCCATAGTCGTACCGTCTCTCTTCCAGTACTGGCCAGCCACAACCTGGAAGTATTTCCTTGCTGCCTTCAAGTTGCGAGGCAGACCCTTCTGGCCATCATAATGGATACGGCCAAGACTAAATGTTGCCTTAAAATCGCCCTTGCCGGACATCAAATCAAGATATTCCAGTACATCGTCCAATGCGGCATGAGCATCCGAGTTAACCCCCCCCTTTGGCGCATTGGCTCCTGCACTTGATACGCTTGCGCCTTCTCCATAAACCCCACCATCATCGTCTGCAAGCCTATAACCATCAAGAACCCAAGACCTACCACCCGGTGGTCCTGCCCGATAGTATTTGATTGCTTTGTCCGCAACCTTTTTGTAGTAACGTACAGCCTCATCGCAGTTCCGAGCAGTTCCAATACCGCTGTGATGTCGAAAAGCAAGAGTCATTTCAGATCGCGTATGACCAGCTTGTGCTGCGAATGTATGGTACAGTAACGCTTTCGATTGATCGCGTTCGACAGCATTCCCAATACCAGTTGCGTACATAAAACCAACCATGTACTGGGCAGAGCTGTTACCGTCTAGAGAGGCCAATTGTTGATATCTCTTAAATGCTTGGGAATAGTTCCTTGGGTGTGTGAAGTTTCCATAAAAGCTCATTTGTGCTAGTAAGTATATTGCATCTGAGTTGTTGTATTGCGCGGCCTGTTCCAGCAAGGCCACACCTTCGGACAACAGCGGATTCAAGGTGGCTCGTTCATGGCTAGCCTGCGGAGTAGATTTAGGAGGTGGACCGGATATGTAGAGTCGTGGGATGAGCTCCTTAGCAAAATATACTGCGGTGCTCACAAGGCCTGATGATTTGAGAGATGAGTGGTAGGAGTTCGATGTGTCCAACGGGTTGAGGATTTTGAGTGATTGTTCAACAAGATCCGCACCTATAAGTTCGTTAGTCCGTAACATTGAATATTCTACTGTGAACAATACCTTCAAAGCCGGCATTCTTGCCTTGATGCGGTACAGGAGGAAACTGCTGGGGGGTGGATGGCTCTGCAGCTGCGGATGATGTTGGATTTGCTTCTTCATTCCTGGTTGATGTCGATTGATCCTGCGACTGCGCATACGTAAGTGCAACCAAGACCTGCAGGATCACTATTATGAAATCTGTCAGCTATGTCATGGAATTGGAGTACTCAGACCATTCATACCTACGAGAAACGGCAAACGCCGTTGAAGTCGCTCCTTCATGCTGTAAGTTTTGTTGGTTATTTTCTTGTATGGTGTTATAAGGACATCTTGCTTTCCTCCTGCCAAACGTGACAGGGAAACCCACTGACAGTGAAGTTATGCTTGTAGAGGAAACGCCTTGTCCGTTAAATTAATGGCTGATGCATTTCCAAGCTGTCATCTTCGCGACGTCGGCAAATCAACACGCCGTCCCGAGTGTCCTTAGAGCTTGAACCCCGCAATCAGTTAGGCTTTTCCGCAGCAGTTATGTACTGTAAAACTAGCTACCTCATTATCAATTTCAGAAGTACCACTGCACAATAAGTACTAAAGCAGTTATGCTTCAATATGCCCACAGTAAACTTTTATATATTATTTTGTGATTTATTTTGGTATTGCTTCTATCATTATTCACTTTTCCATGCCTTGATTTGGCCATCTTCTCCTGAGGTCAATACCATTTTATGCTGCGTACTGATTAGCTTTATTGTCACACGTGGAAAGTATACTAGCTTTATTGCCACACGTGGAAAGTGTACTAACATTATCAAGGAAGCAAAAAGATCGCACAATTTCTGAACCATGGGCATCATCCAGTGTCACCCTCGACTCTGGCACAAATGCCCAAGGATGATCGTTTCTAAGTTGGACAAGGTCAAATTTCTCTTGGCTATACGGTGTTAGTATTCTGCAAACATGGCTGATATTGATGGTAATAAATACCTGTGAGTTCCTACTCCCACTACAGCTCCACCACCAGGCCTTGGAAGGACATTGACCACATATTCACACCCGATCTTCTCCCTTAGTTCTCCAAAATGGGTAGGTGGTGGTTCCTCCACAGCCTCCTCCGGATTTGTGATCATCTCATACATGGAGAACTTCTCATCGTGTGACAATGCAAAGATGTCCACATCGTTTAAAAAGCCAGTATGGTGGATTGAAGCGCCGTGGTTGATAGTCTGATGCAGTGCGTCTTCTTCATCCAGGATTGTGGTGTTGTAAAGGTTAACAAGACCATCTGTAGAGCCAGAGAGTAGGATAGAGGTATGAGAAGGATGGTATTGTAGCTATTAGATAGTGTCAGCACTCATCCTTGGGTGCGTGTACTACCCATCTGCTGAATACTGAAGTCCTACCTCTGTGACATCATCGCTGTGACTTTCCACGTATTGTACTCGTGGTGCTTGAAGATTCCGAGTGTCCCTAGGAGAGTAAGCACGGCGATGAAAGACGGGTCAAATGTCTGACTTACCATATAATTACCGTTGCCTGACTGCCAGTCAATTCTGTCCCGGCGGCAATAGAATAGGCTGATGCACATGTTGCCAGTGACAGGACAGGAGCGTTTTGGTCTATCTAATAGTTTAGCCATAGGTACTTTTGCAAACATCTCTTCACAAATAGCACCTAAAACAGGCTCAAAATTTCGCCATCAAACATCAGTGTAGGATGATTTCTAGAGCCAAAAATACGAGGTAACAAACCAGGCGCTGTCACATAACAGTAGCGTATCTCAAGGAGACTCTTCCAAATGAAATATGAAGGTAGCCAAGGTTCATTCATGAAATTAAAATTGAAAGCTTCAAAGAGAAAATTTAAACTGAGTTACGCAAAAGATTTTGGAGCATAAGAATCTTGCACCTGTTGTCATAAAAAGAAATTAAAAATTAAGCTCACCAGTCCTGACGTCTGCCACCTTCGCCTTGGCCCTCAAATCCACAATAACAACTCTTCCATCTCTACCTGCAGTACAAACGATAGAACTCTGCTCATCCAAAGCCTTCAGGCACGTGACCTCAGCGTGCAGATTCTGGACCGTGTGAAGTGGCGAGCCATGTAACGAAAGCGGATCAATCAGACGAAGACAATTATCGGACGAAATGGCTGCAATGCCGTCTGCTACTGGAACGATGTCATAAATATATGTTTCTGATGGATGTTCAATTTTAAATGCTCCGCTAGCTTCAAGTACGTACATGGTTGCTGGTGTCCACGACTGTTGGCTTTTTTGGAGGGGGGTTTTGATCGAAATTGGATTGAGATTTTACAGTTCAACGAAACGGGTGCAAAACTTCGAAAGGTGGACGACCTTACGCGACTTTGTTTTCTACATTTCTATAAATATTTGCGCAAAAGGTTATTAATGTAGATCAAACTAGTAATTTCTAGAATGTAAGGTATCTAGGCTATGTATGGGATATTTGTAGGCTTTTGCTGTCCCTGGTTCGTACACCTGCCGTTGAGAACAGGCCGTTAAATGTCATTTAAAGTATACCATTGCCAGCCAGCTTGGAGATTCAGGAGAAGCAGTCCTATTCCTGTATTAATTTCGGGGACTTCAATCAATGCAGTTTTCGTGGTATATTAGTAGCAATATCGTGCTACCAAGAAATCTATTTTTGTAGGCTTTAAAGGCCATTTGGATGATCTTCTCTTCTCCTACATTGAAACACGGTTCTGTCTTCTTGGTATAATGTTTGTTTGCTCCAGCTGCAAGGGCTATGTATCTTCTACTTCTACTTCAGCCCGGCAAACTGATGAATGCTATAGTCAAGGCCTCCCAAAGAGGAGAGGCGATGCTATGGTTCAACGAAATAAAATGATCACATAAAATCCCCAAAGTTCCCAAAGACGCATCTCATGAAAATCGCCAATTAGTTACGATCCAATCTTCTACGCAAGTTTCTTGTACGTCTCATCAACTTCTTATACTTGTGCTTCTTCATCTTCAGCTTTCTTTGTCTCTTCACACTGATGGCCCAGATACCAGTATCCTCAGCCCTCCGCTCCCTATACTCATCATATTTCTCTTGTCTGATGTTCATGCGCTCAAGAAATCTGGTAGGCATCGAAGGCTCTTCGACTACCATAGGTGAGCTATGGGCGACATATGTGACCTCGCCATTCGAGTCGGTTGACTCTTCGATCATCAGAGTGGCTTTGTATACCCTGTGCTGTGTGACTTGAGCTACTTCAGCAGCTTCTGCACCAGCTGCGAGAGATTCCAACGTATTCGTGGGAACAGGTAGTGGGGGAGGGTTGAAAGGTTGATATCTCCCGGATAAGATATGCTGAGGGAACGGTATGGCAGATTGGCTAGGTATATTATCAAGATGTCTGACATCCCCATCTGCTTGATAGGATTCTGCTGTGATAGCAGCGCGTAACTCGTCGGTCTCTGCATTCCATCGATCCTGCTCGGCCACTGATTCTAGCTTGTTGACGGTACCCGATAAAGTGGATATAACGTCAGAGAGCTTCACGTTGGCTCTTGTACGTGTTGTAAATATGGCCGCAAAGGCATCGTTGCTTACAGCTTTAGGGAAGCCTGATGTGACGGATATCGGGCGGTAAAGGGAAAAGAAGTCAGAAGCAGCAATTTCTAATAAAAGGGTCAGCTAGAGATAGAAAACATGGATAGAGTTGGAAATACCTTTGGATTTGACATGATGCGTACTAGGGACGCTTGGGAGATTCTGAATTGCTTCATCTCTTGCTTTCACTGTTGAGCTTGCCACCACATCCTTGGCTTTTCGCCGGCTCGCCGATTTCGAAGTCTTCTTCACGCCGTCTACGCGTGACTGAGCTGGCCCTGTTGGTACCGTTGTGCCTTCATTGATCCCCTTCGATCCATCCGCAGGATTCGATGGCTTGGAGGAAGAGGCTCGTCTTTGCAGTGGGCGGTAAGAGAGCGCTTGTGTAGATACTGTTCGAGACACAGATGAAGCGACGGACGCAATAATTGGCGATGGCTGGCCAGATAGTGCTACTCGGCGCACAGAAGACGAGAACATGGTTCCTTTATCTGTACCCGTATCCTTATTAAGTCGGTTGAGGTGTTGAGATTTCAGATGGATTTCGATGTTCCCGAGGCCGCGATTCAAGGTCCGATACGGCAGTCATTGAGAATCCACAAATGGTCCGGCATTGTCACATGACATCTACCACCGTCCGAGGATTTGCCGCAAGTCTAAAAGTGAGAGCGATCTACACGTACTCAGTTACTTGAATATGTTGCAGAGAAGTGTTCGGTCATTATCCCCCAAAAGTCACGCACGATCTCCTAGTTCGAGTAATTTTTAGATCCGTTATGTTATGCTCAAAGCTAAGTACAAAGCTATGCACGGAAGTACAGGACAAAGCAAGTTCAGCAAACATGATTGTTCTTTATCCCCTTCAATAGAAGAGAAACGTTTCATAAAAGCAATATTGAGCTCATAGCCTCGTTACACTCCTTAATGAGAACGTCGTATGGCAAGAAACAGGTAGATACTTGAAGCACTGGAACACGGAACAGGCTCACGCGTCTAAAATTGCCAGCCACATCATAAATGTTCAGGAAACAGAATAAGAAAAAGCAATCAGTGAGGAATAACGAGCCATGGGTGCCAATTCAAATGAGAGACCACCGCCTCTTGCCGCCACACCAGGAACCTTAATGGAGAAGCAGAAGAAGCCTTCCAGTGAGCTATTGAAGTCTACAGCTTGGTAGACAAGACTTCTGATTGACATACCGGTCGCCACAATGATTGAAAAAAATGCTGGAAAGTGTTCTACCCTTGACCACCAGCAAAATGGATGTAGAGACCAATAACGAGTCCAACGACCCCTCCTAGGCAGACAATGGCAGTCAAGTACCATGCTATTTTCTTGTGAAGTCGGCCGAAACCAGATATCTCGCCCTGAGACCACCACACCATCATACCATCCAGATTTCCACTTGCATAAAGTACCAGGCATGGAGGGAAGAGACAGCACATAAGTAGAACAACTCTTGAGATCTTCGACTTCTGGGCAGCAGTGTCAGTCCTAATCGAAGATTCGTCGCGCGGCCAAGCAAACATTCGTGGAGTTCCGAGAATGCGTTTCCATGGCCCTACCGGCTTCAGTGCAGCACCACATATTGGCCTAGACTGCCGATGGGATTCTGGAGTGGCTTCATAAGTACCGTCAGCCTTTGCGGCTTCAGTAAGTCGAGCGAGTTGAGCTCTCGTGTACAGATTGCGCCAACTCTTGGACTTGATCGGGGCTAAGGGAGATCGATACAAAAACTCATTAGGCCCACTCGTCTCTCTTGCCTCAGATCGGGGTGGTGTTGAGGGACCGCATGCCGCAAGGGACAAAGGGCGAATTCTGTTAGTAGGATATGCAGGTGCTGCGCTTCCGAGACGGGGTGTCTTAACAATAGTCTTAGGGCTCCGGGACAGGGTAGCTCGCCGAGGAGCTGGTCTTGATCGGAGACCTTGGTAGAAAGCTCCAGGAGGACGCTTAATGAACGGTGTCCGATCTCGAGGGGTTGATCGAGGATCGACGGCATGACTGGGTGTATTATTCAAGTCTGAAGTGCTTAGGAATTGCTGATCATGAGTTTGCCATCCCGAAGTAGCGTTAAGATTCGAAGAGCTAGAATCTACGATGCTACTGCTAACTAATTGCGATCCGTCTGATGCATATCCCGGAATTGTGCTTCCGTTTGCCAGAATGGCTATGTGCGCGAAGGAGTTTAGACGACTCTCGCCATCGTGTTGGGTTATGATTCCGGCATAGGCTGTCGCATTACGAGGCCCAATATCCGGTCCTGGATCTCCAAAGTCATCCATCCAGTTGTGAGAAGACGAAGACCCATTCCCATTCACCACACGTCCAAACCCTCCTTCAAGAGTTGAATCGCCGCTAGAGATAGTTGCAAGAGGGCGGTTAACTTCTGGCGGGGATGATCGGAACGGGTTTGTATGAGTTCTTGCTAACGGTGGAGGACCTTGGCTATTTAATGCATGCTGAGATGGCTGATACGGTGATCTTAATGAGTTTGCTGGATACCCGTTGACAGAATGCTGACCATACACAGGGAGTAAAATTGGTAGAGCCCCATCCTTAAGTTCCCTGTGACGATAGTCGTGTGAGTATTCAATCTGACCCGGGTGTTGAACAATTCGCTCAGAGGATGAAAACGCGTCTTGCGGATATCGATTTGGACTATGATCACGGTCCGATGTATTTGCTACACTGCTACCAGCTCGGCGAATGTTACCTCCAATAATACCATAAGGATTAGTAGTTTCTCGAGTTACCATGCCACTTTCTCCCACAGTTTCCCAGTCGTTAGGATCCTCCTCCCCTCGTACAAGGACGGTATCCAATTCGAATTGGTCAGAGGCTGTAGAATGTACTGGTGACGAGGGAGGAGACGAGAAAGCACTCTCAGGTTGCCGGATTGGAATCCGTACTCGATTGCGAGTGTGTGAACCGAGCCATGTCTTAGGGATAACAGAGTCGTTGTAAAACCCCTGTTGAGGGGCATTAAGGGGTGCTGGACGAGGCTCGTGGTGATCCTGGAGAAAGCTTAATAATTCCCCGGAGTCTGTTGAGCTTTGGAACCCCCCATGACCTCGATATTTAAGAATTGATTCCTGACTAGCGTTACTGTAATAGCTAGCATTCTGTAGGGCAAGACTGACATCTCGTTCCATAGCAAAACGACCGCCAGCCGAATCGTGGTGATCATTTTTATTGTGTTCAGAATGAACGCCCTCTACTCCAGCGGATGTCGGATAAGAATGGCCATCAGCGCGGGATTTAAGTAGTTGATTCGCAGCATTACTGTGGCGGAACGGGTTTCGCGAGTTGATGTCTTTGACTTGAGACGACTGTCCAGTTTCGAAAGAGTTGCTATTAGCGGATGCCACGCCTGCGGTAGAAGATCCCATATGAAGTCGTTGGGTCATCTCTAATAGATTACGAGTATCCCCGTAAGATGAAGACGGATCTAGTCCTTGCGACCTACTCTGGAGAAGTCGTTCTTTGGGACTAGTTGGCAGTTGAGGTAGTGCGGTACTTGGGGGTTGCCCAGATGACTCGCCAATTTTAAAGGCACGCCGTTGTTTTCTCTCCTGAATGTCTGATATATTTGAGAAGTTACTTGACAAATTGCTCTCTGAGTTGGTTCCTTTAGGGCCAGATGAACTAGGATAGATGAAGGGAGAGCCATGTTCAGCCTTTGTGGTATACTGGACTCTATGATCATTGAAATCGTCGTCCAGAAGGCTGGCATCGTAGAGATTGCCATTCCTGTATTGCCTGACAATGTTGTCGACGGTGTCATTATCGTGAAGGGATGGCGGGTCGCTGACTTTGGCAAGACCAGAGCTGCTAGAATAAATAGGATGATCGACCTGATCGTAGACGGCTTCGCTGTCGTAAGGGCCCGGCTCTATGCCCGACTCAATGCCCGCATCGTAAGCATAGTAGTTATCGTCACTCTCGCCGAAGTCACTATATCCTTGGGAGGTTTGTGCACCGATATGCTTCTTGTCCACACCTTCCGGAGCCGACCTAGATGAACCAGCTTCCTCTCTCGCATAGTAGACCGATGATTCATTGTCGTAGGGGAAGTAGCTGGTCATGTTTTCTCTATCAGCAACTGCGTTTTCTGGATCTTCATGATCAGGTACAGAGCGCATTTGGCCGCTAATGTCTTCCTGATGATACCCATCACTTTGGTGTCCCTTACTAAATGAACGCAATTCCACGGAGTCTTGAGGCCACTTGGGCGATGAGATAGCTACCCCTTTGCCAGTCTTCGTGGAGGGCGAGGATAGACTGTCCCAGACTCTCTTTAAGTTGCCAAAAACAGGCGATTGTATCTTATTCGGCGTGTCTTGGAGGGAGGGAGAGAAGAAGTCAATCTTAGGGGGGTGACTTGCCGAAAAAGTGACCTTTGGAACGTCAAAGTCAATCTCAGAGAGCTGGCGATGATGGCCTGAGCTTTTCATGGCAGCGGGAATTGGGGGTAGTGGTGGTTCTGCATCCTGAATGTAGATGTCCCCACGTGGGATAGGCTTCAGAGATGGCCATGAGACCGAATTTGTTCTCGTAGAGTCCGTTCCTTCCTTTACGAGGAGGTTGAGTTTGCTCTTTGCCGATCCAGATGTGATAGACAAATGCGCAGTGGGGAAGTCTTCGAAAACTGGACAGACTGGAGTATGCTTTCGAGATCCCGTTGAGGAATCTTCAACCTGGAAATCCGAGTCTTGGAATCGTTCTTCAAGTTCAACTTCCTTTTGCTGCGCGGAATTCGATTTGGTGGCCTTTGTTGGTTGATGAGCGCTTTTTGCCAGAGACGCAGTAGGATCTGAATTGGAAGCCATCGATCATAGGGGAAAGAGCGATGCCCTAACCTCCAGACGCGAAAGATTTGGGTTATAGGCCGAGAGCTTGAAGGTGGATGTTGCTGTCAGAGATCAGAACAAGTTAACTACTCCTTGGAACAAGTAGCCATCCACAGTGATTGTATTGCAGTGATAGAAAACACAAATTGCTACCGGAAAGTTGTAATGTTGGTCTTATTCGTGGTTGGTTGTTGTGGATTCCGATCTCAAGGAGATCCAAAACACCAGAAAGAAGTCAAATATCAAACCAATAACCGACACCTTCAGCAGCCCGATGACTGGCGCCAGCATAAGACCAACCTCTGATGTGGCCGTTGTTCCTCTAGATTTGAATGTTTGCAGGAAGTAGAGGTGAGCACAGGTGGAGTGTAGGTATCAATGCCCAGGACTGCTCGGAGGCACAGCCTTGGCCAGACTGAACTCTGTAAAGTAGACCGGCCAACAACACCAAATTTGACGTTGTAATTAATTCAAGATGAAAGATTTAAAATGTGACATTGAAAGATAGAGGATGTTGTAGGTTGCAGCTCCTCAGGTCAACCTTTTGGACTAGCGTCAAATAATCAAGTCACTGTAGCCATCGGTATATCCCGTTAATTCTTGCCCAGTAACTGCCTTATATGACACTCGCTTACAGCTGAGTCTTTGTGTTATATGTCAAATTGCACTGTCGACTTCTCTACAGTGTTTTGAGCTGCTTTCTTCCTTACCCCCACCCCCCAACCAGATGAGATGAGATGAAATGAAATGATGTAAGTGGCCATTCATTGCATGCTTCTTTCAAAGGGGTTTCCTTAGCTTGTGAATGATACATCTTGAAAGGTCTATGGACTTGGCCAGGTATCATTGTCAATCGATACTGACGCCGGTTAAGGGATATATTTCTTCGACAACTCCGAGGGAGTTCGACTGCAGAACAAAAAGTTTTTAGAGAAAGGAGAGTAGATGAAAGTAGGAATGAATAGTGGGTAGGCCAACTGAAGATCATGCAGACATGCGGAAATATGGTACTTACGGTGGGAGATGACAGCCAAATTGGTAGGCACTCTTCCCCCAGTCGGTCTTCAAAATCTTAAACACTTACCAGTTTCCAGAGTCCTGCACGAGACATCTTCAAACATCAAATGCCGACTGTTCGTTCACAGTACATATCTTATTTTGGATTGTAGGTTCTAGCTTAACGGTAGAGCTTAGGAGACATGGCTAGGCGCCTCGCCATGATCTGTAATCAACTAATGGAGTGGTGTTGCTATTTCGTGGCATGTCCTGTTTAATCAGGTTGATGTGAAAGAGAGACTCTTACACTACCGCATATGAGGTCTTTACTGTTTATGCAGGCTCAAGGAAGGCTGTCTGCATCTGGCTGACCTCATATCAAAATCCTACGACTTCCGACTCATTGAATGCGCACACCTGCAAACACTAGAGATGCATATGTTTTTTGGTGGCAGTGTAGCACCACGGCATAACAACTTCCACAAGAGATTCAGAAGACGCAGTTCTATCTCTGTGCCTCCTTTTGGAAATTCGGCCAAAGTTGTCGTCGTTAACTGGCAGTCGCAGCATCGTGATTTGTTAAAAATTGCTTGGTTTCCATGCTAGGCGTGTATTCAATTTCGCGAACGGCCTCGTCCCCGAGACGTTGAAGAGATAACCATACAACCATATCAATTACCAGAAGAATATATGCATGGACTACTGGCGTACATTTGCCCTTAGGTTCTTGAATATAGAAGCGCTGTATCCATGGAACCTTGATTGACGTTGTTATTAGGACGCTGGAAATATGAACTAATGAAACGGAGGTATCTCCCGAGTCAGTAAAAGGGAGCTACAGTGCGGAAGCATTGGTGATTGGCTTTAAGAGCGCATTGGCGTACGCCCCACAGGCATGATGCGATAACGCAGTTATCGCTGAACACTTGCCCGCGATTCTCTACTTGCTTCGCCGAGCAGCAACGGCCAAGCAAGAAGGGCGCGTAGGAGCAATAGAGGGATTAGAGGTAGCCCCAGCTACCAGATAGAGAATATTCTAGCAGAATGGATATCCTGCCTTCTGAGATTATCCTTCACATTACAAGATGTACGCCCAATACCATCAAGACAGGCCCCATGTTCTTGGCTAATAGACTGTAGTTCTTGAGCCGCTCGAGATTGTCCAGTTGCAGCTCGTCTGCCATCGATTCCTGACCATAGCTCGTGATAACAGCTTGTGGCGCAATGAATGTTTCGAGAGCTCCTCCTTCCTGGAGAATCTGCGGCGGCGGAGAGAGCTTGAAGCCAGTGCGCCCGTTCGAGAGCCTCGCTTTCACGATCTACAAAGAATACTTGACCACGATCGACAGGATACGACCAGTTCGAAACCAAAGAAGGGAACACAGGATTCCCCTGTGTGGGCGAATGAAAGGATTCGTATAATGGCGAACTGGGATCCTTCCTATTCAACAGAGAAGGTTGATTGGTATTCCGAGTTTATCTATCGCTCAGCGCCCATAACGACTAGCTGGCTACAGCAGCCCCGAAATCGCGAGAGCGCCGAACATGAGCTATTGGAAGTGCGAGGGCTGGGAATGTACAACCCTCCCGGCAGCCCGAATGCATCTCTAGCAGTTTCACCCTTGGACGACGGAAGCGTCTGCCTCTGGGACCTGAGTGGTACGTTAGATAAGAAAGGTAGTATTATTGGCCGAAGTCCATCAGGAACTTTGTCTATCACCGGGTCCGATCGATCTGATGGTTACACGCGTTCGAAAATGATTAGCACTGGGGTCACAGAATGTGTTAGCATCGATAGCGATCGTAGTAAGGCTTACATTGCGGTTCAGAGTGGTACGTTTTCCCTATGCTGTTACCAACCTCAGAGCGAGTCAGGGGCATTATCTCTTTACTGGGCACTTCACTATAAACCGTTCGTTCTTTCACATTCTCGAGGTACCACATACTAAGCTGATTGTTTGAAAAAAGATCTAATTGAAGTTGACTTGGAAACTCTCAAAGCCGTAAGTCGAGAGACATTTCCGTTCTCGATATCTGCTTTATCTGAAGCGAAGCGGTTCGTGCCTATTACTGTTGGAACAAGCCTAAGTCTGCATCTGCACGATCCCCGTGCCCATGCAATACTTGCTCAGCCTTCTCAAGTCGCAGAACGGCTGGATTCATTACCAGGTGAGGCTGGATTGCATTCAAGCCGTCCGTCCTTCCGAACCCTTTTTTATCCTCAACCTAGTCCTAATTATGCCCCGTTATTCCATCCCGGGCCCTTGTCCATCCTCCATCTTCCAACGTCAGAAGATAACTGGGATGGCAGCGGCGAAATATATGTTGCTGGGCGTTTCCCGAGCATTCTTAACTATGACCGGAGATACTTTCCAAAGCTCAGAGGCACGATACACTCAGGAGCTAGATTGTGTAGCTTAGCGTCTATTCCATATCCGTTTACAACACGAGAGAAAGACCTTATGCGTCGCTGTGGGCTATCTATGGAGGAAATCGAGGCGGCAAAGGCATCATCAGGCAACACTATCATTGCTGGTGGCGAGTATAATAGTAAAGGCTCCCTTGAGCTTTATGGACTTTCTTCTTTAACTCATCATGCAAATACGTCTTCAGACCCTTCCGCAGGAAAGGTTAAAGATTCAACGCTGAAGAATCGACAGACATCATCAAACTCAAAGGTGCTATCTGTTGCTAGTCATGGAACCCGTATCGTCTTCTCAGATGGTGGTGGGAATGTGAAATGGATGGAGCGTGATGGTTTTACTGAAGTAAGGCGCTGGAATATCGGACATGGGTCTATCGAAGCTCCCCGCGGAATCTTTGGCACTCTTGGGGATTCATACATGGATTCTGGCTCAGGAGATATTGTAAGAAAGATACTACACACAAACACAGGGAAATATCCCGCTCCTGTAAATCAGGATGATCTTCTATTGTGGACGGGCGACAAAATAGGGCTGCTTAGCTTCTCTGGCAAACCTGGATTTACAAGTTCGGACTTTGAAGAAACAGCTAAAACATTAGAAGAGACCCACCGAGAAAGGGAGGAAAGGGTTTATGAACAGACAATGCGTCGGGCGTTAGAAAGGCAAGCAGATGAGGTGCGATTCGTCAGGGGCCTAGGATTAGGCCTTGGAGTGAATTAAGGCCCCGCTCCAACACTCGTGGCCTCCAAATCACGTTGCGTGACCGCTGGCGTGTCCGGACCGAGGCTGTATCCAAAAGATTACTATATAAGCCTGATCTTACCGAGATATAGAAAGGCATCCTGGATAGCTTAGGTCTTGGTCCCTTGAGGTTGGATTTTCCATAGGTCGATCACATTCAATAGTCCGGATCACCCTGATGATGTGGAAAACTCCAATTCCTTATTTTGGGCACAGCATGGCTGATCATGAAATGGGTTGATATCTTATCAGTGTCGACAGCAGAAGATTCCCACTTATGACTTGACTTAACTTTACTCGAAGGACCACATTTCCGTGAAGTTGGTTCAGAGATAGTGGATATCAGTTAGAAACCAAACGCAATTTCCAACAGCCGAGTGGATATTGCCAAATCCAAATAGTGAATGGCGATCTACAGATCCGGCCATTACTATATTCATCCTCGCCGAAGAAATACTTCCAGCGTCATCTAATAATAGGGCAGCCTATCCAATGAACCACATTGCTTTATCGCGAGAAGGCTCAAGGAGGTATCCATGTACAATATCACTTGAGCAGATAATGTCAGCGTCAGCCTCGAAGAACACGGTCTAGACTCTAGCGGTGAGCAATGCTCAAGGTGACGGCGGCAGTACGAGGTGCTCGAGGGGCAGAACCTATTCGCACAGTTCGGAGTTCGGGAAACGGATTTCTCAAGTCCTCGCTGGTACTGTCTTATCATCTTATGTAGGTGATGAGCACGGTACAATTGCATAGTGCCACGGTACTCGCGGCATTTCTGGCAAGAAATTGGTAGCCCTGCAGATTAGCCCACGACCGCCGTGATGACGACCATATCGAGTCGCTAACACGAGGCAAAACGCAAGCCGACATTCGCTAATCGTCCATGCCTCACCACCGCTGGACATTTGCTATAGTATCAATTGAAATACGCCAGTGAGGGACTTGAATTGCGGTTCTGCTCCTGTTTCTGTTACAACGCTGACTGTGTGAAAACATTGCAAAAGACACGCTCGTAGTCACAACAGCATAATGCACGATTTGTTGGGCGAGTTATGCAATCGCTAGGTTCCCATTGGACAAGTAGACCGCCTCATATTAGGATTATCTGCGTCTGATTCCTCGCGGAGGCGTTCCAGAAGAAATTAATTGCAGGGCACAGTGCGTACATAAAAATGGCGGCGTGATGGGGCATCTAGACAAAGATACGATAATCGTGCACGAAGGTAAGCCTCACTTTTTTTTATTGGGAATGGCGCATGCAACGCCATCCTTGCAGTCTCTGCGCGTACTGCAGTAATGATATACGTACAAGTATAGTCTCATCAATTCTAAAAGCAATATGGGTTGTTGTACCTGAGTACTATTGTACTATCTCGTATCAAAAGTATGCCTTCTTATGTGGCTTATGCTGTCAAACTCATGGCTACCAGACTGGAATTACTCTCAAATCAGGATTTCTTTCCCGACGACAATGATCAATTATCCAGAAATAATTTCATGACCAATTGCCAATACCGCTCGCACAGACAATTTCCTGGCATCGAACACCGGATAATGTCAAAATCGAGGCAAATCGGTCCCTTGAATAGCCTCAAATTGGATCGTCGCACAAGGTACTCGATGGAGCGATCGCCATGCAGAAATTCAAAAGTACCTCGTGGTAATCCTAGCATCGATCTGAGATTTGGAGATTTCACAGATGATCAAGCTGTATCTCATGTTAGGAAATGCTTCAAGCAGCGTCATAATCAGGTCTACGGGAGGATCTTACGGAATTTGGTCAACCGGCGTCAGCTACCCTTCGATCGCGATACGCTCGATAGTATCAAGGTAGCTGTCGATAATGTCTTCTTCGACGGTATTCTAGGGGACCGAGTACATTGGCATTGGTCTGATACATGGGCCCCGGATGACCCTCGGTATGAGCACGAATTCTTAGGCACGACAACGCTACGATATTCTCGGCGAAGCGGTGTCGAGACAGTCATCGTACTTTCTCAACCTTTACTTCTTGGTGGGCTGTACAGCCGTGATCTACTCCTCTCAACCTTTCTGCATGAGCTTGTTCATTGCTATCTATTGCTCTGCTGTGGATTAAGGGCAGGGGAAGACGGCGGTCATACAAAGGGCTTTATCCATATCACCAATATGATGAACACTTGGACGGGAAATCCTGGCCTTCATCTTTGCAACTTGCAGGCTCATCTCGAAGATTTCCTACAAGCGCCACCTGAGCCAACAATAGATGGACGCCGACTAGCATCAGGCATTGATTGTGAACTACATGGACATGACTTTAGTTCACCTACGCCTATATTCGTATACGTTAAAAGACAAGATCATGATACCTACGATATCTCGTGTAATCCTTCTATAGATCCTCCGTCGCCAAGCTCTATTAGTAGCTCAAGCTGCGGAGATTCGTACCCCAATACTCCTCTGCAGGCGGATTACGAGCTTAAAGAAGATGGGTTAAAAATCGAAGATTTGGAAGATAGGTTTATAGATAAACCTCTGAGAATGATGGAAAAAAAATTGAAGGAGCCGTATTGGAGGATTCGGCATAGCTGAGACGGCAGTCGGCGGTTGTCTTCATTATTGGAATTGGCATTACTAGGAGCATAGGGGCATTTTGATAACGATCGGGTGGATTACAATGGTGCATCCGGCTATCCGCAAGGTCGAAGGATTCTCAGCCAAGTATGAGCGCTACTAAAGTCTCCCAGATCATTGGCCTAAGCGGTGTTAAGTTTGATATGAAGATGGAGTTGGAATGGATAGATAGGGAGTTTTGCATCATAGTGAAATAGAGATCGCTTTGGCATTAGACAAACGATATCCACGATACATGGTACGTCCAAGAAGCCTCAGTCGTGATAGTGACGACCTTGCTTCAGATCTGACTGCCGGACTATGCCAGTTCTAACGTCTAGAACAACGATGGGCTGGAACACTTGAAGGTCTCCTAATGGCCCCTCTAATGCTGGCGATTAATCTCTAGACATTTCAACCAGTCAAGCACAAAGCAAGCAAGTGAACAGGATCCTTTGAAAAGAGAGGTATTCTTTGTGTTGCGGAATGAATTCCTCCTGTTTAGATAAAGACTTTGTTCATTATCCATTGTTGCATCACTCGCTCTTTCAACTCTCCCTTCCCTTTATCCCACCCAAACAAAGCCAGTGATAGAAGCCCTTATTCATCATCCATTGTCACATCAATCACCCTTTCAACCCTCCCACCCCCTTCGTCCTACCCGAGCAGAACCTCCCCATCCACCCCTCCCCAGCGCAAGAAGAGCCACGCATATATAAGCCCCTCCCCTCCTCCAGCCCCTCTCGACCGCATCATACCCCCAAAAACACCACTCCGCACCCACAAAGAAACATTCTCCACAGACAGCCCAGCCCCACTCCACCCAACACCCCCTCCCCCCAAAAAAGACCAAGTAGGTCAGAAGAACCCCCCCTTCCCCCCCCCCTACCCTCATATCCTAGAAATGTGCGCCAACTTCTACGAGAAATACACCTGCGGCTGCAAGCGCCTGATGAACTACGTCACGTGCCGCGACAAGGACGCCCGCGGCCACTACCCCAAGGAGCGCATCACGTACCTGCGGCACCCGTGCTCGCGCCACGACGACTCGGATGGAGAGTAGAGTAAAAAGCGCCGGTCCGCTTTGCTCGCGCTCATTGCCTGGCGCTCTGAAGCCATCTTGTCTCTTGTGTCTTGTCTGATATCTGTCGGCCCGGCGTTCTTTCTTTCCTTGCTTGTTATCTGCTACCACCCACCTTCCTCTCTGCCCTGAACCCCTTTCCCTTTCCGTCATTGCTAATCTGCTGCCGCCTGCTCTCTCGGTCTGGGAGGAGAGGGGGGGGGGGAGCGATCTTTTCCCCCCTCGTTTGTGGATCGTGAGACGTGGGATCCTGGGATCTGAGCTGAGAAAAGAAGGGAGAGAAGAGAAGAAGAAGAAGAAGAGGGGAGGAGAGAGAGTAGATTGGATATGGGATCGACGCTTTTGGGGAGGACTTGTAGAGTCACGGGCACTAATACAAAACTGTTCCTGTCATAGCCTAGGAGGCTTCTTCGCATGCTGTGACTGTTGATAGTGATCGTTTAAAAGAGATGCGTATGAAAAAAGATGGCGGGGCTTTCTTGCCACGATATCTTTGCCGTGCCACGAGGTCCACAGAAGGAATTAAACACCCAGCTGAGGGTTCATGAAAAAATTAAATTTTGTATTGTAGATAATAGGGGTACAAGAAAGATAGTCATTATACATGTTTAGCAAGCAGGCCTCCTAGTAGGCTCGTTGCTCCGTGTCAAGACGACTCAAAGTCGAATCTACGGCTTCCAATGTAGCGACAGTGTTCTAATAATCGCAAGAGGAATGATTGTCATTCACCATACGTGATGGTGTCCAAATCGATGCACCGTCGTGTTGTGGCTGGCATGACTTCGCCTCTTCTGTCAACACCTCCACGGGGTTGCCGATTGGGTCTCTCGTTGTCGGAGACCTCATGTCTTCCTGTTCGTCACTTTATCCGTCATCATGTGCATCCCTGTGGATCTTCCAGCCATTGGCTTCCCATTGACAAGCAATTTCGGTGCAGCCATCTCATCGACACCTTCGGCATTCATTCTGGCCAATTCTCTCTCATTGGCCAACTCAGTCTCCTCATCTTCACTTCTGTCATCAGCCAATGCGTTGTGAAATAGGAATCGGTATGCAATCCTGAAGATGTGATAGAGCCAGAAGAGATTGAGAGCTTGCAGCGCACTAAGCAAGAAAGTGCTGATAAACTGTGCCAAAGGCCCCTTGTACTGCTCCGTCTCCCAGACTACCCCATAAGGCCCAACTGTCCTAAATTCGTAGAACTCGGAGACAAGAATACGAATGTTTAAATAATGACGCATGTAAATCCAGACGACAACGAAGACACCGAAATAAGGACCAACGAGTGGGTGATCAAGGTAGTTCAGGGTTTTAGAAGTCTGTTTAGTTAGCAATAGTTTCAGAATGGGATATTAGAACTTACTGCTAGGAAGAAGTCACTGATATCATGGGTGGTATACACAGCTAGTCCCATATAGGTGAAATGGAACCTGTAGCTTGCCCAAATGAGCGCCAGCGAAACGATATGATGCCCGATTAGCTCTTTGAAGTCTTTTCGTGGCTTCTCCATTCCAAGAACCAGTACAATGGCTTGTTGTGCCCAGTATGCCGCCTGAAATAAGTAATAAAACTTCACCTCTGGAATCAGAGTTCTGTGAGGGTAGTCTTCGTACATTCCGCGTACATTGAAATACCAAACGGGTGTGAGATACATGACATACATGCCAGTGGGGCCGAGAATGGCGAAATAAATGGCTGTGTACATCTGTTCCATAAATCGGGATTGCTTCGCTCTACTTCTGAGCCCTGCGCGGCGTGCCAATGGGCGAAGCACGGTCTGCATGATAAACTCTCGTGTAAAGGAGAGCACAACAACATAAAACGAGACAAAGGCAAAGTCCCAGAGTCCTTTTCCGTATTTAGGGGCGGTTTCTACCGGACTCCCTGGTTCAATTGGTTGCTTGTAGGACAGAAAGATGAAGCGACTTATAGGATTGGATTCGGTAGGATTGATGATATATAGGCCGAGGAAGATATTGAGGATAACAAAGGGGGTCACCCAAGTGTTTTTGAGGGCGTAGTTTTTCCATCTCTGAAAAAGCGTCTTGGCTTTTCGCCGTTTCGAGAATGGCTTCTTTCGATACTGATCAGCAATCATTTGTAGAAGTTGAAGATGATTGAAGCATTTCTGCAATTTACTCACCTTCAGGAATGTCGGTGATGGCGGTCTCTCATCCCACGTTGCAACAGCAGGCACGCCTGTGTCTCCAGCTCTGATCTCCCCACCCAGGCCGCTCGACTTCCGCCGAGGTTTCACTGTCGGCTGATTGGCGATATCGGTAGACAAGGGCTTCAGCTGATCGCGAGCGTAGAGCTGTGGAAAGGGTTCTGTTCCGGCCGTCATGGTCGCAAAGGAGCTGAGCACGATTTTTCAAGACGGAGACAAATGCGGAATGTTTTGAACTTTTAGCACATTTCTTACTCAATATGAAGATTGCTGACTGTGCTGTACTCGAGTGCTTTCGTAGGCCGGATCTGAGCGGACAAGGTATGCAGCTTCTTACTCAGCCTTATATTTGGTTTGGTGTTCGAAATACTTGCGCAGTAAGGACTTTATCTTACCAGGCGCGTGTACTCCCTACCGAGATTAGCATTGGCTCGGCGGTTCACGGGGTCCACCTACTACCGGCAGCCGGAGAATGAGAATGGTGGGTTCGAGGCGGGTGCCATAAATTTATCCGAGACTTCCGTGGCGCCGGCACCGACACGAACATCGAATATCGTGACGACACTATAGAATTTTGGAGACGGCCCACTATAGATGTGGCAGAATACATCATGCATGTAAGATGTGTTTCGTGATAGCGGCAAATTCGGTTGTCATATGGAAAGCTCTGCATGTTTGATGTCAAAGCTGATTTAGGTAGGTGAAAGCAAAATCTGGGTCTATCTTCGGAGGCCTTGAGGCTGCGATATTATCTGACAATCCCCCCGTAATCTTACACTTACATGAAACCTATTTGCGTCCTCCAAATCGGCGACAAGAACAGCTTCTCTGCATTCAGTATAGAAAATATATACAGCTATATTATGCATTCCTCATTCGCTGCTGAGCCAAAATAACATCCTGTTTCCTTCCATCCCAAATACGCCAGGCTCGTCATACCAGATCCAAAGCCTTATACCCCTTCCCCTATGTTTTGGTGCCCCAACAAGTCATCTCATCGTTAGCCCAAAGCCTAAGGCCCTTTACGCCGTGCTAAAAGCAGTATACACAAGAACATCAAAACTCCTCATTCCTCTGCCGTTCTCCTACGTGCAGGCGCAGGTATTCGTAATACGGGGAGTCCTGACGAAACAGGTGAGCGTGTGTGAGACGAGCCACTCAGCCTAAGCGAGCTGGGCTGAGGGCTTTGGGATGTGCTTTCAGGATTGCGTGGAGTGTCGGCAGGAAAGGTAGAGAGTGCTTGGTGCTCTCTCTGATCCCAATCACTATGTATAGCTGCTGCAAACGACAAGCTACCACGCCTTGTAATGGTCTCTCTGTTGTTAAGTGGGGTAGTAGAGTATGCAGGCCGTGAAATTTGGGGAATCCGAGAGTCATTGCGATTGATATGATCGTCTTGAACAGCTGTGTTTCCCGAGCTATTTGCTGTAGGTTGCGTTACGGCAAGCGGATCATGAAACTCTTCGTCAAGGCTTAACTGTTCCGTCAATTCTTGTATTGTGCGCGCCCGAGTCGGTGCAGGTATTCTTGTCCTCGGGAGATCGGCGACCTCATTTGATGGTCGAGTTTTGTGCTTCAATCTCTCTGCCTGTATCATAGCAAAATCCTCCAGCCTACCTAGAATATCCCAACGGCTAGATGAATCATCGTCACTTTGGACCTCTTTTACTCTAGTCGTATACGCAGATACTTCTAGAGGAGGCGCCTGTCGAGGTCGGTTAAAAGGATTCACCCATTCCATAATCTCCCACACCCTGTTGCGCTGACTTGCTTTCCCCGTGTTTGGTCTCAAAGCATCTCCAGACACCGGTAACTTTCCATCATATGAATCGCTAGGGGGGATGTTCTCTTGAGCCTCAAGATCTGCATTGGCACGTGTCTCGATGTCAGAAGGACGATTTTCGGGAATAGGGTCACTTGTACCACTCGCCGTACCAACAGGATGGTAGCGAACAGCATACACAGTACTTTCGACACTTGCGGAATCCGACCTACTGACTGGTGTAGCGGCGGGGGCTGGGCGTGCGGGCCACTGAGGATTCTGCAAGGCTGTAGATTGCTGGGTTCCGCCCTGTTGTCCAACCTTTGGTTGACTTGTGTTACTATCGAGACGTTGTAGAATTCGAGGTCTATATCGTCCAATGCCGTTGAATGTTCGCCAGGTTCTTCCTGTTCCTGTGGATCTATCACCGCCTCCATCACCACCACGTCGAAGACGACTTGCCCAGGTAACATCAGCTGACGGTGTCAAGTCTAGCATCTCATCGCCGTCGAACACTTCTCTCCCAAGTACGCCGTCTTTCTTATCGTTCCTCTCCAATGCTTCAATTCTTTCCACCCATTCCCAAACAACGACACTTGCTGCTGCTGCACCCACCCAGCGAACATAGTCACCCCAGCCTGCAACATCGGGCTTCGAAATATCAAGGACAAAAAATACGACGGGTACCATTATTGAAATATGTGCTATCAGTGCGATCAGGCAGATGTTGCGCATGCGGCAATGGTAATAGGCGTATCTCTTTTTAGTGAGTCCGTAATAAGTAATCCATGCGCAATAGAGGAGGCCAAGTGCAAGCTGGAAAAGATAGCTGAGTGCCGGTATCGCATCAACGAAGGCGCGAGGTTTCGAATACCCTTCATACACAAAGTTGTTCAGAATCGCGAAAATGGTGTCCAGTGAAATAAGTGCCAAGGCAGTCCATTTGATGATGATCTTCTCTCTTTGACGAGGAAACAGTCTGATGAGTGTCTGGGCTTGTGCCAGCCACAAGAACGTATCAGAGATAATCATCATGATCTTCAATTCTTGGCTATCGAGAACTTGGTCTTGTAATGCCTGGGCATCCATATATCCGAGAACAGTGTACTGGTATTCAGCGATATTGAATGTGGTTGCTGTCGCAATGGTCAATGAAATGGCTACAGTCAGAGCCGCAACTTTTTGAAGCCATGGCCTTCCTCCAATTCCAATGCCAGCTTCTCCACCCGAAGGACCATTTGTGAAGCCACGACGGCCAAGAACCACGGTGCCACCGGATATGAACGTTCTCGGTGTGATGAACAGGATTATAACCAACATATAGGCGATTATAGTTGTGGCAGCCAATGCGTAGACCGCAGGAAGAGTCGAAGCGTAGAACGGATCTCGAAGATCAGAATTCGACAAACTCGTCGTGCTTGTAGTCGCGATCGACAACTCGATGGCATCCGTACAAAGAGGAGTATAGACGACATCTGTTGTCAGTGTGATAGCGACGTCATCGATAGTCATAACACCAGTTGCGGCTATGGTGAAAGGGGTGCACTGCGCTGCAGATGACGATGTAGTAGGTAAAGCTGCAGGGGAGTGCCAAAACACTCCAGCTCTGGGCTCCATCATGTAAATACAGGTAGACGGCCAGCCGCCGCGTAAAAGACTGGAGTAGCCAGCTCAATCTCAACGATCACACCCGTCCATTGTCGAATCTCGGGAAGTCGAAGAGGTCGGTCGCAGGTTCGAATCGTCCTCGTGCTCGAGCGAATTTCAATCCGTGTCGAGAGTCGCGATCAACGTCGAATCACAGAAACCGGCGCATTCGTAAACTATATATACCTGCGATATAGCTCGATAGTGATGATGTAGTATGTGGTGGCAAACCGTTATCTATCGGCGTCGTTGATGTGAAGTCTCGCAGTCATCTCACAGCCCCGAGAAGCAGGGCTAGCCTTTCCCGGAGCCGGATTGGGTGGCGTCGTCGGTATTATGCGGGATTCTCGCACTCCGCAGATATTCAGCCCGGAATAAGGACATGGCAAGAGCGAAGGGCGCTCCTGGTGTCTACAATTGGAGATACTGTTTTCTATCATTTACGAGTCTGGGTTCTCCCCAAAGGGCGGCATTGCACAGCCAAGTTGATATCGCGTTAGCCAAGCCTTAAGAGCACATGGCTAAGAAATGGGGTTCGCAAAATCGGGGGGTCTGGCACTGCTCCGCCAAAGCACTGGCTCGAGCAAGAAGCCAAGCAAAACGTGTGCCTGTGCTGCCGCGGCGGGCGGCTTCAGTCTGCGCAATAAGGCATGTCACGAGGCAAAATCTCACGGGATCTGTTCGCGAAGCAGTGGAATCGTGGGATCCAGAGATCGGGCGCTGGAGTCGTGAGGGGCGTGCATGCATACGTAGCAGGTACTGTACTGTGTACATTGTACAGTAAATACCGGCCGTAGCGCTGAGACGCGACACAGCCGGGCTGGCACTCGCCGGCTGCGCAGGGTGCAGGGTGCTGGGTGCTGGGTGCTGGGTGCTGGCGGGTGCTTAACGTGCGGCGGGCGAGTGGGAGGTGCACCGGCAGTAATTTGCGTCTCAGCGACGATCTGTCGATTGGTTCCCTTACGGCTACAGGGTCCTGCGGACCGGGAACGTGGACGCGCAGGATAGCTGTGTCCCCTTGGCACTACAGGACAAAGTACTACTACAGCATTGCTGCTGCTGCTGCTACTGTTGCTCAAGGATAGAGAGAGACATTGGGTGTGGCCGTCACGCCCTTACGGCTGCCGTTGACGGCTGCTGTACTGTGCTGTGCTATGCTGTGCTGTTGCTGTATGTACTGTGCTGTGCTGTGCCCGGATGCTGCTCTGCCGCGCTCGCTCTCGCTCTCGCACTCTCGCACTCTCGCAATCTCGAACGCCCTCGCCCATCCAGTGATCCAGTGGCCCAGCGCGATCCAGCGACCCAGTGAGTCTACATGCCTACCGAGCCCACCTTGCCTGCTAATTTGGCCTTGACAGCCCCCCAGGGCATATCGTGCCATCTGGCTGCCGGCCTGGCTGCCCGAGACGGAAAGGCACAATCCGAGCAGCTTCGGGATTGGCGTCCCACGCGAGACTCCCTCCCGTCCCCGAATTAAAGCTTGGACTGATACGACGGCCCCCCTGGCCGTTCTCAAAGCCTGAACTTGCTACGGACTGGAATTGTTTCAAATGAGGATTCCCTGGAGAACTTTCAATCATCGCGACACCACGACTGCAGGGCGAGCTCTCATCGCCCACAATCAAAATCACCAACTCTCCTTTCCCCTTCCTCGCCCCTCCGCGGCGGCGACAACGCTGGCCATAGTCGTTCCCTCCTCTCATTCCATACCTTAAGTTCGTGCGCGTACCAGCGTGTCGCAGAATCCCCAGCTCCACATTTGAAGCAAGGTCCATACCACCTCCCGGCCACCACCCTCACGAGCTCCTTCACGAGAAATTCCAACCGTGCCCACTTCTGAAAGGTGTTCTGGAGGATTAAGGAAACTATATTCGGAGACAATTGGCATCTCTGCGTGTTTCCAGGGTTTTTTGGTACATGCAATCTTTAAGCAGACGTTGCGACGGGTGTGCATCAGTAAGACCGCCGTCGAAATAAATAAATACCGAGAGGAAGGAAAGCGACAGAGGACGAGCAACCAATGCTCTTACCATACAATGACGAGACCACAGATAATTCGAGCGGGTTAGTCCTCCAGCGATTGAAGAAGCTCCAGCTCTAACAATTTCCGTTGCAGATACTATTGATCTACAAGACAAAGACATCCCCTCAGCACAAGATCATACCCGGCAGCCGACGCACCCTTCTGCAATAGGCATTGGCCCACCTGCACCACACCAGGCGGAAGCTCTACGAGATGCCGAAGAGGAGGAAGCCCAGGAGCAGACACGAAGCCCGCGAGTCTCGCAAGAGTGGACCAGTTCAGACGGAAACATAAATCCACAAAGAGATCGCTTTAACAACGGTCCTTCAACTACCGGAGGCACAACTTTGAACAGTGGAAATGCCCAGCAGCAAGTCGATTTGGCAGTCGCGCACAATGCCGGGCTTACAGGCTCCACCACCGAAGATGCCGAGATGGCAGACGCAGAGGGGGATGAGGAGGACGATGATGATATGATGGATAAGATCTCGAGTTCTCCGTCGATTGATGATGGTGGGTATTCCCTTCCACACTCGTGGCCACAGAGATTCGATTCACTTTCTCCGGCCGTAACGCCTCTCGCTTCTCCCTTGTTCTTTCATGCGCTGGTCGGGTCATCTTCACCATTTGTGGAGACGCCTGACCACTACCCGTTAAGTTTTACATCTCAGCAGGCCGGCCAAGGGTTGGCTCAGCGAGATGTACGACCTCTTCTTTCTCATGGCCAGTATCAGGAGTCAAGATGGTCAAGAGACACCTCGGCTAGCGACACCAACTCTACATACGATGATGAATGCCTTGACACCCTTGCTCCACTGCCAGACGACTTGAGAGATGATTACTTCATCGAATGCTACGATGACGACTTTGAAGATTTTGATGTGGATGAACTTCTTGTAGTGCAGGGAGACCCCGATCTAGATCACAGCATCCAAAGCAGTGATGAAGAAGAAATAATGACCATCCCTTACGAGAGTTCGGAGGAAGAAGATGACGACTTTCCTTTCCCCGATGATTCCAGATTTGTTGATTCAGGATGGGGTGGAGAATGCTTACAAGAAACAGAGGACATTGATTTCGAATTCGTCTATGCGCTACACACATTCGTCGCGACGGTTGAAGGGCAGGCAAATGCTACGAAAGGCGATACCATGGTGCTGCTCGATGACAGTAACAGCTACTGGTGGCTCGTCAGGGTTGTAAAAGATAGTAGCATTGGTACGTGTACTCGCGTTATGCTATACTAAACTTGTTCGACTAACAAATCTTTGTGTAGGCTATTTACCCGCAGAGCATATCGAGACTCCGACCGAACGTTTAGCACGTCTGAACAAGCACAGGAATATTGACGTAAGTTATCGATTTCTACCTACTCGAATGCCGCTTAACGTGTTTCTTAGCTATCTGCCACAATGCTTGGGGATCAAGCCGAAAAGACCAAGAATCCTTTGAAAATGAAAATCCGTAAGAGGAATGCCAAAACGGTTACCTTTAGTGCACCCACATATGTCGAAGCGTCAGACGTAGATTATTCGACAGACGAGGAAGATGGCGATGGAGACTTCTATGCACCAGATCCGCAGCAGCTCGAGTCACAGCTCTCAGAGCAGGATGATGAAGTTACTGCGGCGGAGCCTAGTACTGAAAGAGTAACAGTTCGGGATGTGGCATATAGTGATGAACCTGTTCGTGAAGCAGACGAAGTGGCACCAAAGACTAATTCCGACGTGTCGAGAACAAGCGACGAGATATTTGACGGCAAGCCTGAAGGAACTAGCAAATCGCGAAACGGCACCGTTCGTAATACTGACTCCTTCTTCAAAGATGATACCGTGGAGACTCGGAAGATCACAATTACACCTAATCTCTTGCGCGATGACTCGAGCATATCAGACCGAACATCCAATGATTCTAAGGAGATTCGACAACGGCCTAGCCTCGATAAGCTAGAGAAAGACGGGGCTGCTGAGAAGAGCAAGGATGACAAGAAGAAGAAAGAAAAGAAACCCGGCATGTTGAGTGGATTATTCAAGAGAAAGGACAAGAAGTCAAAGTTGCAAGATGAGGACGACGAAACGATACTCGGCGAAAAGGGGTCTAGTGAAGAGGCAAGAACTTCCCCGATACTCAGCAAGGATTCAGAGGAATCCGCGCAGCTAGAGGAGCAAGCGTCAAAAGTGCAATCAACACCTTCTCCTCAACGGCAATCAAGCAAGTTACAAAAGCCGACTCGCGTAGATGCAGCAGTTCTCAAGCCGTTATCTCTTCCAGCTGAATCTAAGCCGGTCGAGTCACAGAAAACTCCAGGACCGGAGCGTCCAACTCCAATAATTTCTACCGTGGAACCATCAGTGCGTCTTGTTCAGCCAGATGGGCCGCAGCTTAGCGGAGCACAGTTACAGCAAAGTCGTGTACGTACACCGGAATTAAGCCGTGGCCCATTGGCAGCGCAGAATTATCAAGACGACCAAAAGTCTAGCGGTGGTAGCTTTTCTAAGATCCTCCGTTCTAGAAGTGCTAGCGGTTCAGATCCCAAGCCTGAGAAGCTCAAAAGGGCAAAAGAAAGACTTGATCTTGAGGATTCAGATACCTCAGTTGACGTTTCGCCCGTTGAGGAGGCCAATAGAGAGCCCACCACGCAAGCTCCCCAGAGACCTTCCCTACCTGGCGCGTATCCGGACAGCTATATATCGACTACGCAATATGAAAAGCCTAACGAAAGATTGTCAGAATCACCTGTACAGGTGTCTCCGATTGAGATTTCAGAGTCAAACATACCTGCGCTCATTGTAGACACGTCGAGTCAAGACGAACCATCTTCTCCTATCTCATCGCCATCACCAGAGCTCATTGATGCGGAAGAAGCTCGTGGCCAGAAGTCTCTAGAGAACAAAAGTCCTACTCCAATATCAACACCAACCTGGAGTGATGCTCATTTGAGGAGTTTCTTTGATGATGATACAGACATAAGGGACCTTTTGACTGTGGTTTTTGACAAGTCCGGGGTAGTCCCCGCTGGTCCTGATCACCCAATTACAGGAAAATTGTTCAAGGCCGAGAATGCCAAGCTGGCGGATATAACAAACGTAAGTTAATCGGTACTGATTTAAGTGATTGGACTGACATAGTATAGCGCCTCGACGGCATGTTAGGAGACTGGCTTGCTCGAAAGTCAAAACTAACAGCTGCGCGATGAGAATCAGCTGTTTACAAGGTGTAAAACTTACTCGTTACACGATGCTACGATAACATGATGGTGGAAGCAAGACAATGTTGGCGTTAAGGGAACCAATCACAGCGGGCAACTTGTGATCTATTCATGGCGCCCGTTTTGCCACAAATAGCGATTTTCTTGCATTCACATATTCGCAGAGTTTGCAACCATCAACTCTGTATATATATAGCCAGCCATGGACTTTTATGGAAACCACATCTTTTCAAATCCGGGTGTAGTCGTAAATACTTAATACTGTAGCTTTGACCATGTCGCACAAGTGGTCCCTTGTTCCCTTCGAGTTCCCTGTCAAATCCGAGACCTCTAGGACTCGTACTCCGGGAAGCCGAGAAAGAAGATTTATAACATTTCTATCTAATTTTTAAGAACAGGTGAATTGCTACCATTTCACCACGAAACATCTTCTAAAAGAACTGTCACTATATTCACCAAGGTCAGTTGCATGAGCATGCTGTACCTGTACGACCTCCTCGCTTGCAGCGGATCACTTGTCAAAGTCAGGGTGAAATTTATGGATTGCGGGTCAAAGAGTTGCAAGCGAGTACGCGAGCCGCCGCCCCATAGAGTTTAGAGCATTGGTACGAGCAACCACCTCAATATAGCTACATGTGGAACCGCCAAAGTACTCCCTAACTGATATCAATCCAGCCAGATTCGCAGTCTTCTGGTCGTCAATCGCAAGAATGGCATTCGAATCTGGTACAGCCTACCCAGAGTCCGACGCCGACGACGAGTACGAGCGAAGCGTGCATGACAGCTCCCCCATACTAGCAGAAGACTCCGAAGCCTCCCCCTCAGACTCTGAAGCTCCCTCGTCCAACGAACATACCCCAACTACCTATGGCAAGATCAGCAGTAGTGATCAGCTCCCAGAGACTATAATCACAGAATGGACGGCCGAGGAGTGTGCAGACTTTGTTGGAAGCTTGGGACTACGTCAATATGCAGACCAATTTTTAGGTACGGCGCCTCGTCACTAAATCAGCAATGTCTAGCGGGCGTATGCTAACATTGCACAGAAAATGAGATTATAGGAGAGGCTCTTGTGGCGCTGCAGCATGACGACCTAAAGCAGATGGGCATCACGAGTGTAGGTCATAGACTTACGATTCTAAAGAGCGTCTACGATATCAAGATCAAGCAGGACATCGAATTGGAGAGCGACCATTATGTACCGCTCTGTAAGTCCGAGTCTATCGGGTGGTTTAGGTTTTAAATACTAACTTTATTCCTTACAGCTGCAGACGCGGAAGCTCAGTACGCAACAGCAACGCTAAAGGACATTAAGCAACTAGTCGAACAACTACGACTTCGAGATGAACGTATGAGCATTGCTGAGATAGAACTTCGAAAAATCACAGAGGAGTATAGACGACTACGAGAGGACCTGTTACCGGTCTTCCGGATGGCGAAAGAAGGACAACCACTACCATACCATCCACCAACCGCTAATACCCAAGCATACAACCAGCAGTACGCCTACGATACCTCAAATACAATATCCCCTCCCGCACCTACCCCTTCCTCCACTCAGTCTGGTGGTGGATTATCGAGAAAGTTCTCAACCAAACAATTCTTCCTCGGGTCCACACCTAAAAACGCATCTCCAACACATGCACAACAAGAACGTTCTATGATGGAGCAAGCATTAGATCCGGCTGCGGCTGCAGAGCGGGCCGTTCTCTCTTCTTCGCATCTAGCAGCTATGGGCGGTGGATCTCAACCTGCTACTTCCCCTGGCCTTTCGCCAAATATTCCATCTCCGACATCTCCGCCAATTCCAAACACATATAGTGGCTCAACACTAGCATCACGATCATACCGCTCAGATATGCCTACGCCTTCGGGACGCTCCACCTTCGCTCAAAATGATAACGATACATACCAAGCCCATACTCCACGGGATAGCATAAAACCGGCTCCTCAGTCGCGACGAGCGCCAACACCTGCACCTGATAGCGGATCTGGAAACTCGGCATCAGTGGAAATATTCAAGTCATTCCGTGTTAGTATGGAAGATCCATGTTACAAGGTCCTCCCAGCGGCATTGAAGAAGTACAATATCAATGCTCCTCCGGAACAATATGCGTTATACATCGTATTTGGGGACCAAGAACGATGCCTAACACGTGATGAAAAGCCCCTTATATTATTTAAGCAATTGGACAAGGAGGGTAAAAAGCCAATGTTCATGCTGAGAAAGACGAACGCGCATCCGGAAGCACAGGTGGCCGATGGACCTGGCAGCGCAGGGTTGGATGGACGCCTTCCGCTACGAGGGCAGACTGGCCGCCAAGTACCAGTATATGATCCTCCCGGAGGTATCATATGAGCAACGGCTCACGCGCGATTGATTGATATGTTTGAGCATTTGCAAGCCATGGATGGGAACGAGGGAATTGGGAATTGCCTTTGCCTTTATATGGCTACTGGAGTTGCATAGCGGGATATTATGGAGAGCGAACGAAAATTTAATCTTTGTTTTTTGTGCGGATGGGATTATCATGATCTGAGCCATTTTTTATTTTATTTTTTTTGCTTGGCTCATCAGTATAGTGACGGACGCGTGTGGGGTTCTGAGGGCGTTGGAGGCATCGAACGGATGTGGATGTGCATTGCGAAATTCTTTCGTCGAGAGCAAAAGATTGCACAGAGCTTCCTTGGCACGAGAACGAGAACGAGAATGAGAAAGTAAAAATACAATTGTGTGATTTTGAATGGTTTCTAGACAAATGGATGCTGTAGCGTCGGCTCGGGTGTGAGCCGAAACATCTTCTTGCTATGTATGAGCTGGCCAGGGCTGTGATCGCGATTTGGCTATGAATCTATGATAATATATCGCACTTAGAAGGTCCTCCGTAATCCTGCCATCCTGCGCTCCCACCAGCGGAGCTCCCGGCTCCAACCCCAACTCCCAACTCCCAACTCCCAACTCCCAATTCCCACCGCTCCGCCAAAAAACACGCCCCGCCCCGCCCTCGACGTCCCATGCCGTACGTGACATCCCGAAAGGAGCCGGAACCAGGACAGCGAGTATCCCGCAAGCCAGGCGCGAGAGAGAGAGAGAGTTCTCGTGTCTCCGAGAGGGGCTGGGTGTCATCGCTCGTGCTGTATAGCTTTCGCGCGAGGTGATGTGGGTAAGGCTGGCAGCGTGCGAAAGGATCTGCCTTTTTTTTCCTGCGTTGTTTGCGATTGCTATTGCTATTGTAATAGTATGATGCAATGTGAGTGGGTATGAGGGTATCATGTAATAACGGCTTTGCTTCGCGGGGTACGGCCGTGGGAGTGGAGCAAAAGGGCTCTGGGAACTTTGTGTATGATGCTTGCTTGCTTGCGCAACGCATGGGCGTTACGGACAGACAGCGGCAAGACTGCTCAGTAAGCCATGATGAGTCGGGGCTCTCATCTCCCCATATTCCGGCAAAAGCTCTATTCTGCTCGCACGCAGCATCGTCCTGGGACATGAGCGTGATTCGGATTTGGTTATTGCAGTCGAAGAACAAGCTCCGTTCTCTTGTCATCTTCCTAGCAGGATAGCGATACACACGAGAGCCCAGAGTGTTGAGAGAGCCCGGCTCTGAGCGAGCCTGCTGCTGGGGGAGGCCGAGTAGCCGATAATGTCAAAGGGGCTTCCGCCGCCGCTGTCGGACATTGCCGTTATTTGCTGCTCTTGCACACTCTGTCCGTGGGAGGTTTCTGTGGCGGCTGATGAGGAGGCCGAGGATGTGCTTGTTGCGTCGGTGCTTGATGTAGAAGAGTCGGGGAAGATGAAATGTGACGTTGTTGGTTCGGGATCGCCAATCCCGCTTGCTGATTGGAGTGATGTTGCTGTAGATGTAGTGGAAGATGATGTAGAGTCTGTAGATGCGGCATCTGTAGACGGCACAGTTGTAGAAGCTGCTGTTTTCAGGACAGACGAGGTAGTTTGTACTGCTGGGGTCTCGACCGAAGTTGCTGATTCTTCAGCGGCGGTAGTAGTGGTCTTTTCGGCTTGTGAAGAGGACGTTGTATCTGCGGTTGTTGTTGAAGCGGAATTTGGACATAGGACAGCAACCAAGTCTCCCTGGAAGGCCTTTCCAAGCAAAGTGGAGCTATCCACCGTCGCTCCAGAACATACCGCATTGAGGGTGGTTTGGATAATCTCCAATGACTTAATGCATGAGCTCGAACACGCTGCACCATTCGTGAAGTCGGAGGCGGAACAAGACGATATCGAGCTGTCATATGTAATTTTGCATGCTGTTGAGACGCCCTTTGGGACCGATTGAAAGCTTGCCAGAGATACAGAGGCCTTTACGGTGGATATAATGAGCTGGAGCACAAATGCTCCGAATATAGTTTTCGAGCCCATGCTGACGAGAGTCTGCGAAACTGATATTGAAAATACACGAGATCCAGCTCGAGATGGCCTTCCAACAATCGCCGGACGAAGAAAACGACAAGAGTCGTGCAAGAATACTCGACAATCGAGACCGGTTTCTTCGGAGCTTGAAAATATTACCAAGATGTTAATGGTATGTTTTAATGGTGAGGTCAGATGTCTTAGAGCTGAAGAGTGCGAGCGGGCTTCTGAGACGTTTGGTGTTTGAAATCCCCCGCGCGGTAACGCCCCCAAGCTCGAGCCAAAATGTGTCAGAAATCTACAGGTAGTCGCCCAAATTACCGTTGTAGTATTGCGGCACGGTTTCTTGCATCCGCCAGCTGCGTAGGATATGCGGATCGCCAGTATATGATGGCAGGGCAGAACGCAGAAGTAATGAACGAGTCGTTGACGCTGTGCGGGTGCGGAAGGATGATGATAGTGACCGGACCCGACACAGCGCAGGATCAAGGCTATGCAGATAAAGGATTTATTGGAAATGGAAAACAAAGAATCCTTTTCGTTGTCGTTCGGAAGAAAGAATTGTAGAATAAGTTAGGAATGGACTTCTCGTTGCACAGCAACAAGTCGGCAACACCGCCTCAGCTAACAGCTCAGGTGAGTAGGCTATACAGTATGTATAGAAGATGAGGTGCGTTTGCATCTTGCATGCAGATCTGTTTATACTTATTCTGTCCTCCACGGCTCCCTTTCAGGAGTCCCTCATCCCTGGCCATCCTTGGGGAGGATCCTTCCATCACAGCCAACGAAAAATAGCAAAACAAGCTATGCTTGCCATGATGCGCAGTTATTTAGCCACTACAGGTTGGAAGCTATAGATGCCGTGCTTTGGGCTTCCCTGGTAAACGCCGGGCCATTCTGCTGAGACCTCAGAATGCTCTGCTCAGATCATAGAAGGGCCTGAAACGTGTGTGGAGTTTCGGAGTCGTGATGCGGACATCTTTTTGGGCGTATCAGTTGGTCGCTCCGTGAGTTGAGCCTAATCAGCACCCGGGGCTGGACGATAACGATGGTGATGGTCTGTGCGCATGAAGCTCTAGAGCCGAGAGCTTAGAATCGATGTCGGCTTCACTTTTCCGTCTGAACTGTAACTAACTGCCTCATAATGAACCTCTCTTGTTGATGAGACCTGCTATGCCTCCTTGAGAGGCCGAAATGACCCAGCATGATTGCCCAAGGCAAGATAATCAAGAGGCTTCTCGGCCAGCCGACCAACGACCACCACCCTGACTCCAGCTTGGGATTCGAGACGCGTACAGATCGGTCACTGTTGAGACCAACATTTTCCCAAGCAGCCACCTTTCCAGCCGGATCGTCGATTAACTGCCTTGATAAAAACCCCCCTGGCGACCATGTTGTTGTTGCGGGAGAGAAGGTATTCAAGATACTCAAGATTGATGGCTCAAACATATCAGAGGAGATCGATCTGCGAACGGCAATATCAACCCAAGCCTCTCCCCATAGCGACGGGCTGTCTGCCTTCAACGACCAGCTTAACATCAATGCAGTTCGATGGTCGCATGGAAAACTTGATTCTACAATTATTACGGCATCTGCCAACGGCAGGATAACGCTTTATGACCTACACCGACTTGGAAGTGGTGTGGAGGTTGGCCGCATAAGAGAACATGCCCGACAAGTCCACAAGCTTGCCGTCAATCCCTTTAGAGAATCATACCTACTATCGGCAAGCCAGGACAGCACGGTTAGGCTTTTTGATGTCCAGGCACCACCTCAGGCCCGCGGCGGACTGCTCTTCTACAGCCGGGCCATTTTCCGAGGAAATGCGGATGCAGTTCTTGATGTCAAATGGTCACCAAACGATGGGTTCGAATTCGCATGCTCTACAGCTTCCGGTATCATACAACATTGGGATACTAGGAAGCCGAACTCACCAGTACTGAAGATCAATGGCCATGATAGTGCATGCTTCTCAATAGATTGGCATCCAGATGGAAAACACCTTATTAGTGGGGGTTGGGATCAGCGATGCCATGTATGGGACCTTTCGAAGAATGCAGAAAAAAGACAGAAGCCTAAATACACATTTGCAACACCAGCGCGTGTTTCTATTGTGTCATGGCGTCCTGCGTGTTGGTCTTCTACTGCACAAGCGCACAGAGCCGCTCAGGTCGCGGTTGCCTACGATGATACGAATCCAACGAGGACTCAGAATTCAACGGTGCATATATGGGACATGGCACGACCCAGCTTGCCGTTTAAGGAGATCGCAGACTTTTTGTCCAGTCCAACAGGGATGATGTGGCATCAGCGGGACGTACTTTGGACTGTTGGACGGGAAGGCAACTTTATACAGAATGACGTCGCATTTGCTCCGAAGGTCATTGACCATCGTAGTCTTTCTACTTTTGATTTCTCTCCATCGGGTGAGGTCATTATGCTTCTCGAGGAAAGGCAGGGTCGCAAACGACTTTCAGGTCACGGACCTAAAAACGTTTTATCCCGGGCGAGACAAAATGATAGCCAAAGTCAAGGCCTAACTCCTGATGGCTATCAACTCGGTATAAGTACGAGTGATTCAGAAGAGGATATTGGAGGCAGTTTCTTAGGCACGAAACCGCGCGGCAAGAACTTATCACGTCGCCTTACTACAAAATCTGTCAATTCGATGAGCATCACTCCCCCGTTAGCTAGCGCTGCAGCAGATAGAAGTGTAATGGTGTTGGATGAGGCAGTGAAGATCACTGGTCTATACAAGCCTCAGCAAGTTATGGCCATTGGTCATGCGCCTTCGGCAACTGACCGAGGTGCTTTCCGGTACTTATCAAGTCGTTACCTGCAGCGCATAGCGAGCGATAAACGTGAGCTTGCAACTGCAGGATCGAATGGCCCAGCCATAAATCGGCGAATGGCGCTCATTCTAGAATATTTTGCGCAGTCTGCTGAAATTGTCGGATATTATCGTCTGGCTCAAACTTGGAGAATCCTCGCTTATACAATAGATCTCCTCCTAATTCGCCGTGCTGAGCATCATAGAGAGACCAGACTGGCTCACCATGAGGAAAAGAAGCACTTACGGGAGAAGCAAGAGAAGCAAGATATGAGGGAGAGCCAACGTTTTGGCAATCGATATATGTTTGAAGAGACAACTCCACGCAAACACCTACGTCCAAAATCTCCTACTGGATCTCTTCTTCATCCTGCTACCAAGTCGGTCATGATGGAAGAGTTTGAGAGTACCTCGAACGTAGCCACGCCACTCGCCGGGCCTGTCCGAGATCGAGACCAAGGTCAAATGAAAGGGATCTTAGAAGAAGGAACGATTTCACAAAGTCCCGTGATTGAAAACGACGTCCTTAAACTTCCACCCGCAGCTCACTCGCCAAGTCCAAGTCACAGTGCTATGTCTAACAATGGACAACCCAAGGTAGACTCGTTTTCGAGCGAAGAAGGGTACGACTTCTATGATATGGCAAGCGTTACGACACCAGCTATAGACATCTCCGCTCCGCAACGCAAAGCACCATTAAATTTAGAGATGGGGTTTAGGGGGCATTCTGGAGTGTCTGGAATTAGCACTTTGGCGCGTCACGACTCAACTGAGAGTTTCCAGATGTTCTCTACTTCAGGTGATTCCCATCCGATGAAGGGCCCTAGCCCATCTGAAAGCCAATGGCATAACAGCTTGCACAATGGTGAACCTCGTCCCGAGCCAGAAATTGATTCAAGCTGGGACAGTAGTGTTACTTCTGATCCAAGACATCACCGAAGCTTTGAGTCTGTGGATAGCAATGTTCTTGGCGATGATATGCACATGACAGGGTTGACCACAACACCTTCGCCGCCTACATTTCGTGTGCGAGAAGCTTCAGTACAATCGATATATAACGATGATAGAGTAGATAAAGATGATGCAGGATCAATGACTGATACAGAATCCACCCATTCACCGCCACCAGAAATTGATGAGAGTTCTTCGGATATCCTTGAGGTCGATTATTATCCTCAAGTCAGCGATCAACGATTCATGGCAACAGCGATTGATCCCCACGTTCTCATACCCCGAAGTATTCAATTTGAAACTCAAACAGGCTGTCTCAATGCTTCGATTATGGTCCTTATCTTCAAGTCTCTACTAATTCCCGGCACAATCGATGAGATCCAAGCACCAGCTATTCTTCGACAATACCATCACCGCCTGAGTAGCATGATGCTTTTCACCGAAGCTGCACTTCTTCGAAATCTCTGCTATCCAACCTATCCAACCGTCTACAGCCAGGGTCAAGCAAAGCTCGGACTTGTTCTTAATTATTTCTGCACAACGTGCTCGAAGCCTCTAAAAAAGGCTTCACTCAAGATCGGCCAGCTACTACAACGGTGTGAGAAATGCCAAAGCTATCTTGATGGGTGTGCTGTCTGTCGTGAACGGGAATCGCCGATAATGACTTTTGATCATGAGGTAGATGACAAAAGTAAGGATAAGATTATTGATACGAACATGGCTGCTGCGCGTATCTGGTGGTGGTGTCAAGGCTGCGGCCACGGTGGTCATAGCGCTTGTATGCGAGCGTGGCACTCTGGTCCAGCATTGAATGAAGGTGCAGATTACAGCGATGGCTGTTGTCCGATAGAGGGCTGTCTGCACCCTTGCTTGCCAGGGGAATGGAGAGATGACTGGTTCGCTATGAAGAGCGCGGCGAGAAATGAAGAGTTGAACAGGTTCGTTAAGGAGGGGATGAAAGTTCTCGGGAAAGGAGTTCGCACCGCTAGTGGCGGGGTCAAGAGAGACGTTAGGGAGGCTGGAGAGAGCAAGGCGGTAGAGAGCGTGAGGGGAGCTCTAGTCAACACCATGACTCCCATGGAACGAGAGCGAAAGAAGTCGGTAAAGGTCGTTGCGCCGGGAGAAGAGCATTAGGGCGGATGTATCCATTTGCTTTACTTTACTACATATGGGCGGTGGCGTTTGGTAAGATGGACGTGATGATACCCCCGGCGGATATGGCATTGGGCAGCGTAGCGATCTGGCGGGACAGGCATGGATGGGTGGACGGGCCCTCGGGGATCATCTTGTAACTAACATAGCAAGGCCGTAGGAGATGGCCAGTAATACTAATTCAACACCTCGGATAAATGCCTCTTTGTCTCTGTGGGCGCACGTGGATGACGAGGGTCGTGATGCATCCCGAACTCCGTATCCCGACCGTTCTGAGCTGATGAATTTTCTTTTTTTTTTCTATATGTAAATTACGAGGGATTATAATCACGCGCGAAGAGCTGTATACTGCTCCTGTCTTTCTATGCCCTCCCTCGTCCCTCGTTCCTCGTCCCATAACTCCGGCTCCTGCACGTCTCCTACACGTCTCCTACACGTCTCCTGCACGTCTCCTACACGTCTCCTACGCCTCCTCGGCGCCCTCCAGCCTCGGCTCCCGGACCATGAAGGTGATGCCCTCGACCTGGTCGCCGCCGTAGGCGCGGGTGTCGATGAGCATGTGGGCGACGTCGCGCCAGCCGAGCTTGAGGTAGAGGCCGCGGCCGTTCTTGGAGGCCTCGATGTAGGTGCGGGCGGCGTGGCGGTCGGCCAGGGCGAGGCCGGGGGCGAGCAGGCGCGCGCCGAGGCCGCGGCGCTGGTGCGAGGGCCGCACGGCGAGGATGGATACGACTGTGCGCGCCGGGTTAGTTTGGGTGGGGGGGGGGAGAGGGGAGGGGAGAGGAGTCCGCGCAGGCAACGTGCCGCGGAGAGGACAGGATCTGCAGGTGAAAGAGAGGATGAGATACGCACAGTACATGGTCTCCCTCTCCAGATACTTCTTCTTCGCGTCGCTCAGTCCTTTCCAGAAGCGATCGACCAGCTCCTCGTTCGTGCCCGGCGGGTGGTCGTGCTCCGTCTCCGCTGCCGCCTCGGACGCTGCTTCTGCGGCTGTGAGGCTGTGCGGGTACCACCACTTGGTGAAGGCTACTATCTGTCTGTGGGGGGGGGGGGGGATGTTAGCTGGGTTTGTTTTTTTGTCTGGCTGCTATTTTCTGTCTGTCTGTCTGTTGGTCTGTCTGTATTGATAGAGCTTTTTTGGTAGGATGGTGTTTGGGATCTGATGTGTGGTCTCTTTCTGGGCTTTTCTTTTCTTTTCTTTTTCTTCCACTTGGGATTTCGAGGAGTGGTGTTTTTTCGTCTCGTACTTCTGTCTTTGCTCTGGTTCCTGTGCCGTCACGAGTTCATGACGGCATGGGAAATGAGAAGGATGAAAGGGAGGGAGGAAGAGACGGAAAAAGAGACGGAAAAGAAGACGAAGGGATAGAGAGAGAGAGAGACGAGAGAGAGAGACGAGAACAGAAAGACACTGATCCAGTCTCGTCCCATGCCGTCCCATGCCGTCCCAATCCCAAACCCCAAATCCAAGCCCCACCAATCCCAACCCGCAGCCTGGAATAGCCATGTAAGATGAAATAAATAAAAGCAGATCCCCGGAATCACAAAAAAAAAACCACAAGGATCAGAGGAGCTCTCGAGATAGCACAACCGTGCAGAACAGAAAGAGCCAAGGCCCAGATCCCAGAACCACAGCGCGGGGAAAAACCTAAACCCCAAATCTCCAAATCTCCAAATCTCTCAATCCGCCCCCCCCATCTCATCTCTCTAAAAAAAAAAAGAAAAGAAAGAAAGAAAAGAAAAAGAGAGAAAAGGAAGGGAAGAAAGAGACAGAAAAGGGAACGAAAAGGTCGTCAGAAGAAGAAGAAGAAGAAGAAGAAGGGGGCGACTCACCCGCTCTCGGCATCGACCAGCTTGAACCAGCGGCGGCCGGGGGCGTCGAACTCGCGCTCGAAGTGGCGCAGGTCGTGCTCGCGCAGCACGTCGGCGCGGCTGGCCGGGTGGAAGTGGCGGAAGATGGGGTCGGCGCCGAAGGCGGCGCGGAAGACGTCGACGCACTCGGCCAGGTCGGCCCTGGCGACCTCGGCCGCGGCGAGGCTGGGGCGGTCGGCCATTGCCGCGTTCTGCGTGCTGCTGCTGCTGCTTGGTGGTGAGGGGGGCGGGGGGTGATTCTGGAGTTTGGGAGGTTTTTTGCACCCTCTTTTTTTTTGAAGCGGATCGGAGCTTTCTGGAGAGGGGGTTTTTTCTTCTCTCTCTGGTGGTGGTGCTGGTGGTGTATGTATGTATGTGTGTGGTCTGGTGGTGGTTGATATATATATATATATATATATATATAGATCGATGCGCAAGCCGCCGCACCCGTTTTTTAGTCGGTGGGAGAGCTAGAACGAGAACCGAAGTGCTATCCGCCGACTAGGGCCTCTTTTCCTTCCCTTGGTGACTGACTGGCCGTCCCGTCCCAGCTAGGCCGGCCTCTCCTCCTCTGGGCTCCTCCTTTTTTTTATTTATTTATTTCTTTCTTTCTTTCTTTCGGCTCTCGTCGTCGCAGAGGAAGAAGAGAGATTAAGATAGATAGATAGATAGACTGGAGGGAGGAGGTAGGCAGGTCAGGTCAGTAGGGTCAGTAGGGTTACAGACAGGCAAGGAGACGCACTGGCGAGAGTGATGATGTCGCTCTCTTGTTCCGCCGCCCGTCCCAGACCTGATACAGACAGGAGGACGGCGGCGTCCAGCCGCAGCAAGGGGGTGCGGACGTTGGTGTGTGCGTCTGTCTGTCTGTCTGTCTGTCTCTTCTCTCCTTTCCTCTCCTCTCTCCTCCCTATCCCTTCCCCATCCCCTCCCCTCCTCCCTTCCCATCTTCCCACCCACCCACCCATCCACCCATCCAGAACCCGAACGAAACACAACATCCCGATCCCCAAATCCTCCCTCCCCCAAAAAAAAAAAGAAAACCGCATGCACCTTCCCCATCCAGCACCAGCACGGCGCCCCACCCCTTGCCGTTTTCTGATTCGCTACCCGCTCGCTACCCGCCAGCCCCACCCCTGTCTGTGCGCGCCAGATCTATCTTGGCTTCGGCTTTTCCTGGCTTTCCTTTTGTCGCGCACCGCGTCGCTTCCTCGTCACGTGGCTGGCTCTCTCCTCTCCTCTACGTCTACTTCTATCTCTACCTGGATAAAATCGCAGCAACATCACAGTAAAATCGCAATCACATCGCATCAAGTCGGCAGGGAGAGCCTCTCTCTTCTCGGTCCCCTTTCTCCCATTTTCCCATTTTCCCATTTCCCACTCCCTTTTCCGCTTCCGCTTCCGCTTCCGCGTCCCACCGACCCCTCGCCGAGTCGAGTCACTCGCTGTAAAGCCCAGACTCTCGCCGAGTCGAGTCAACTCGCTGTAAAGCCCAGACCCTCGCCGGGTCGAGTCACTCTTCTCGAGAGGCCCAGGTAGCCAGCCCCCTGGCGTAATGTAGTCACCGCCCGGCTTCTTCTTGTCGTTTGTTGGTGCGTCGCGTTCATGTTCGTGATCATAATTCATCCATAATTCATCAAATCAACCCAACCGTATGCATAATTCATTCCGTCCACCTATCCATCTCACTACCACTTCACCACTTCACCACTTCAGTATCTCATACACGACAAGTCTACACCACACTGCAGACACATATATCAAAATCCAAATTCCACATTCCACATTCCACATTCCATTATTATATATATACTCTTCTCATTCTTCTTATACTCTTCTCATCAGCCAGCGCTGATTCCCCGGGAGCTCGTGTTCGCTGATGAAAATCCATCCCCTCCCACCCCCGATCCATTCATTCATCCAGCCATCCCATCCCGTCCCGTCCCATCCATCCATCCCATCATTCATCAAGACGCCTCGCTATATCGCTTCGAATGTTCAGTTCCAGAAAATTGGAAAAAAATATAAAAATATAAAAATATAAAAAATATACCCGTCATCAGCAAGTGCTGAGAGCCATAGTATGAGCACAAAGATAAGGGGTATCGACAAAATATAAATCATCAAATCGACAAAACAAGATCCGTGCCAATGTAAATCGCACGCCTGCCATCAGACATGATTCCCCTTCACATCTCTCTCTCTCTCTCTCTCTCTCTCTCTCTCTCTTCATCGAATCCTCTTCCCGTCAAGAAACTGGGGCCTCTGGCCAGCAGCATACTCGTCTTGTGGCGGCGCTCTTCTTCTTGCTTCAAACGCCGCCTTCTCTTCTTCCGAGAGTGCAAACGCCTTCTTGAGCCATGCGAATCCACTCCTCTTCTTCTTGACCTTTCTTCCACCTTCCGTGACGACTGTCAGTTGACTCGCATTCGACAGGCTGGTCCCGGATGAGGTGCGGAGACCCGAGTTCTCATGTACGGGTGCAGCCGTCCACGGCCGCTGGAGTGGCGAGTTGGGACTTGCTCTTACAGGCCGGAAGTGTTGCTGGTCGGATCGTGGCGATGAGATGTAGGTTGAGCCAAAGTCGTGGAGAGGAAGATTAGCAGAAGCAGAGCCGGGTCGGAGTTGTGAGTCTCCCCAAAGTTGAGCCTCGGGGCGAGACCGAGACTCAGGCCGGACTTGAGAATCTGGCCGGAGTTGGGATACAGGTCTGAAATGTGATTCGGGCCGTACTTGGGATTCCGGGGCAAGCTGAGAATCCAGGCGCGCTCTAGACTCGGGTCGATAACGGGAATCAGGCCTGAAGTAAGAGTCATTTGCCGGGTTATTGATATGAGAAATATTCCTATCAGCATCCGAGAAATACGCAGAGTCTAGGGTAAGGTGAGGAGATGCTGCAATCGGGTCAAGCCTCTTCTGCTGAGGAATATCCTGCAGAGAAGCCGCAGGAGGATTGACCTTTCGTTTCAGGGAGAATCGTTTCCTAAGAGAAGATCTACGAGGCATTTCCGGTAAAGGCGCCGGTGCAGGTGCAGGTTCTGGATCTGGTACTTGGACCCGTGCTCGCTCAGGTGGCGGGGCAGGAGAATATGTGCGGGGCTGTAGGGTGAAGGGAGCCAATTCGAACTCCTCTTCTTCCATTTCCATTTTCGCCTCTGGCTCTGGCTCTGGCTCTGGGGTCCGCTCACGCTCAGACACATACTGAAAGGCTGGGATAGTCGCGCGAATGGCTGGCGTAATCATTGCTGGGTTTGCTGGTAAATCCTTAGTCATGGACAATATAGATAGGCGTGAATGACGAGAGGCATTTGGTGGTGATGATGGAGGTGATATAGCTGATGATCCGATTAACAGACCTGGTGGCTGGGCAAACTGCTCAATGTAAGCGCAAGGAAACAGATAGGATAACGAAAGCATACTCTTGTCTGTCGACTAACTTCTCCAGCCCGCCGATCCATCTCGGCAACTATTGATCCCAGCTGTACCAAGGCAACCCCGAGACGATTTCCCTTGGTCTGTAGCGAAACATATGCCTTGTACCAGCCATCCGCATTGCCCTTCATAGCATCAAAGACCCTCTTCATATCAGGTCTTTCCTCCTGCCACTCCATCTGTTCCTGCTCTTTGGCCAGGTATATAGCAAACTCCTTTGTAGCATCCAAGCCATGTTGGACATCCACGAGAGCATCCCTCATGGCTGACGCGGTTCGAGTGATGATGTGCTCGATCCTTTCATTGCCGTCGACTATCTGTAATCGGAACTGCCGGTCCTCGAGCATGGCATCAAAAATATCCACGTTCTCGAGGGGCATCTTGAGATTCTTCAGACGATCATCGATATCCTCTTGAGCAAGGTCGAAATCCTCCATGGTACTCTCGAGAAAAGTATCCACTTCGTCCACATGGCCCTGCAATATATTGAGAACCTGCTCATCGTCCTTCGCAATGCCATTGAGGAGCAGATAGATGCCAAACGAGATCTGCGCCATCAGCTTCCACAGCTCATGGTATTTCTGCCCCGGCTTCCGCTTCCACCTCGACGCATGCGTCTCCTCAGATGTGTCCTGTTCCAACAATATTTTCCTCCTCGTCTCCACATCGCCAGCAGGATTCTTCAGGATGGTCGGTGTCGAGGCCCGCGAGGCTTCTCGCATCGATTCGGCAAAGGCACCCTGCATAGAAGGGATAGGATGAATGGGGACCTGCAATTCCACGTCGCCATTGTCGCCGAACGGATCCATATCGGGGTGGTGATCAGCTTCTGGCTCGAGGATGATCGGAAGAGACATGTCCTTGCCAGCAAAGAAGTCGTGAGACTTGATTTCGTGGACGGCCATGGCGCCTGGAAGTGTGCTCCAGCAGTCGTGCTACATCAGTTTACGCGTGTCGCATTGGTATGCTGTACAAGTGCCTCTTGCCGACGGACAACCCACTGCTGCTCTACGGAATCTGGCTCGGGAGTGGAAGGACGGGCTGGTATGGTAGAAGAGGTTTGCGTGGTACTCCTGGATGCTTGCAGCAGGGCAATTTTCGGATTGCCGTGGTGACTTGGCTGGTATTTTGCTCGGCCTTAGCCAGGTACCAGAACGAGCGGCGACGCGCCGTCCAGGGATGGAGATAGCGCACGAGGCTACTGACGGGATGAGGTGATTCGCGGATTAGTGGGCGAACTGTGCTGCACAGGGGATTCTCAGGCTCTCGGATGGTGAATACCACCACCGAACTGGGCATGTGAGTGTGCAAGTGTGTAAGTATATCAGTGTTCCGCATATGTGTATGCGTGTATGTATGCATGCATATGTGTCTGTATGGCAGAATCGATTGACGGGTGGTGAGGGAGTGTATACACACAATATAGCACTCAAGCCGCAGGCGATCCAAGCAAAGCTATTGCCGTAACGCGACAGCAGCGTGGTTTGCTTGCCAGGCGTACATATGTGTACATGTATATATATGCTGTCCTGTACAAGTACACACATCCAATGCCGGAAGTGGCCCTCTTGGAGCGATGACGGTTGAATAAATATATCCACTGTGGGATCTCCAGCGGCAGCATACGCTGGCCAGCGGCCCACGGGCTGGGCTGCTGGCGACTCAGTGGTGGGAATGAGCACCGTGAATAGAATAGAATGCCAATACCGCGACGTGAATAGCGCAGATGGCCTGGAATGGCCCGGAGTGGCCAGGCTGTGCGGAGCGGGAAGAAGCCCTAGACGGCGCTGGCGGGCGCTTCTGTACAGGCGGCGATGCCCTGCCAGAGCCGGTCGAGCCTGTCTGGCGTCGCTGTCTGGCTGGGCTGGTCGCTGCAGCCGAGACGGCACAGTAACGTGCGGATGCTCCTTTCCTTCCTGGTGGCATTCTTGATGTTGCTACTATATCATGTCTGGTACCACAGCTCTACACCACAGCTCTACACCACAGCTATAAACTGCAGCCATTACAGCCAGCTCGACAATGCCCGGCCGACCTGAACCTTATCCAGGCCACGGTCCATTCTAGCCGCGGCATCCCGACTCTACACTCCGTGCTGCACATTGTCTGCAAGGGCAATACGAAGCTTGGCTCCTGCGTCTTGGCCCGTGGATACGAGGCAGCGAGGACGGAGTACAGAGTACAGAGCACAGAGCACATCTCAAGCCTTCGCTTTGTCCCAGGGGAGGACGAGGTCGAGGACAGTGGACTCGCAACAGGCCTGTATATCATCCCCCGTACCAGGAGACGAAACCAAACCAAACCCCATCCCCTGAGCCCTGAGACGCTCCTCTTGTATATATATGTATGTATATATATATATATATATATATACAGCACCAGAGCAGACAGACATCCACAAGGTGTCGTCGCTCATTACATGCTCCGTCTTGGCTGAGATAGGTAATACAGCCCACGGCCTCCTATCGCCAGGCAACTGGATGCCCTCCTCCATGGCGTCAGCGACTCCTCTCACTCGATCGAGTCGCCGCGTGCATCGATACTGTAAAGCATCCCTTCTCACCCGCCAATCGGCCAGGGAGCAAGCAAAGAACCCAGCAGCCCGGTATCTATCTCCACCCGCCGAGGCCTCTGATAACCCAATGCCTCGCACAGACACCTCCTGTGCAGACAGGCCTCTTCTAAATATATCTGTCTACCATCCCTCCCTCCTGCTTCTATTTCTCCGTACTCTGCCCCATCCCCCTCGCCATCTGCTGTATCTCACCACCATCACCACCATCACCACCATCCTGACTATCCTCACCACCACCACCACCGTTAACACGATCACTGTCCTCACCTACCACCTACCACCTCCCTCCGCTCCCTACACCCAACACCCACGCGTCCAACACGCACAACCACGCGCCTGCACCACCCAACACCACCCATCCACCCACCTCCCATCCACCTCCCATCCACCTCCCATCCACCTCCCATCCACCTCCCAGTCCCAACCCATCCCTCTGCCTCCCTACTCCCACCCATCCCCTGCGCCAATCCCAACCACTTCCCACCCATCTCCACCCCGCCCACCCAGCGGCCCGAGATTCCCTCCCAAGCGCCCACCCTCCCAAGCGAAACCACACCCGCCAGCTCCCCAAGCCCAAGCGCAGCCGAGCCAAAGCGCCCGCCCTCGTCGGCCTTTGAAACGGCAACGCCAAAAGGCGCACAGGGCTGCGCAACAACCCACCCGGCCCCATCCCGCACCGCAAACCACGCGTCGTCGCCAGTTACCCGAGCCGCCGCCGTCGCTGTCGCCCCTCCCCTTCCTTGCCTCGCGCCTCGCTTCTGGAGATGTCCATCCTAAGATGTTCCAGCCTTTTTTCCTCTTGGTTCCTGTTCCTGATTTTTTTTTTGTTGGCCATGGCTGATGCTATGGAGCATCAGCTCAGGTCTCCTCTCGCCCCGTAATGGTTAAGACGGGACTCAACCAAAATTAAAAAAGAAGAAAAGACACGACTGCAGAGAAAGGCATTTATATGTCGAGTTGAGCCTCTCCTTTTCCCTCCTCTCTCCCTTCCTACTCATCTATCTCATCTCACTCTCATCCATCCATTCATCCATTCAAGAAAGAAAAAAAAGAGTGCGTCCATCAGCAAAACTCCCTGTTTCGATCCCATCTCCTCCCAAGAGAAGAAAGAAGAAACTTCTTCTTCTTCTTTCTATATCACATCCCCCCCTCCTCCCTCCCCGCATCTCGTACGCCGGCACACGCCCAGCCCAGCCCTGCCTCGCTCCTACGCTAGAAGCGCAGATCTCACGGGCGCCGTGAAAGCTTAAGAAGGAAGAGTTATACGATAGTAAGCCCAGCAAGAGAGATCTGCAGCCGCGCCGCCCGCGGAGAGAGACAGGATGCTGGAGAATAAACGCTTCGGCTTCGGCACCGACGCCTTCGACCCGGGCCACCGCTTCGTAACGTCATGGCTCCTGACGCCCTGGGTCCTGTTCTTCTTCCGAGCCACCTTCGTAAGCCGCTCTGCTCCCCTTCTCTCTCCCTCCCTCCCTCCCCTGGCTTCTACGGCGGGGCGGGGAGTGATGATGATAATGATAGATGATGTATATGTATGTATATGTATATTAATCAGCGAGAATATAATAGGCCTTCTATACCTTCTTCGTTCTCATCTTTAACATCATCTGGGTATCCACCCAAGAAGCCTACGGCGGCGCCTATACCGCCCGGCTGTCCTTCTCGTACTTCACCATCCTGTGCTACGTGAGTCTATCCTCCAGATCCCTTCTCCGTCTCCCTATCCTGCCCCTATCCCCCTCTCTGCTCTCACCCTACCCGCCCCTCCTCCAGCACACACGAAAAGAAAAAACCCCCAACTAACACCCCACCAGTGGGGCATGTCATTCTACTTCCTCATCGCGTCCGTCCACACCTTCACCTACGCCCGCACCGGCACCCCGCTGCTCGCGCGCCTCCCGCGCCCCCTCCAGGCCCTGTACTCGCTCCTCTACAGCACCGTCACCACGTACCCCATCCTCGTGACCACCATCTACTGGGGCTGCCTGTACTCGGGCACCTGGTGGACCGACCCCTACTACGCCTGGTCCAACGTGTCGGAGCACGCGCTCAACTCGGCCTTCGCCGTCTTCGAGCTCGCCCTGCCCCGCACCGCGCCGCCGCGCTGGATGAACCTGCTCTGGCTCGTCGTCCTCCTCGCCCTCTACCTCGCCCTCGCCGAGCTGACGCACTACACAAAGGGCGTCTACGTCTACGACTTCCTCAACCCCCTCGCCGGGAGCAGGACCACGGCCGGCTACTGCCTGGGCATCGCCGCCGGCATCGTCGTGCTCTTTGTCATCACGCGATATATCATCTGGGCGCGCAAGTGGCTCACGGAAGACAAGGCGGGCATGGAGGGCAGGCTCTTCGGCCCGAGGCCCGTGGCCGACGACTGTGTCGACGTGGAGAACGTCGTGATTGTGACCCCTTACGAGAAGTGATGCCTCTGATCCAAGGTCTCGATCGTTGCAATTAACCTACCTACCTATATATACCCCGGAAAGCATCTCTTGGCGCACGGGGGCATATGTCGCGTGCACATAGTTATATTGGCGGGGGAGCTGGATATATACCCCCCTATATCCCACTCATATGGAGCATTTAAGACTTGAAGAGTCTTCTGGTGGATGTCTGGCCACTAGGGCTGTAATAATTAATAATAAAAAAGAAACTTGACGAGCTTGATAGTCTTTACTTGGCTTGATTGATTTGATTGTATAACCATTTGCAATGAGTGTGGTTGGGGTCTTGATAGGGCTGATATCAGTTCCCATATGATGCCTTGCGAGCACCCTCCGCAAAACACGCCAACAAGTTCTTGATCATCATCTTGAATGGACTATTCACACGCGCATATATGTGGGCTTTGCGTCTAACAAGGTGGCAGCCATCTCTGTGGCGTCTCTTCCTTTTCGTGCCTAGCGATGATTATCGCGATTGAAGATTGCCATCGTTGACTGTTAGCCAAGCCCATGAGCTCGGATTTATACCATTGTAGCCCCGGACTTCTAGACGTGGCCGGATGGGCTTGACCCATAGTGTGTCTGTGGGAGCGCACTGAGCCTCGGGCATATTTCCCAATCTTCCCTCGCTGGCTACGCGTCTGAATGGCATGACGTGAATACTCAACATCTTTATCGCTTGGGTATCATTTCTCGAACTTATCTCCTTAATGCATATGTCCCCTTCCACGTTGCCTTCCTCTCTCACCTCCGGGCCATCGGCCTCTCCCACCTCCTCGGCCACCTCTTCCTCCACCAAACCTCTCTCTTTCTCTCTCCTCTTCCCGCTCACCAGCCTCTCTAAGCCTTGCCTGCTCCTCGGCAATCTCTTCCGGATCTCTCTCAATTCTCACAGTGGGCGGCTCTAAATCAGTTGGCCACTTAGGATGTGCACCCTCCTTACAGGCCCTTCCATTCGGACAGAATCCAGCAAGATAGAACCGACACAGTTGTTTCCTAGTATGTTTTTTTGCACACCTAGGTCCTAATGGGCAAAATCCTCTCTCATAGTGTGGGCATTGTGGCAATTTGCTAGCCGGATCGACATGTAAATATAAGCACTCGTCTCCATTCGAACAGTATCCATTCCTGACGAAGAAGTTACATTCAGGCATCTTCCTTAGATTGTACTCGTGAAGGAACTCGCAATGTTCGCCCTTTTTGCAGAGACCACGTAGCCAATGCTTGCAGACCAGGTTGTTAAAATTTGAGCCAGTGATGTGTTTGTCGGGACAAGAGGTGCCCAGTGGGCAATGCCCTTGCACGAAGGCTTTGCATACTGGTCGATCGGGATCAAGTCCAAAGCGATACGTCTTTAGAAGGAAGGGAGAAAATGAAAACTCGTATTTGGGAGCTTGATGCTCGAGAATTTGTCGTGCAAGGTCGGACGGCCCTGGACCTCGTGAGATGACAGACATGGCTGGGCGGGGGCTGGAGCTGAAGGCGAAAGATGAGATGAGAAGTGATGTAGATTGACTGATGGTCTATTTGGAGGATCAACAAGTAACAACGGCGGCTTGCTTGCTACCCAATATGTCGCAGCTGTAACTGTGGTGCGGGAGAGGAGCCAAGGTCTGAAGATACCGCGTAAGATCTGCAGGATGGCAGCTGCAGTTGTCAAGCAGTCGTACTCGAGAAGTGTGTGACTGTTGACAGAAAATGAGGCGTTCTCAGGTGCTCAGCAAGGATACTAAGGATGGTGATCCATGAGCTGACCGTCAAGATATCTTATGCTGTGGCGAAACGGAACGTAGTTGAGCTCCAGCTTGGAGCAGAGTCGCGGGGAGCGTTGAGCTGCAGACCACGGAGTGCCTCACATACCAGGCTACAACGAGACAACAATAAGCGAGGCTCTACCAATATGGAATGGTAGAAACGATCTATCACTTTTCGAATACACCTGTACTGTACTTGTACAAGCATCTGAGATCAACATAGCGGGAACAATTAACAATTAGAACTTCACGGGCTGTGAGAGAGCAGGCGAGCGCAAGGGTGTCGGGTCTTCTTGTCCAGCTCGGTCTTGGACATAGGCAGGAAGCACTGGTAATTCTACATGGTGATCTTTCCTTGTGGATATCTCCTGTAGGCCCCGTGAGAGACTACTTACGCATACGCCTTCTGAAGACCCAGGCCATTCTCGCACTTATGCACACACGGAAGTCAACCCCCTTCCGGAAAGCCTGTGGGCGACTGCTACTGCCGTACAGTACTGTAGTATGGGCGTTCGGAATTGAAATGTGTCGGAACGATTGGTGATATATCACACTTGCCGCTCGGTGTTGGCCCTACATCACGTACTGTACGTCCAGGATGTATATCGGATCATTATCGATGCATGTACTACAATCGTCTTGGATGCATACTGTATATTAAGCGGCCATGTCATCGCTGGGCAGCAATATTGCTCTGTAGAGTCCCGGATGTCAATTGATGCTCGTAAGCTTCAGGGCTCGATGGTAACTGACGCATCCAGCCAGCCCTTCCATTGTGCGTCGAATGGGGGATGTGCTGGTTCAGGGCAGGCTCAGTGTCAGGGCAGGCTCAGTGTCAGGGCAGGCTCAGTGTCCAGGGCACTCCAGCAACAGCGCAGGCCCATGCGCCACCGTACAGCCTCATTCGCCGTGTTCTGGGATGTCATTTATGCATGTCAACGCTGCATGTCGCCAGCAGCATGGCGACAGGGCAAAGACACGCCTATCCTATATTGACTTCTAGAGGTGTTTCGCCCGGGCCTGCCTTCCCACATGCCTAGCACTGTATTCCTCATATCAGACGATATAATATACTCGAGTCCCACGTGCCCTGAAAAGATTGGTGATAAGACGCGGCACACAGGCATGATTTGCTCCCGCAACAGGGCTCAGCTTCACCGCAGCAGAACCCGTGGCTGATCCTACCCCGCCGAAGCGCCGTGGCTGCTGCGTTCCACATATGTGGACATATGTGGATGCACACTGCGCTTGGATTTACTGTAGCATGTATAGCATGTATAGCATGTATCGCATGTATCGCATGCATCGCACGCATAGCATGTACTGTACAGCATGCAGAGCTGTAGCTGCATGCTAGCTGCTTTGCCTGCTCCTGGCGTCTTTGGCTGGCACTGTGTCCTGGCTACCTGGGTCTTGGGGCCAGGAGATGCCAGCAAGCGGGCTTTCCACCAGCCTGGTCACGAAACCAGCAGCCGCGATTCCACAGGCAAGTGGCCGCAACAGTGCACGTCGCTGCCGTCTCGAAGCATTCAGACATCTTTGTACAGTACGGTGCCAGGTCGGGATTCGGCGGGTGTGGGGGGGGGGCACTGGAGGCACAGGAGGTGTCCCTCCCAATCCAGTGCATCCAACATCCAGTACCCTGGCATGTTTAGGGGGCCAGGTCAGTCATCGCTGATGAAGATCCAACGGCCTGCGCCCTTACGTAGCCTTCAGCGAGCTGCCCTCCTTTAGCCGGTCTGCTACGACGCTCAGCGCTCTCCACGCCTCCTCCGAGAACCTGGCACTCTGCCCAGTCCGTACGTACAGAGGCCTCCTAGAGTGGCCTCCACCTCCTTTCCTGTCTCGCTCGTCGCAGCTTTGTTGTTCCTCATTTGTCGAAAACTTGACGCCCATGCCCATCCGTTTAGGGCTCAAGACAGACCACTTGGCTCGAGTACACTCGGCATGGTCGCTTTATGGACTGTCCCTGGGTACAGAAGAGCCTTGGTGCCCAGGTAATGTAGCTACCTGTACTTGGTGCAGTCGATGCCTGACCTAAGGTATCTATCTAGAAGGACCTAAGCTCCGCCAAAGATCGTCGAAATGGCAGTCTCACCTTGCCTTAGTAGGTGCTTTTAGCTCCGGCATCTGGATATCACGCATTCCTCGATCTCATCCCATAATTCCCACGATCTACAGCATTATGCCGTCATCCTGTTATTTTCTTTGCATTACATGAATTTGTGCTCCTTGTGAACTGGGGAGTTAAGCAACTCATGTCTAGAGCTATAAGTCGATATTATCGCTGGAAGCTCGTCTGGGAGACAGTAGGCCGGGAACTCAAGGATTCAACATCAACAAATCATATCTAACTCTTCGGCGTCTTGAAGCAATTCAGGTAATTGCCACTGAGTGCTAACGGAATCTAACTCATCAAGACAACACAAAAAGGCACTTGGCCTCTTCGCAATGTCGAATATCCCATTTGGTCCCATACCTCCGCCGATCCCTTATGGGTCAAGGCCACCTATTCCTTCTCGACGACCTTCAGTTTCAGACTTTGGGTCGCACATTATGTACACTAACGCTGTTTACTACCCCAATTATCGAGTATATCGTGGAGAGACGCCTGCAATGCTGAATTATAACTGCATAAGCCATGTCTTCTATGCCTTTGCTCATGTTCAACCGGATGGAAATGTCTTTGTGGGTACCCTAACTGTCCCACTCGCAGGTCTCGATGTCTAATTATTTTAAAGCTCAGCGACGAATGGGCTGATCTCAAGATGGATGTTGATGGAGTGAAAGGGTGCTTAGGTTCTTTCATGATACTAAAACAGCAGAAACCACACCTCAAGGTAATTCTGTCAATAGGAGGAGGCAATGCAAGTGGAAACTTTGCTGCTGTAGCTGCTACTGCGGGAACAAGAGACAACTTTGCTAGAACAGCATCTACACTAGTGAAGGAGGCTGGGATTGATGGGCTGGACAGTAAGTCACCAACTCCTGTGTGATCTGGGTAATCTAGGCTCGCCATGTAGGAAAAGAAAGCTGACGATTAAAGTTGATTGGGAACATCCCTCAAATTCTCAGCAGGGACGAGATTTTCTATCTCTTCTAGCAACAGTCCGTCTGTACCTTCCTGATGAACATTACCTATTGACAGCTGCTCTTCCTGCTGGACAATGGGCATTACAAAACATCGATCTTTACAAGTCCCAGGACTATCTTGACTTCATAAACCTCATGGCATATGATTTCACAGGGTCATGGACAGCAACAGCTGGTCATCATGCTCAGCTACTTCCTGGTAACAATAATGAGCCCTCTGGCTCGGCTGCCGTCAGCTATGTCGTCTCAACTGGCTTTCCATCTAAAAAAATCCTATTAGGCGTTCCTGTTTACGGAAGATCCTTCCTTGGAGCACAAAGTCCAGGTGACAGGTATAATGGTCAGGGTGGTGAAGAGGGAACATTTGAATACAAGAACTTACCAAGAGCCGGAACACAAGAAACCGTCGACTTTGCAAGAGTTGCTGCTGTATGCATTGGCGGAGATGGTGGGTTCGTCACGTACGATAATCCTCAGACTGTTGCCATCAAAGGGCAATTCTGCAGAGATCAACAGTTAGGAGTGAGTTGTCCCTGTATTTAAAAGGTCAAAATCAACACCAATAATTCGATCATGTCGATAAGTCCAACTTTTTTCCCTCTTCGCATCTCTTTCAAATCCTCATCGTCGCTCACTAACTTTATACAAGGGATTGTTCTACTGGACAGGTACGGCAGATGTTCCACGAGGGCCAAGAAGTTTGATCGAGGCAGGTTTCAAATCTTTGCATGCAACTTGATTGACAATTTAAATTTTATATCTCTCACGAGCATCAAACAAATGCCCTCAAGGGTTTCTCAATGGGTGGTTAGTGTCATAAAAACTATGGTTGTGTAAAATGTTGACAGTGAATGCTGAGAAATACGCCAACGGGAGGTTAAATCATAATCCTATAGTTTTTAATAATGTGCTTAATTTAATATTGGCTATTCTTATAACTTTATCGAATTAGTACTTTAAATTCAATATGATGTATATGAGGAAGTCCTGGAACTCTTAATGAATCAATGCTCTTTGTGCAATCTTAGATTCATAACTTTATGAACACGCGAACATCTGTAAACCTCAAGGTTGCTAAAACCACAACTACGTATTTCTACTTTCTTTAACATCTTTCCTGGGCGCAAACGAGTTCACCGTCCCAAACTGCTCCCAGAAGCTAAACTTCTCGGCATGAATGGCACGTCCACGGCCTCATCCTTGGATGCTGGTAAGAACAGCAAATTACCCCAATATCATCCCAACGCCTTCAAGAGCTAACCACCTCTTCTGTACAGCCGACTATGATCCAATCAACCACCTTAATGCCATCTTTTCCCACCCTTCCACACTCAGCTCCGTGACGCAAACCGCGTCTGCACTTGAAAGCTACCAAAATGCACTCGACACCGACATTTCCTCCCTCGCAAGCGCGCGCTCCTCGTCCTCGGCCTCCGACCCTCTTAGCCGGATGTCCAGCGCGAAATCCGACCTAGCAATCCTCTTCCGCAAGATCGAATCAGTACATAGCCGCGCGATTGAGACTGAACAGACCATCACGTCTATGACGGCCGAGATCAAGCGTCTGGACAACACAAAACGCAATCTTACCTTGTCTATGACGGCCCTGAAGCGGCTGCAGATGCTCACGACGGCTTATGAGCAGCTCAGGGGACTAGCCAAGAGTCGGCAGTATAGGGAATGCGCGAGTCTGCTCCAGGCGGTTATACAGTTGATGGCTCATTTTAAAAGCTACCGAAGTATAGACCAGATTGCGACTTTGAGCAGGAACGTAGCGGATCTTCAACGCGAGCTGGGAGAGCAGGTGTGTGATGACTTTGAGATGGCGTTTACGAAGGGAGAGGTTGCTCAGAGGAGGGGTGTGTTGAGTGAAGCGTGTCTGGTTATGGATGCGTTGGGAGAGAATGCTAGGTCACGGCTCGTGACGTGGTATTGCAACACGCAACTGAGAGAGTACAGGCAGGTCTTTAGAGGCAATGACGAGGCTGGCAGTTTGGATAACATCGGCCGGAGATACAGCTGGTTTAAGAGGATGCTAAAGACCTACGATGATGAGCATGCTGCCATCTTCCCCGCTTCGTGGAGAGTCAATGAGATGCTGGCAAATTCATTCTGTGAGGGAACACGAGATGACTATAAGGGGATTTTAGAGAGGAGCATGAGGAGGACCGATGGTCAAAGCGTGGACGTTGCTCTGTTACTTGGCTGCCTTCAAGAGACGATGGACTTCGAGCATAGCTTGGAGAAAAGGTTTGCTAGTGAGCCTAGAGAATCGATTGATACACTGAGCTCGACGGACGAAAGGCCTCAAACCTTCGACAGGTCTATTTCGGAAGCCTTCGAACCATACCTCAGTCTATGGGTTGAATCACAGGATAAGCAGCTTGCTGCTATGATACCCAAATACCGGAATCAACCACTCCTCCCAGCCGACGAAGAGTTCTCTCCTCAAGGTGTTATCTCATCATCTATCGAGCTCTTCCATTTCTACAAGGTCACGCTGGCCCAGTGTGCGAAGCTGTCGACTAGTGAGCGACTCCTGGATCTTACAAAGACATTTGCGAAATACCTGGACGAGTACGCGCAGCAGGTTCTGCTCTACTTCCTCCAACGATCTGGTGCCCAGGGCGCTAAGTTACATGACATTATATTAATACTTAATACGGCAGATTATTGGTATACAAACAGCCTTCAGCTGGAGGAGAATATCAAACGACGAATCGATTCGGACTTTGCACCAAAGGTAGACTTATCTAGCCAATCCGACACCTTCATGGGCGTTGCTAGCGCGGTTGTCCTTGCGCTTGTCCACAGAGTCGAAGTGGATTGCGATTCAAGCTGGAAGGAAATGCGCAACACAAACTGGAGCAAGATGGAGAGTGTTGGCGATCAGAGCTCTTATGTAGCTGAGCTCTTGAAACATGTCAACAGTCAAGCAGAAGAGATTCTCCATCTGGTCCAGAAGCAACAGTATGCTAGGGCATTCTGCGACAATCTCGTGGAACATCTTGCGACTACTTATATATCTAATATTGTACAATGCCGTCCGGTTTCCGAAGTTGGCGCTGAGCAGGTAGGCATTAATGTTGTTCTTAATGCTTTCATATACTGACGACTTTCAGATGCTCCTTGATAAATATGTCCTCACTCAAGATTTCTCGGGTTTACTATCTTACTCCCCTGCCGCCGCTGCACATGGCCCGCCTACCAGCTTCATCAAACGGGTCTCACATATCATGGCACGCCTTGATCCTCTTCTGAAGACACTCCAAGTTCGACCGTCACCTGCCGAAGGTCTTGTACAAGCTTACCTTATCCATATAGCTGATAAATCGGAGGCCAACTTCAAGAAAGTCTTGGAACTCAAAGGTGTCAGAAAACAAGATCAGCCACACCTCGTGGAACTTTTCCAAATCCATCGCGATAGCCCACGGAGTGGGGGTGGGGGGGTTGAATTAGTTGCTAGCTCTCCGTTACTGACATCACTTATAATTGGCGGTGAAGGAAAGGGAGGTATTGCGAGCTTGGGACTAGGTTCCGGTGCCGCAGGAAGTACAAGCGGGCCGCCTCCTTCAAATGTACGATTCGACGCTAGCACATTCGGGGAGAAGTTGTTCTCGGCAGCCAGAGATGGAGTAGAAAGAATTGGAACTCCTGCTCTATCTGGATCTGCAGGACCACATATCCGGGAAGGAAGTGTGGAAAGAACACCAGAGGGAGAAGCCAGAGTAGGTATGAATGAAAACCTGAGGAATATTGGGAAATTCTTCAGAAGAGACATGAGCGGATTTGGCGGAAGATTCGGGAAGAGGGATGGGAGCGTTGACGATGTTGTTAGATAAGCAGAACGATCATATGAATTACGATGTCAGTAGTACGTGTACAGCGAATTATCTATGTCGTCATAGCTTAGACCTCCGTGCTCTGTAACGGTGCTCTGTAACGCCAATGCGCCTCGCCTCCGCGTTCTGTCATCAAAATTAGACCCGCGTCACGTGATAGAGGCCCAGACCGCGGCTGCTCGCAAATCGCGTTGGTTGGGGTTGGTGGGGCGCGAGCGATCGCGAACTCGAACAGAGACGCCTTATAAATCCAGCACTAAATCCAGATATCAATTCCGACGTTCTGCGGCCGCACCACTAGCAATATAAGTACTATATCTCCAGACTGCCAAACCTTCACTCTCCTCAAGCTACAAATAGTCACTCAATTGACACTAATAACAACCACCTCATCTATACCTCTACCTCAAAACAGCCAATCTGTTTTCCTCAGCTTTTCGCCGTTTCTCACCCCTCCGATCCACAGGCACAAGCTTATCCATCGCCGCAGCAGCTACTTTCCAGCCAAAGAAGGGGAACGGCAGCACCTTCTCGACGCGCGGACTCGGTCTCCAGGGAGGAAACAGAAAGATGCACAGCAAAGTCGTCATCATCGGCTCCGGCCCCGCCGCCCACACGGCGGCAATCTACCTGGCACGAGCAGAGCTGAAGCCCGTCATGTACGAGGGCATGCTGGCGAACGGCATTGCCGCCGGCGGACAACTTACCACAACGACCGATGTCGAGAACTTCCCGGGTTTCCCTAAGGGCATTGGCGGACAGGAACTCATGGAGGGCATGCGCGAGCAGTCGGAGCGCTTCGGCACACAAATCATCTCCGAGACGATCTCGAAAGTCGACCTGTCCTCCCGGCCGTTCAAGTTCTGGCCCGAGTATGAAGAGGACAAGCCTCCGCACACCGCCGACGCGTTAATCATTGCAACTGGTGCTTCGGCACGCCGACTGAACCTTCCTGGCGAGGACAAGTACTGGCAGAACGGAATCAGTGCCTGTGCCGTGTGCGACGGCGCCGTACCCATCTACCGAAACAAGCCTCTGGTCGTGATTGGCGGCGGGGATTCCGCTGCCGAAGAGGCCATATTCCTGACAAAGTATGGAAGCCACGTCACAGTGCTGGTACGCAAGGATAAGCTACGCGCCAGCAAGACAATGGCCAAGCGACTGCTGGCCAACAAGAAGGTCACGGTGCGCTTCAACAGTGTCGGAGGCGAGGTCAAGGGCGACGATCGGGGTCTGATGAGCCACATGATCGTCAAGAACGTCGTGACGGGGGCCGAAGAGCTGCTCGAGGCAAACGGGCTCTTCTACGCCGTCGGCCATGACCCGGCCACGCAGCTGTTCAAGGGACAGTTGGAGACGGATGCGGAAAACTACTTGATCACCAAGCCGGGGACGAGCCATACAAATGTCGAGGGTGTCTTTGCTGCCGGTGACGTCCAGGACAAGAGATACAGGCAAGCAATCACAAGCGCTGGTAAGCTCCCACCCCTCCCCGCCCCCCCCTGCTTCTCAGACGCGCCGCTAACCCGAGCCAGGATCCGGATGCATCGCCGCCCTCGAGGCAGAGAAATACCTCGCGGAGAAGGAGGACGAAGAGACCGATGCCGCGACGGCGGACAACGCCGTCGCCCCCTCCCCTGTGCTATAGATTCGGCATCGCGGATTCCAAGGGCCTGCCTTGACGGCCGCTCCGCCCTCTCGGACGGATGTTGCGGCTGGCTTTTTTTCTTTCTTTCTACTGGGTTCTACTAGAGCGCGCGGGATTAGACTGATATGTCTCATAGACTTTGCTGCATGCATCGCAAGAGGGATGTTAGAGTATAGACTAGAAGAAACGAATTGAATGCCTCGACTACAGATATCCCCCGGTGCTGGCCGGGTCTGGCTTGGCTGTCCTGCCCGTGAACGGTGTGGTCTTGATGAAGCAAACAATGTGATCTCCCTTTTTGAGAGCTTGCAAGGAGACGATCCCAGATAGTCGGAGATCCTTTGGGTGTTGCGGGGCGGCTTATCAACGATCAGAGCATGGGTAATTTCACACTGATTTTTTTTTATTTAAAAATTTGTATTGTAGAACGCTAAACCTTCGTAGCTAGAGACCGATGCAGCCAGTACATGCACATTTTTTCCTCATTATTCATTAATTCGTTTTCTTACCTTTGCCATGCCATGCCACCCGTAGCCTAAGAGCACGCCATGACCTAGGAAGAGAGTTTCATAGCAGAGCAGGTCGAGCATGTCCACCATTGGTTATCCATAACCGTACTGCATCGATGGCAGGTCCAGGTATTGGTGGCTGGAGAAGGGTTTATAGGGGGGGTAGTAGCAGCAGCCAGCTTGCGAGTTACGTCTGCCGATCGCTCCGTGCCACAGGCATCGCAGCAGAGATATGCGATGGGATTATGGCAGGTGCAGATCCCGCATTCCCATATATTCTCCGGGGGCACTTTAGACACACGAGGCGTTGAGGTTGGGACTGGATCTTCTGGCATTGTGGGTAGATTCGAGGGCTGAGGTTTTGGTTTCGTGGTTGATGGGTGCTGAGAAACAAGTCGGCTGATGGGGCGGGACGGATTTCCAGGTCTCGTTGGAGCTGGCGCTCTACTGGAAGAAGCAGGCGCTGAAGTCGGTCCCGGTTTAATCTCGACTTCAGGTATAGGACCACCACCTCCATTACCAGTAGGGTTCGCAGCCGTAGGTGGTATATAGGCAGCGCCATATTTCTCTTTCTCTTCTTCCTGGACCATTTCCCACAGTGCTTGTGCTATAGCTTGATCGTTTGCCTCATCCTCCTTTGCCTTAGTCTTGAAACCGTTTTTCGTGGCTTGATCCGCAATATTTTTGATCTCGTTCGCATCTTTCCTACCAGCGCCGCATCCCTTCAAAACGGTAGCTCTGCGCTCTATAGCGTTCACGATAGCTCTCCTCACATCCTCACCAGGTCGCAATCCCGCACCTCCAAGTTTCTGACCTGATCCAGAGGACAACGTCCGTCGTTTCTCGGCAGCAGTCCGTGCTATTCTTCGTGCTTCATCTCTTGGTACACGTCTGCCACCCAGGCGCTTGCCTTCCGACAAGAACCCTTCCCCGGTGTAACCCTTCCTGATGAGACCCTCATGTTCATCCCGCAGCTGATTCCATAAGGCATGGAATTTTGCGTCGTGCTCGCCAAATACATTATGGCTCAGTTCGTGAAGCATCGTATCGACCACCTGATCGATGGGAAGAAACTGGTTGGCATCTCCAGGATATCGGAGCCGTAGACAGATCTTTTGTCCCTTATTCCAGTTTACCCCTGTAAATATTAGTCAACTCTCTAATATCAAGACTACGATGCATACCCAGAAGATTATGTTCTGTGGGATAGAACTCAGCAAGAATCCCTACTCGCCAGGAACGCGCCCGCATTATTGGTTTCACCAAACTGGCAACTTTGCGCAGCGTTATAAGGGCTTCATTCTCCCTAGGGCGTTGCTTCTCGTGAGAGAACTCGGAGACTAAGGGATCAAGTTCTCTCATGGTTGCGGTTGAAGAAATAGGATCTGGGACTTGTCGGTATGAGAAAGATGATCTTCAGCCTTGGGTTAAACTCCCAAGCGCAAGACTGTAAAAGTGTATGACTTATAGAATGAGTGTGATGATCCAGTCATCCCTAACTCCTGATGGGGAAAGCCCCAAACCAATCATTAGAATCCTATGGAACACCTACGACAACACATACTTTTGTAATCATGAAGGCAAAAGTTTAGGAGACGCGTTTGAATGCTACCTACCTTAGGCTATCGCTGCCGAGTGACGGAGCAAAGGGACCGATCCCCCGACTAGCGACACCCGAGACCCCTCAGCGTCATCGACAAAAGCTTCAGCACCATTCGGTCCCATTGAAATACAAGTACAGTATTCAACATGTCCGCAGATGATCAGGCTTTTCTGGATGTGGTGAGTACTCCTGATTAAGCAGAAGAAGTGATGCAAGATTTTCGCTGATAATCGACAACAGCTTAACGCCATTCCAAATGATATAAAACGTTTCTCCAATGACGTCGCAGACTACGTAGACGCCCATATAGAAAGAGTCGCCCAGAGTCTACGAGAGACTTTATCATCCTCGCCATGGCTTCCCGAATCTGCCCGCCCTAAACTACCTCCGAAGCCGCCAGTACCCTCGAAGGCTGTTGTTCCTGCTGGTCTCTATTCCCAAGTGTACGCTTGGGTCAGCAAGAACAAGCTCCTGACTGGCACATTTGTCCTTGGCCTCGGCGCAACAGTTTTTGTATATAGGAGGCGGAGGGCTTACGGAAGAAAGCGCAGAGCGAAGCGTGCAAGCAATGGAGCAAGGCTCGAAGTCGTTGTGATCGCGGGATCACCAACCGAACCTATTGTTCGTTCTCTGTCACTAGACCTTGAGCGGAGAGGCTTTATCGTTTTCGTGGTGTGCAGTGATGTCGATGAGGAATTAATGGTTCAGAATGAGGCAAGGAGTGATATTAGACCCCTGACGATCGATATCTCTGAGGTAAGTTTGACCCTGAAAGCGACTGGCCGTATCTAACAGCATTAGCCACATACTGCGAGCATATCTGTTGAGCGACTCAGTCACTATCTTCAAACCCCACAATATGCATTTGATGGTGCTCGGCCACACCACTTGATATTCAGCTCCCTCATTCTCATTCCGTCTATCACATATCCAAGCGCACCAATTGCTACTATCGCCCCAGGCCATATCTCTGATCTCCTGAATACCCGCCTACTGCAACCTATCATTCTAACGCAAGCCTTCCTACCACTACTAGCCTCTCTCCCATTTTCACATCTTCACCACCAACAACAACCGCATCCCGTTCCATCAAATCCGAAAATCCTACTCCTCACACCCTCAATAATCTCTTCTCTCAATCCCCCATTCCACTCACCCGAATCTACTGTGGTCGCCGCCCTTACAGCCTTCACCGAATCCCTCACTGGAGAACTCGCACCCCTTGGCGTCCCCGTAACACATCTCAAGCTCGGAAACTTCGATTTATCGTCCTTTCACCCTCACCCTAAGCATGACAACCAGCTCCAAAGCACCAAAGGCCTACGCGCGGAAACGCTCACTTGGCCTCAAGGTACACGGGAAGCATACGGAAGGAATTTCATTTCAGTTGCCGAGAGAGGTCCTGGGACTTCAAGAGGCAGCCCTCTTAGAGAGCTGCACAATGCAGTATTTGATGCCATGGCGAAGACAGGAAGGAATGCAGGTGGGACGGTAAAGGTTGGGCAAGGTGCTCAAACATATGGATTTGTTGGCGCCTGGGTACCCAAAGGACTGGTTGGATGGATGATGGGAGTAAGGAGAGTTGATAGACCTGCTAGAATTGGTAGTGAGAACGAGAGCGGCAGTGATGGTGGGGAAGGACAAGCTGGTATGACTGGAGATAGCGAGTATGTATCTGTGTTCCCATGAGAGCCAGGTCTATAATATGGACATAGTAATAGGGAAGCGGCGTTTCTTGTTTTGACGGCATGAATAGTTCATCTCTCTAATGATGGAATTTAAACAGTCATCTTTCTGGCATGTCAAATGATAAATTTCTTAAAAATATATACTCTGCTTCATGTCCACGCCAAGTGTGCGATTTTCTAATTAAATTCTAAGACTCTAGGAGTAAACTTTATTCAAATGCAAGTTTATTATACACATTAATGTGCTATACCCATATATTACACGACCGCTCCACCCCCTTATTTTCCCTAACATTTCAAAAAGATGCCTTTCCTCATCTCCCCTTCCCTAATCTCAAACATGACCTGTACTCCGACGAACAACGAGAAGAAGCAGGTGAGCAAGAATGTAAGACCTGCATTCCGGTTAGCAGGGGTAAAACCGTCGTGGGGTCGACAATGAATATACCTGAAGCGTCCTTGAAGATGCCGTAGACAATAGCCTTCACGCCGTCAATGCCAACCGCGAAACCAACCATATTTGCCATGACCATCATGAACAGATTTCCCACGGTTCCAACGCCGCGTAGCATCCTGTACATCGTTACGTTGTTCGCCCATTTCTTTTGAGGGAAGAGATATCCTGCGATGACTTCTGGTAGCATGAAAAAGACAATGAGCCATCCCCAGACCAGCAAGTTGAGACTAATGTCGTGCCACAGCGCAACAAATGTGAACACCATAACGTAGTTAAGAATGGTTTTCAAAATACCGAACCTCCCGCGGTTAATTGAGCCACCCATTGGGATGTAAATGTACCGGATTATCCAGCGGTTAAAGCTGCGATGCCAGCCTCGCCAGAATTGAATAGTTGAGGGACAGTTTGAGATGCACCGTAGCATGTTTTCGGGCGGGTCAATCCCGTCAATCAGTGACCACATCCGGAATAATCGGAAGGGAAGAAGGAGCTTAAGCCAGAGCACATGTAGGTTAAAATAGGACAACAGACTCAGCTGTGCTGGAGTGTACTCTTCCCAGTTAGGATTGCCTTTAGAGATGGCAACACAATAACTAAAGTGCAGGACGAGCTCCATAGCAAGAAGTGCAAGTAGGAAACGAAGAGCATATCTGATCGTGCGAGGTGTCTCAATGGTCAAAGGCTTGTATTTAGATTGAGATATGTAGTCGTTAAATGTGATGGTAGGTCCAGTGAGATATAGTGGTGCATATATCACGTACCCGAGGAAGTTGCGAAAATTGTAGTCTCTGGCGTTCGCGGGGAGATTGACACGGTCTCGCTCAGATAGGTTGGCTGGGTCGAGTTGTTTCTTCTTTTGGGTATCAGCAACATAGCAACAAACTTATCCAGGGCTTATAGTGAGTTAACATTGGACATACCTCTATAGGACTTCCTACATTTCTGTCGAGGCTCCAACAGTAGTCAATATTGAAGCTTATAAGCCTCAACACTGCAAGGTTGAACAAAATTTCCCACCTAGACATGAGTCCACCGTAGCTGTCGAACCATTCACCCCAGGTGATGATATTTGAACCGTGTTCGAGGCTGGCCTGTCCGATCCATGACGAAAGTGCTCTTTCGATTTTGGCGAATTTATACCCTTCACTAAGCTCGTTTGCAAAAAGTATACCAATATTGAATACCCATGTCACAGCAGGAACATACTTTCTAGGGAGTTTTTTCGCTATGCAGAAGTTAAGGTATAATATAAAGACCACTTTGAATGCAGAAAACCCGTGTAGTACAGTCAGGAAGACTAGAGCAAAGCCTGCATCGAACGACACGCGCTGTTCGAGTCTCGCCTCACCATCTGCGAAGGATGTATAGGATTTCCCGTTCGGTTTTTCGTTCGTTTTGGATTTGGGTTGGAGAGGTCGTAGAAGTTCATAAACCCGTCGGAGAATTGGATGACAGATGAGGAGGCTTGCCGTAAAAGGTAGATTTTCTCTAAAAGTACTATACTGGTTATCAGAGATGTCCTACACATGAATTAGATTATAATATATAAATGTCAGTGGCGCTACCTACAATTTTCCGGCCTGGTACCCAGCCTGGTGATAGAAGGTGTTCGTATTTATGGTAATTTTTATCGGAAGCTAGAGGCTCTGTCAGTGATGGAGAACGGAACTGTGAGCTGTAGGCAACACTGACGCCTAGATACATCATATGCAATCCAGAACATGTACGGAACAACTATCAAGAAAACGAGATAGTAGAAATAGAATTCAGGAGTCCCCCATTTTGACGGCTGAGCTACGGGGTTTCCACGGGGAGCTGATTTGACAGGTACACCTTTAAGCTGTTCATTCCGCTGTATTTCTTGTTCCGCCTTCTTAGGATCAGTCCGGGTGTCGATGGGAGCCTTGTATGGAGTGCTCGCAGAGTTTGTGAATCGAGTGTCTATAGTGTCGAGAGAGTAGATGCTCCGTATATAAGAGAATACGGTCATTGTTGCACCATTTAGCCGGTCCTGTAAATGTCGATAACAAACAGGCAGAAGACTGCGGATCTTTAGATGCTTGTGAATGTCGTGGCGGGACTTGATGAAGCAGCTATTTCGTGCATGCAATGAGGTACATGTATTTATTTCAGACCCTGAGTCGGCGGTCGGTGCTTGATACGCGGCGCTCCGCGTGTCTGGGGTAGCGCGTGTTCGAGTATTACAGTAAGTTCGTGATTGTCTATGCAAAGCCGCCACGTGGCAGCCAACAATAGATGTCCCTAAACCATCACGATGCGACCAGCCCCCATGTGTATATGATAAAGATGCCGGGTATGTCTCCGGGGAGATGAAATATGTGCAAAACTGCTTATAATTGAAGTCCCGGATTCATGGTCAGGGGCCACTGAGTTTATCCAAAGCTAGCTCTCTTCAAGCAATGATATATGAGACTTGTATCCAGCTCCTATCCCAATTGTAGCTTCTAGTTCCAGGGCCAGCTTCATTCTTATTCTCTATTCCAGTTCAGTAATATAAATCCCGAGTCCCAAATTGGTCGCAAATGAACAAACGTACCTGCCTGTTTTCTGGGTCTGATTTGTTCATGCCTAAGGTTAGCCACAAGTGCCAAGCTATTTTCATCAAGGCACAGTGCCCACGACATCATCATCCCCACTTCCGAGGCTGTGAGCATTACCTTCATCCAGCAGCTGATATTCACATCCAGCTGTATGCAATATATCCAACTTGCTTGATGGCAAACCATTTCATATAACTGCTTCTCCAGCCCTGATTTCACAACCCAGCCGCATCTAAAGTTTGTGCGAGACATCTGGTGATATCATCAATTGGCCATCATGGGGGGTTCACTTACGTCACGTGGGACAATGCTCCTTCTCGTTTGCGTGGTTGTCCTGCTCTTTCCTGCCCCAGCAGCTGCTTTCGGAGCTGGTAATATTCCTGGGATTGCACAGGTCGAGGGTCATAACTGGCGTCATGGAGGTCGGTATTTGAATTCTTAGTTACGTGATCGCGTTAACGACGTCATTAGATATCGAGGATATGCTCAAAACTGTTGCTTTTTTGCATGGCCGGAAATGGACAAGTATGATGATTAAAAGAGTCTATTTTGGTAATTGGCTTCGAGATTATAGTCAGGCTATCGACGTTGGCAGCTTGAAAGGGGTTTCTGCGCCGACCATTCGGATCTTGGTACGTATTTTTTTTATGGAATTGGCTTTTAAGAAGTGTCGGAATTGATTTGCTTTGATAAATCAGTATGGGTGCAAGAATTCTCATTAATTGCCAATAGGTATGGGTCCTCAGCTTCTTGTCATTTGGTTATGCCACCGAGGAGTTTGAAGTCACCGAAGAGAGACTCGGCTGCTACCGACCTGAAGAGCATATTGACAATCCCAAAGATTATGCAGACAACCTAGATGCTCGGTGAGTTAAAAATCTGGAAGTAGCAAGAGAATTTTCAACTGATGATGATTAGAAAATATGATCCTCGTCTGCGAGGCCCAGTACAGCCAGTAGAACTAGAGATTGATCGCAATACAGGCATGAAGAACTACATCGCCAACGAGAGTGGAGGCTGGGCCACCAGTACAGGTTACATAAAATTTAGCTTAGCACGCAGCATCCACTATGGCCGAGTCTACACCAACGGCGCTGGAGGTTCGAGTGGCAAAGAAAAAGATTTATGCGAAGCCTTGCGTTGTCTCGGGCAGGCTCTTCACTGCTTAGAGGTTTGTAATAATAATATTTCCTTGCTGTAAAAATACTAACTTTATATACAGGATTTCGGAGCGCACACAAACTACGTTGAACTCGCTCTTATTGAACTTGGATTCCGAGATGTTTTTCCACATACTGGGTCTGCTACACAAATCAACTTGCATGGCCGCCAGGTTTTCCCTCTAGTCACAGGTACGTTTGGTGGTGTGGATTTCCTGCACTCTGTGGTCGGCGAAGCAACAGATCATATTACGCAGACAGAGGTAGACGAGCTTGATGTTGCATTAAAAGAGGCGCAAGAGAGTCAATCCGGAGGTGGAGGCCAACGTGGGTTTGGGTCTTCTTCTGATGGTGGCCTAGAAAAATTTACTGGTCTTGTTTCACAAATCCCGGGCCTTGGTGGTGGACTCGCGGATCAAGCAAGAGACTTGCAAGCTCAATCCCAAGCACAAGAATACCAGAACCAAAACACAACAGCCAGTACAGCCGGTGCTCAAGGCTATAGTATACCTGGTATGAGCGCGGATTTTGATCCTGTTAAGACAGCAAAACAGATCTATCCAATCCTGGAGTTCAGAGACAAAATCGTCAGGGCAATCAACAATACAATTGCCAAGATCCCTGGACTTGAAGCATTGGTGGAGAGGATTAGTGAAACGCTGACTCTCTTCATCATGTCACTACTAGCACCATTTATTAGGCCAATTATCAATGCTGTATCGATGTCGTTGAAGGAAGGCTCAAGCACTGTTGTAAATGCAAGCGCCAATCAACAATTCGGACCATGGAATGATGCTCAATGCAGTGATCCCACACATTCAATGCTTTCAAAGGATCACTTCACGAACGTTTTGAATCCTGCTGCTGGCCGAGTAGCTGCAACCATCTTGCAATATGTTGCACCGTAAGCCACATACCCCTGTCAATACTGGAGTATCACTGACATATCTAGGCGTGTCTTATATGCTTGGCAGAATCCAGGTGTAAAGGTCGAAGAGTTAACAAAAGATATTCTGCGCGCTTTCCACCACCCAGCTCTTCGTGATGAGAATGTAGAAATTCAGAGAAACATGTTAAATACAGTCCGTCGCTGGGTCGATGAGCAGCAAAATCCTCAAAACCTAAACAACATTCTAAGCTCAGCATCTGTCAAGGCGGGTAGAAATCACAAGGAGTCTAACAATACTAGCCAAGGCCATTCTCACAATGCATTTGCTGGATACGGACAGACCGCGCACAATGTGCAGAACACTGTCGGAAATGTATGGAACAAGATCCAAACCCGCGATTTGGGAGAGATGCAAGGAAAGGACGTTATCCCAAGAGGCATATCACCAGCTAGAACACCGGAAAGTTTTGGCTATTCAGGAGGCCCATACGTTCCACCACAACAGCAACAGCAGCAGGGTCTGAATGATAGCTATCTACGACCAGTATCTCAAGATGGCTATAGTGGCGGCTCCTATCAGCAATCTTCGCCCGCCAACAGCTACCGACTGAACAGTCCAGGACCCTCAAATCAAGATCAATACCAACAGCAGCCTCAACAAAGTGGCTATGGTTCTCCTGGTAGACCCGGAGGATACGGCTACGGCCCACCACCTCCCGGACCGCCAGGAGGCTACGGAGGCTACGGACCTCCTCCAGGACCACCAGGACCGCCAGGAGGATTCGGCTATGGACCTCCGCCTCCAGGACCTCCGGGAGGTTATGGATATGGTCCACCTCCTCCTCAGTATCAAGGACAACAGGGTCCTCCAGGACAGGGCTATCAAGGACAACAGGGCTATCAAGGGCAACAGGGCTATCAAGGACAACAGGGCTATCAAGGGCAACAGGGCTATCAAGGACAACAGGGCTATCAAGGACAACAGGGCTACCAAGGACAGCAGGGTTATCAAGGACAGGGAGGTTATCAAGGACAACAGGGTTATCCAGGCCAGGGATATAGTAGGGGTTATTAATAATGATGCAACGGCACGGCTTTCTTGATAAGTTAGCTCTATTATACCAGAGGATCCCAACCGATTGAGTTCAAGAAAAAGAGGAAAACGATTCGCATGTGACTGACTGGTACATGGCAAAAATGTGCATGAAGATCTAAACTCTTTTATCACGGTGGAGGAATTCAGTTTTTTCTAACTTGATTTATTGATTATTATTTATCCATTCGTTCGGGTAGCTGAGCATATTTTCATATTCATATCATGTGAATAATATTCTACATGTCCCGTTTGAGCTGGGTATTTCCACTACAATCATTTAGAGGGACGTAACCCCCTCTCTTCACAAGCAGGATTAATCAATACTCCATCATCAGAACCCTTTTCAGCCCACCCATCTCCCTCTCCCACGTCTCGACCTTCTCCTGACTCGCGGCCAGCTTCGTCAACAGATACTGCACTCTGGGACCCACTTCCCTGGGCTGCTTGGGCCACAGAGCTAGCGCGCTGAGCTCGCTCTCATACTTCTCGATGCTCTTTGTCTCGATCTTCGTCAGCTCGGTTAGGACAGCTAGATCCAGCCTCGCTTTCAGAACGTGGTCCGCGGTAAGGAGCTTGAAGGCGGCTTGGTATACAGGCCTTCCGGCTCTGATACTTTCTGGGCGTCCTTTTGATGTCTTAATGGTGATGAGCTCGGCTTGCGAGAGGGCCTCGAGGACCTTCTCTCCGCTGTTGGCTGATGGGGTGAGGGATGCGGCGAATGTGTTGGAGAGGAGGACTTCGTTGTATCGTAGTTGCTCTGTTTCGGCGAGGTATTTCACCAAGAACCATGCTTGCTCGGGCGACCATCTACGCTCTCCGATTCTATCCACGGAGAGGAGGAACATCTTCATGATCTCTGAAGCACTCTGCTCGATAATCTCCTGCACTGCCTTCTTTGGCGCCTGGCCTGTTTTGAGTCTCCGAGCAAGGAACTCAAGGTCGGTGAGACGGCCACCCAAAACCTCAATGCATTCATCGAGTTCATCAAGATCTTGGCGCTTCTGGCTTGACGAGAGTTTAATGTCGTTTCCTGATGGGTCATCATCCGAATCGAGGTGCGTTATAACGAAACGTTTCGCTACCTGAGGTGTGATATCACCCAGGGCGATTTGCCGGAAAACACGATCGGGCAACGCTTTCCCAAGAGTCTTGGTGAACGAGATATCTGTGGTAAGAAATATGACATGTGCAATGTTGGAACCCGACAATGCGGCAGCCCAGTCGGCAATCTTGTCGTAGATGAGAGTGCTTTCCTCGCTCTTGTGTAGGAAATTGTCGATAACGACTACCGGGCGCTTTTCTGGATGAGCTTCTAGGTAGTCATCGTCTGCTAATGAAGCATCCTTATCTTTCTTGTCTCTACCCTCAAGAGCAATTTGCTTTAGCGCTGTCGCGGTGTTCTGTAAGATTTTCGCGATTTGAGTATCAAGAGTTTCAGAAAATCCTGACTTGACGCCAATTGTTCCTTGCGCAGCAAGATCTATAAGACTACTGAAGCTGTTCATCCATCCGAATAGTGGTCTATAACCAACTTGAGCAGCTGTGGCCGCTATAGTTGCAGCATCGCCGCGCGATTCCTGTACGGGCTTGCAATCGAGAACAAGAACATTATTGTAGTCTTTCAGCGCCTGGTCGAGGATGAGCTCTTTTTTGCCTGAGCCTCTGGGTCCTTGCACAACGATGAATGTATCCACCGTTTCCATTAGCCAGGTCTGGATTTGATCGATAGCATCTTTCCTATCATCCCAAATAGCGTTGAGCCCAGCCTCTTCGTTGCTACGTCTAAACGTAAATATGTCCGTTGCTTGGCTCTTGAACCACTTGTAAATTTTAGAATCTTTAAAATGGAGTGAGTGCGTGATATGAGCCTTAATGAAGAATGTGCGAACTGGATCAAAGATAGTGACTGCGATGCCACCAATGACAGCAGCCAGGAGCGGAAGCACAACACGTGGATGATTAACCAGCCACTCGCGTATCGCATGTGCTTTGATTTTCTGTTCATATGATAGTCGAAGCTGGGTCCCAGCGGTTCCCCCGCCTGCTTCCTCCACAACTCGGAAACCATGCATACAGTTCCTTGCCATAACTGACTGTCTCAGGCGTGCAAAATCTAGATATGCGAACTTTGGAAGAACCTTTGAGTCTGAAGTTTGCGATGTAATTTCAATGAGCTTGCCATATTTGCGGAACATACTGTACAATTGCTCTTGCGACAGCTCCGCTGCTACTCCCCCCGGGCTCGTAGGGACAAACTCGACCTTTAGCCTGGAAGAAGGAAAACGAGACAGGTCCTCCAACCAAGGGACTCCTCTGACAAGACCGGTATTTACCCGTCGAAAAGGGTTGAACCATGGCGTGAGGGGCTTCTCCTTTAAAACCCTACTCACAAGTCCTTCGATTTCTTCGGATGTCAGGCCCTCCGGATGAGAGAATTTCACAAACGCCCCACCATCCTTGAGACGAGGTAGAATCTCTGTGATTTTTATTGGTACATTTGCTGGTATGGCACGTTTAACCAGTGCCATAGGATCCAACGTTCCAAACTTCTGGTTGTTGAATCGCCATAGCAAATCCGAAAGACTTTGATCGGCCTGCCATGGTAACCGTAGCGCCCAATGGAGCTTTAAAGGAAAGAGACCTGCCTGTGTCAGCTGGTACCGATATGCTCTACGTTACAACTCTAACACTCACTATCGAAGAATAAGATGCCTTCGTTAGGTCCAGCAGCGATATGCCCACTATGATTCTCCCCAACCTGTGTACTTTCCTTTCTTACACCCATCCATCGTCCAGCGTTAGGCAATCTCGCTACTGGTCTTCCAGGTATACGTTTTGCATACTGGGCGTAGTTTCGCTGCGGCCGGAGGCTCGGGCAACTTGTAGGATTGAAGAGCGCGCGCCTCGTGGGGCCACTCATTTTGATGATTGTCGCAAGAACGCGAACCTGGTGCAACGGAGTCTATCGTGTGGGCATAGCTACTTGAAAGATTTCGTATAGAGAAGAGTTGGCTGCAGTTGAAGCTATAAACAGCTGTGTCAGCTACCTTGGACTCAACACACTATACTGCTAAGGTCGCCAATGAGGTCATAAGGCTGAGACTCCAAGGTGTGCCTGATCACGTGAAAAGATCGCTCCGCGAGAACTTCCGAAAGGCTTCAGCCTCACGCACGCTCGAGGCTCTTAGCGATATCAACAGTGTGTTTGACAGGAGTTGGACTTTTGAGGCTTTAATTGTAAAATATGGGTTGGCTCTGGAGCTCTTCAGCTCCTCCGACAGACGGGGTGCGACCCCCATCTCCCAATCCTAACCCAACGCCATCTTCACAGAGCACACAGTCTACGCCCTTGGCACCATCAGATACCTTCCCTGAGGACCCCAAACCCCAGCTCACTCGCGATGAGCTCGCAGATCAAGAACTAGCTAGTTTCCTCAGAGAACTCGAAGCAGACGTCCGTCCCAGCAGCACAAAATACAATCGCGTTCCACAACCTCCTCCGACACACTCCTCAAGACCGTCGAATCTCACACTTGAGGAGGAACTCCTGCCAACCGAAATGTCATGCAGAGAGGCGTTTGATGCGGCATTCTATTGCCAGAGTATGGGCGGCCAGTTCAACAATTTGTATCGATATGGAGGGATGAAGAGCTGTAGTCAACATTGGAACAGTTTCTGGTTCTGTATGAGGGTGAAGGGTTATCCGGATGATACGAGAGCTGGTATGTCTTGGCAGTCCACTCATTTCTTTTTGATTGTGCAGGTGCCGTGCAAAACCTATTGGAGCATTTCCGAATCATTTGAAGATAGAAGCTTACGAACAATCTAGCCATGATCCGGGACCACTATAAAAAGAGGTCGCTGAAGTATAAGGTCGGCCCCAGTAGTGAAGATGTATGGGAATCTAGAGAGAAAAGACTGGAGTGGGGGGGAGCATTTAGTGAGCCAACAGAGGAGGTGGCCGGGAGCGATCAGGAATGGAACAGACGAGAAAGGATGCGAAGAGAAGGACGAGTTGCGGGCACGACATGAAGAGCTTCACATGGGAAGATTAAATGAAAGGGCTACAACATTAGTTAGTGATATTTAAGTTGAAGCATTGCAAGGAGTTAGATAGCTACAGACACCCATTGACGGATTTGAAGAAAAATCAGTTACTCAAGTCACAATGTAAAAACACAAATTTGAAATTATACGACTTTATTCATAAACTGCTCTTGAGCAGTTGAACCTGAACTAGTAAATTACATTCATGCAGTGCAGAAACACCAGCTTTTTCCCACGTGTCGTCATTGATATGAAACGCAAAACCGCAAAAGTCTAGCCATTAGAAGCAATCGTGAAAGAAACCCTATCCGGCATCATAGATCGGCTATCGATCAAAATACAATGCCATCCTATGCAAAGAGACCAACCAAAGATTAATGAACCTCTTAATCGACCTCCTCGACGGTTGGGCCATCATCGTGGGCGGCACCAGCGCCGGCTGCGCCTGGGAATCCACCAGGAGCTCCACCTGGAACGCCACCTGGAGCACCCTCACCAGCAGCACCGTAGAATTTCATCATGATGGGGTTGGCAACTGCCTCCAACTCCTTCTGGTGCTCCTCATATTCCTCCTTGGTAGCCTGCTGGCTCTCATCTAACCATGCGACGGTTTTGTCAATCTCAGCCTTCAACTTCTCCTTGTCATCAGCATCAAGCTTCTCGTCGACCTTGGGGTCAGCGAGGGTGTTCTTGAGTGAGTATGCATATGACTCGAGGGCGTTCTTGGCACCGATACGTCCGGCCTCCTCCTCATCCTCAGCCTTGTACTTCTCGGCCTCGGACAACATACGCTCAATATCCTCCTTTGACAGACGGCCCTTGTCGTTGGTAATGACAATCTTGTTGGTCTTGCCGGTCCCCTTCTCAAGAGCAGAGACGTTCATGATACCGTTGGCATCAATATCGAAGGTGACCTCAATTTGAGGAACACCGCGGGGCGCAGGTGGGATACCAGTGAGCTCAAACTTTCCGAGAAGGTTGTTATCCTTATAATAAGTTAGTTAATACTCGAGAGATAGTAATAATCCAAGAAATCGCAGCAGACAGAAATTAGGTCGAGCCGGAGCTCGAGGCCACTTTGTTGATGTGACCTTTGGACGTCTTGTGACGTTTGTCCAAGAAAGGAAGGGAATATGTGAGTAAAGAGGGTTCCTGTGGGTGCGGGTGGTGAGGGCGGCCCACGACACTGAGACGACATGGTCCAGTGTGATGAAGGAGGGTGCGGCAGGCACCTTGGACACTGCCCAAGGCAAGGACGCCCTCCTACCCATCACCCACGTACAGAAGGAAAGAATGAATCAAGTAAAGTTTAAACTACGTACCTTAGTGCGCTTACGCTCACCCTCGAAAACTTGGATAAGAACACCTGGCTGGTTGTCAGAGAAGGTGGAGAAGACCTCTGACTTCTTCGTTGGAATGGTGGTGTTTCGGTTGATTAGAGGGGTCATGATACCACCTGCAGTCTCGATACCGAGAGACAATGGCGCGACATCGAGCAACAGGATCTCGTTGGTCGACTTGGATGAAGTATCACCCGAGAGAATGGCGGCCTGGACAGCAGCACCGTAGGCAACAGCCTCATCTGGGTTGATTGACTTGTTGGGCTCCTTGCCGTTGAAGTAGTCGGTAATGAGCTTTTGGATTCTTGGAATACGAGTGGAACCTCCGACGAGGACAATCTCGTGAACCTTGGACTTGTCGATCTTGGCGTCAGCAAGGACACGGTCGACAGGGGTGGTGGTTGAGCGGAAAAGATCCTGGCACAACTCTTCGAAACGAGCACGGGTGATTGAGGTGTAGAAGTCGATACCCTCGAAGAGAGAGTCGATCTCAATAGAGGTCTGGGCGGAGGAGGAGAGAGTACGCTTGGCTCGCTCGCAAGCAGTACGGAGACGACGCAGAGCACGGGCGTTCGTTGAGAGATCCTTCTTGTGCTTTCTCTTGAACTCGTTGACGAAGTGGTTGACGAGACGGTTGTCGAAATCCTCACCACCCAAGTGAGTGTCACCGGCAGTGGACTTGACCTCGAAGATACCCTCCTCAATGGTAAGAAGAGAGACATCGAAAGTTCCTCCTCCAAGATCGAAGATGAGAACATTTCGCTCACCCTCGACCTTCTTATCGAGACCGTAGGCGATGGCGGCGGCGGTAGGCTCGTTAATAATTCTGAGAACATTGAGACCGGCAATCAGACCAGCATCCTTGGTGGCCTGACGTTGGGAGTCGTTGAAGTAAGCTGGCACAGTAACGACAGCGTTGTTGACAGTTCCACCAAGGTATGCCTCGGCCGTCTCACGCATCTTGACTAAGATCATGGAGGAGATTTCCTCGGGTGTGAATTGCTTTATTTCACCCTTGAACTCGACCTCGACAACAGGCTTTCCACCTTTGTCGATGATCTTGAAAGGGAAATGCTTCATGTCAGCCTGAACCTCAGCATCGGCGAACTTGCGACCGATCAGTCGCTTCGCATCGAAGACTGTGTTTGCAGGGTTCATGGCAACTTGGTTCTTTGCGGCATCACCAATCAGACGCTCGGTATCGGTGAAAGCAACGAACGATGGGGTTGTTCGGTTACCCTGATCGTTGGCAATGATTTCAATTCTATCATCTCTGTAGATACCCACACAAGAGTAGGTGGTACCTAAATCGATTCCAATGCTATAATCATGTAAGTGGGTGTTTGGACGGGAAGAGGGCGGTGGGGAGGGAACATACGCTGGACCCATGGTGATAGATTATGTGAATGTAGTTATGAGGGGTAGTGTGTATTGTGTTTTGCTTCGTGATGTGTTGAAGCTCGGGAAGGCTCGTCTGTAGTTTTTAAATGTGAATGTGAATGAAGAAGAAAGAGGTGAGAGAGGAAGAAGGGGACGGGTATATCAATTCGACATATGTGGACCGCACTTTCCCTGGAATCTTCTATCGCTGTCTATCGATTACGTCCGCTTAGCCTATAGCGGCACTAGTTGGTCGCTAGACGAAGCGAGTGAATTCGAGAATAGGTGAGAAGGTGCAAGAATGTGGGAGAAAATTCCCGTCGCAGACAGAACTGGAAATTAAGCGAAGCAGATAGAATGGTCTCCAGAGTTCACGTTGTTTGCTGCAAGAGGGCGGTATGTGCAGTGCCCAACAGAGTACTGGCCAACGTTATTTCATCAATTTACACCTGCGATTTGCCCTAATAATCGACTTTTACAGCTTAATCTAGCTCACTGTCTTGCGAGGTGGAAAAACTGTGAACATGACGTCGAATGCTGGTGGGGCCATCATGAAGCGATAATCTCTACGGGCAACCCCTTATCGCTGCGTGTTGCCCCTCCTTAAATCAACTAAAACCTGAGGCCCCCAGGCTGCGCTCGGCCGTTAGGTCCTCTTGCTCGTCGTTCTCGTCGCATCATGACAACAGCTTTCTCCACTCCTCAGCCTGAGGCCGCCATCCTCCCCTGCTCCCCTGTCGCTTCCTGTGCATGTCGTATCATGTCTTTCGGTCTCCATCGATTGTTGGCCATCAACAGCTTGCTCGACCTGCAAACCTGAGGCTACGATCCTTCTCTTTCTGCACGACAACTGAGATTATTGACAACAACTTTCTCTCAGCCCACAGGCCCTTCTCTCGTACCTTCAGGACCCTCAAGAATTCGACTGTGCCATCATGTTGATTGAAGAAACCTACAAAGATGTCCCCACAAAAGCTGGAGGTCAAGAGGGATCAATGCGTAATCATCATCCCACCTTAGCTGAAGAGCCAATTGATTTATTCCGCCAGGCATATTTCTCTTCCATCCTACTATCCCGGGTTATCCGAAAGCGTATGTAACCTGAGGGTGACGACAGGTATAGCTGTTGGCTAAGAATATCACGATAGTCGCTTTCCGGGAGTCCTAATCTTCAGCGAGATCTATCAAGGTAACCGCTTGCGCGACGTGTTGGCGGGGGGTAGCTTCACCTCCACGTGCTCTGCCACTAACACTACCATAGTCACTGGGCCGGTAGCTCGCTTTGCCCGTCAAATTGCTGGGCAAGGCTACATTGTTGCAGCCCCTTCTACGTATCATGAGTTCACGGGCCCGGAACCTCTTGCTTACGACGTGCCCGGCACCGACGCAGGGAACGAATGGAAAGTCAAGAAGACCCTCGCAGGCTATGACGAAGACTCAAAGCTGGCCATTGACACCCTGATTTCCCTTCCAACATGTACTGGTAGGATTGGAGCTACAGGCATGTGTCTGGGCGGCCACCTTGCCTACCGAAGCGCTCTCGACCCTCGTGTCCTGGCAGCGGTGACTTATTTCGCCACAGACTTGCACACTGCCACTCTAGGCTCCCCGCAACCAGATGACTCTCTTGCCAGAGCATCTGAAATTAAGGGAGAGCTGGCTTTAATCCATGGAGTCTTGGATAATCATGTGCCACCTGAAGGGAGAGACAAAATCCGGAAGACGCTCAGGGAGAACGGAGTTGTGTTCAGCTGGTATGAGGTTGCGTGGGCGCAGCATGCCTTCATTAGAGATGAATTGAGCAAAGGAAGATATGATCCGGCGGTTTCAAAGATCTGTTTTGAGATCCTGCTGGAGTTGTTCGGGAGAATACTGAAGGTGGATTTGGGCCCCCCCAGCGGCGAGAAGCTGGTTATCGAGAATATTTGTTAGTCTACTAGCATTACAGGAACTCTAAATTTATACTTTTGCTGCCAACTGTCCAATTATATAATAGTACACATTGGTCACTTTTCAAGTAATTCTCGAGCTTAATTTATTATGATGCCCACGTTTATACAGCCTCATTAACCTTAAAGTCTGACTTCGCTGGTCTCTCTCCAAAGATCGTACTTCCCACGCGGACTTCATCACTACCCTGCTCAATAGCCCCTTCAAAGTCGTCACTCATGCCCATGCTGAGCTCAAGCTTAACTGCCAATTCCTTCGACACAGTCTCCCCCTCTTTCTGTAGTGCCAGGAAATCCTCGTTCTCCGTTTCCGTTGTAGTGGCCTTTGACCGTGCAATAGCCCCAATAGTCATTAATCCAAGAAGCTGCAGATGTTTGCAATTGTCTTTGATGTGTCGGCACACATCAAGAGTCTCTTGGCCTGGTTGACAGCCAGACTTCGCCTCCTCGCCTGAAGTGTTGACTTGGACATGCACATAGAGCGGGGAAGTAGGGGCAGGAGAAAGCGAGCCCCGGCCAATGTCGAGCTGGGTTGCTTTCTTGATCGAATCAATGGAGCTTACACACCAGAGATTGGGAATAGTAGATGCCAGAGGTTTGCATTTATCTAACAATCGTCAGTCACAGGTTGGGGAGCGCGGAAGGGGGTGTTTGGCACGTGACAGCCACTGGCTCGACAAGGGACATTCCAGGGAGCGCTGATGGCTAGCTGAATCATCTTGATAAACTAAAGAGGCTTACTTGATTGCAGACCTCCAATAAAATGCCATTTAATAGATTGGGGAAGCAGTTGAGCCTTCTCTGTCAATTCTTGAGCGTAGTTCTCGCCGAAATGCTCTTGGGATGCAGGCAATTGGTGCAGTGCCAGAATCTCAGTAGGGGGCTTAAGCTTTGAGACTGCTACGAGTCTGACCTATTTATATAGTAAGCAGACATTCATATTTAGAGCGGCCTGTCTTGATATATATATATGTCCAAGGTAGATATGAGCATATGCAAGAGCTAGATTAACATACATTTCTACCCTTGGCGACCTTCGAAACCCTTTCAGAAACCGCCTGCAGGTTCGAAACCAAAATCTTGGCTCGATTAGCATCAATCTTCATCTCACTACTTTCATCACTCATCATGAGGTGGTCTTCAAGGAAACGTTGTCGCTTCAGATGTGCGTCTTTGTTGTCTTGTTAAAGGGTTCCGGCCTTGTATATAAGGCGTAAATTCCTTCGCGAACGCCTTCGCGACCGTTAGCTGCATGTCTGGAAAGTGGAGGGCGCATTTGTTAAGGTTATGCTCTCAACTACAGCCTTCGCTGTCAAAATTGCGACCAGAAGTTCAATTCAGCTATAACCGCGCTTTAGAACGATACTAGCAACGCACAGCGGATATATTCTAGCGCGGTTCCGAATGCTTAAACGTTAAGCATCCCGCTATCCCCCTTTTTGGATCCTCCACATAATTTCGCGTACGTTCTCTATCGACGAGAACGGCAGTGGAGAGGTCGTGGATCATAAAAGTCCTAAGCCTTCTCCTCCAACAGAGATCAAAGATATAGGAAGTTCAGAAGAAGGACAGCCGTTATGGCGTCCTCGGCGGCAGCCGGGTTCCTCGGTCGAGGAGGAAGCGGTAGTAGTTCGAACATGAGAGGATTAGTACAGTTCATCGCGGATTTGAGAAACGCCAGAGCTCGAGAATTGGAAGAGAAGAGGATCAACAAAGAGTTGGCGAATATACGGCAGAAATTTAAGGATGGGAGTCTCAGCGGTTACCATAAGAAGAAATACGTCTGCAAACTCCTCTACATATACATTCTCGGCTGGAATGTCGATTTTGGTCATTTGGAGGCAGTTAACCTTATCTCTGCGAACAAATACTCGGAAAAGCAGATAGGTTATCTAGCTATGACCCTCTTTCTCCATGAACAACACGAACTGTTACATTTGGTTGTCAATAGCATAAGGAAGGACTTATTAGATCACAATGAGCTGAACAACTGCTTGGCTCTACATGCGATTGCCAATGTGGGTGGAAGAGAGATGGGAGAGGCATTGAGCGGCGATGTTCATACGCTTCTCATTTCACCAGCATCCAAGTCTTTTGTTAAGAAGAAGGCTGCTCTGACCCTCCTTCGATTGTACCGCAAGCACCCAGACATTGTCCAACCTCAATGGGCAGAGCGAATTATTTCTTTGATGGATGACGCGGATATGGGAGTTGCGCTCTCCGTGACATCTCTCGTTATGGCCCTCGCACAGGACAACCCCGTGCAATACAAGGGCGCATACGTTAAGGCAGCATCGAGAATGAAGAGGATATTGGTTGATGGAGAATACTCGCCTGACTACCTCTATTACAAAGTGCCGTGTCCGTGGATACAGGTGAAGATGTTGAGGCTGCTGCAATACTTTCCACCTTCCGGTACGTCAATTTTATGATTGCAGAACTTGAAACGCTCAAGCTAGTGCTATGCTAACATGGAGTCTGCAGAGGATACGCATGTCCGAGAACTCATTCGAGAATCTTTACAAAAGATCCTTAACCTCGCAATGGAAATGCCCAAAAATGTTCAGCAAAATAATGCACAGAATGCTGTTCTCTTCGAAGCCATCAACCTTGTTATCCATCTCGACACTGAGCAAGCGCTTATGAAGCAAATTTCTTTAAGGCTTGGGAGATTTATACAATCACGTGAGACGAATGTACGATATCTAGGACTGGAGGCTATGACGCACTTGGCAGCAAGAGCAGAAACTCTAGACCCCATAAAGCAACACCAGGACATAATTATCGGTTCACTGAAGGACAGAGATATTAGTGTTCGGCGGAAAGGACTCGACCTTCTATACAGCATGTGCGACTCAAGCAATGCTCAGCCTATTGTGGGCGAACTTCTCAAGTATCTTCAGAACGCGGATTTTGCAATTCGAGAGGAGATGGTTCTTAAGATTGCCATTTTAACAGAGAAGTACGCAACAGACGTTCAGTGGTATGTAGATATATCGCTACGACTGATCGCTATGGCTGGTGATCATGTCAGCGATGAGGTGTGGCATCGAGTGATTCAGATCGTTACCAACAACGAGGAACTCCAGGTATATGCTTCACAGAACACACTCCAGTACGTCAAGGCCGAGCACTGCCATGAGACTCTAGTCAAGATTGGTGGCTATATCCTGGGCGAATTTGGCCATCTCATTGCGGAAGATAGAGGCTGCAGTCCGATTGAGCAATTCCTTGCATTACAAGGAAAGCTTCAGGGATGCTCCTCCAGCACAAGAGCAATCATACTGTCATGCTTCATCAAGTTCGTCAATCTTTTCCCCGAGATTAAGCCTCAGCTACTGCAAGTCTTCCGTGCATACAGCCACACGCTCGATTCAGAGCTTCAGCAACGCGCTTGCGAATATCTTGCCCTTGCAAGCCTGCCTACAGATGATCTGCTTCGTACCGTCTGTGACGAGATGCCTCCATTTCCTGAACGGCAGTCAGCTCTTCTTTCACGGCTACATCAAAAGCATGCTGGAACGAGCGACAAGCGGACCTGGGTAGTTGGTGGTAAAGATGCGAATGCGGATCAGAAGGAGTTCAACTTGGCCAGGAATCCAGGTCTAAAGCGGGCGTTTAGCAATCAAGTCGCTGTAGCCGGTACCACGACTAATGGCACAAATGGTACATCCGCAAATGTTACTAATGGCCATGTAACACGGAGTGCAACCGACTTAGCTGGCCTTGACATGAACAATACTGGTGAACCTGAGCCAAAATCTCTAAAGGCTCCAAATCTTGCCAGCGCCGCGCATCTTTCCCCTGGATGGGAAGCCGGATATAACCGACTTCTTGTTAGACCTGAAGGAGTACTCTATGAAGATGGACAAATCCAAGTGGGAGTACGGTCAGAATACCGTGGGCAAATGGCTTGCATCATACTCTACTTCTCCAACAAGGCGCCTGTACCTATCACCAGCTTCACAACCACTCTAGATCTTGCTGCTGATGAGAAGGCTCGTTTAACATACGATGTAAAGGGTCTTCCGGAAAGTACCATTGCCGAAGGGGCCCAAAGCCAACAGATGATAATGTTCGAAGCTAAATCGGTATTCTCTAAACCTCCTACAGTCCGAATCAGCTACCTTGCGGGAGCACTACAGGCTCTTACCCTTGCAATCCCTCTCACTGTTCACAAATTTATGGACCCTGCAGAACTGTCCTCAGAGGATTTCTTCAAGCGATGGAAGCAGATTGGCGGCGCACCAAGAGAAGCACAGCGCGTGTTCGGTGTAAAGGGCGGCAGGGACGGTGGCAGACAGCTTACTAGCGACTTTGTCAGGAAGACGGTGGAAGGTTTCAAGTGGGGTATACTGGACGGTGTTGATCCCAACAGGAAGAACTTCGTCGGTGCAAGTGTGTTGCACACAAGTGAGAGTGGAAAGTTCGGATGTCTCTTGCGGCTGGAACCCAATTACGACACGCAGGTGTGTACCTCCACTTTTGACTCATAGCTCTGCTAATGACTTAATATCTAGATGTTACGCGTTACAATTCGTGCAACAGATGATTCTGTACCACTTGTTCTCATGAAGCTGATGGAAGAGCGGTTGGCACAGGGAGTGAGCACCGTCCCTGAGCGCTTCGAGCCACCGACCCGGATGGAAATCTCGGATGCATTTTCTAGCGTACTTGTTGAGTAATAACTCGGCATCATTTTCGCTATGTTTTGATATGTGGACGCATGTGGGTTGTGATAAAAAGCATAGCATGCGTGGTTCACATACATCATTCTCGAGGCGCTGGGGATACATATTCAAATCTGAATTGAGTTCTCTGTGAATATTACTATACTACAGGGTTGCAGTTCCTACTAGTCATTGTGTGAATGTTCCACCTCAACTAAAATATTGAAGGTATATATTTAATGAGCCCCGGAACCCCTGCTTTACGGCGCGGTCCTTCATCCCGATTTCGGCGACTGGCGGCCACTCGAATCTGGGTAGACATACCTGACTCTAGTCTCATATACTTGTACATCTATTCCAGAATGAATCATTTTCTCTCCAGCAATTCATTCACTTAGACACGTGCCTACATTCCATCTCTCTTGTATTCGTTTATAATTGCAATAAACAAACACTATGTCTGAAGCGCCTCATACAAGCACGGCAGTACAACCGGACTATCCTGGTACGCCGGATGTCAGAGGCCGTCTTGCTCTGATCACCGGCGCATCAGGAGGGTAAGTAACAGTTCCCAAACACCGGCTCTCACGAATCCGCCCACTGATCCCTCAACACCAGCATCGGCAGTGCCTGCGCCCGCGACCTCGCCGCCCTAGGCGTGAACCTCGCGCTGACATATTCCACCAACCTCAACAGCATCCGCGCACTAACAGCCTCTCTCCAGCTCCTCGCCCCCAGCATCAGACTCTCCATCCACCAAGCAGACCTCTCGTCGGCCGAAGCCATCCAGGCTCTGATCGCAGACGTCGCGAGCGCGCATGCCCAGCCCGTCGACATTCTCGTCGCCAACGCGGGGTACGGGAAGCGCATCCAGGACGTCTCCGACATCCCGCTCGAGGAGTTCGAGCGGACCATGAGCGTGAACCTGCGAGCGCCGTTTCTGCTCGTCAAGGGCGTTGTTGAGGGCATGAAGTCGCAGAGGTGGGGGCGGATTATCTTTGTGAGCTCGATTGCGGCGTATGGCGCGGGCCTGAATGGATGTCGTGAGTTTTATCTTTCTGTATGCCTGGCTGATTTGATTCGGAATATACATCTGATACTGTCCCGGTTGAAGATTATGCTGCATCGAAAGCGGGCTTGACTGGGATGATGAAGAACCTGGCTTCGAGACTGGCGCAGTTTAATATTAGTGTTAATGATGTTGCGCCGGCCATGATTGAGAATACGGGCATGATTCCGAGTGCTAAGGAGGTCCCGGAGGCGCTTGATGGGATTCCGTTGGGGAGATTGGGCACCCCGGAGGAGATTGCAAGAGTTGTCACTCTGTTTGCTACCACGGGTTATATTACGGGACAGTCGCTGGTGGCTGCTGGTGGACTGCGTTATCTGTAACTGAAGAAGATATAAAAAGGTATAAACATCTACGTAAATTGTTCTCGGTCCTGAAGATGCCTTACATGCCGTCTGTGAAATGTACTATTTTGCTCCCGGGTATGAGACTATACATATTTTGGTAATGATCCCCACATATATATTCGTATTCTAGCTAACACCTCATATGTATCCGTTTCTTACATCCCCGGCTGACTGAATCGTTCCTCAAATCTACTACCCTGCACAGGTGTTCTCGGGCTCCAGGTTGCATCGGTCTCTGCTGGACTACTCACTACAATTTCCGGCTGGCCTCGGCCAAAATTTCCTGCTGGAGCTGGAGAGCTGGGACTGACTATATCATCCGTAGCGCTGTCCCTGGCCTGAGGTGCATTGGCTGCCTGTCTCCCACTCTCATTTATTTCTGTAGTTGCACTCGGAGGTGTATTCTTACTCAAGCTCGAAATGTCAGTCGTCTCTCCACTGCTATTTGAAGGGCCATTCATTCTACTGTCAATTGGAGTACGCGTTAGCAACATGGGAACATCAGCCTCTAGCTCCTGAGGATGCATGATTGGATTTCCCGCGATCTCAAATTTGGCCGGTGTGTTGGTCCCGTCGATTTCATTGGTGACCGCAGAAGCTTGTGTCGAGTATGGGGAAGTTTCGGCCTCTGCACGTTTTTCGGAATCGATTTCATGTACCGGTGTTGAAGAGCGTATACTTCTCCATCTTTTAGCTGAGTCTGGGCAGAAGCCACAGGGACAGCAGAAGAGGAGGAGGATGCCAATTATGAATAATCCACCGACCGATCCGACCACAATGCCTGCAATGACACCTTTTGAAAGACCACTAGAACTGCTGGAGTTTGAATTGGAGCCACCGGCGCCATTGCCGTTACTGGCCCCTGTTCCTGTGCTTGTATTGTTTGCGCCTGCTGTCGGTAGGACAGATGGAATAGCTACGACATGTGTCGCGGCATTTTGGTCGAATATGGCTTGTGAAACATTGAACGTTCTGCTGTTGTAATCAGCCGTGACATATGCTTCTTGAAGAAATGTCCGGCCAAGTGTGTACATTGAACTGTTCTGGCCTTGTCTGATGGGGAAATATCTTGATGTTCTGTTCGATAATATTGGTGCAGACACGTTTAAGTCAAAGCTTGCGTATGGCAATATTATGTCAACAGTTGCTCCGCCTGTCTTCTCATCGGCAAGAGTCAAGGTGATGTTTGGATTTGAAGACAACAGCTCGTCATGGATCGACCCATTTACTAGGTAAAGACCTGTTGCACTGTCCAATTCTAGACCAAAAGTTGCCTCAAATGCCTGGCATACTTCCACTGGGAGCCACAATTCAGGAACTGTGGAATCAATGAAGACAAATTCTGGCGTGTCCATCAAGGTAGTGTTCCCAGAACGTGTTGTAGATGTGATGGATCGGACGGTAAGCACAATATCCCTAAGGTTGTCGCTGGTCATAGTGAATGTAACATCATTTGGTGTGAATTTGGCAGCATCATAGCCACCAAATATAAGACTCCCGAAAACGCCTTTCAATCGATAATAAGCTCCAGCTGTGTATGACCAACTCCTGCTTGATATAGTACCATTTGAGGTCAATGTATCAGAGAAGCTTGCTTGAGGGTCGCCGTAATCAGAAAAGTTGGAGGGTTGGAAGCCAAGGCCTAATATTCCAAACCAGGGATTATCTGTTACAGCCAATGCAACGACCTGATGGGTGAGGGTGACACCTGTGGTGTTCGTGTAACCCAAGCCAACGGTGTCAAAGCCTAGTATATATTTAGCCCATATAGCGGCAGGTATAGAACTAGATGTACCATAATCTCCAAACCCGCTGTATCCCAGCAAGTTGTTTAAGCCAAGATCAAAGTTTCCCTCATCTTTCCAGGTCGACGACTTTGACTTTGAAAACAGGCCCCCACGAGATTCTCCACAATCCGAAGATACACCTACCGCAGTATCGCATGCCTCACCTGTATTATATATAACCCAGGTCTCCTGCCATGATGTCGCCGGTAGCACTCGAGCTACCTGAGCTGGGGTTCCAACACGAATTTCGAAGGTTGACCAGGTACCATCGTTGCCTTCCCTATGGCATTAAGGCTGTCAGCATACGCTTCAAAAGACAACCTTCTAAAAGAAGTGCCTAAATACCGACCAATGTTCGCTTGGTGTCGCTATAATAGGTGCTTCAAGAGTGATATTATCTAGCCTTTCTATCTCAACTGAACTCGGGAAGGAGGAATGAGCATAGACAATAATGATGAGATATGTCAATAACGAGTGCATAACTTAACAGAAGGGCTCTACAACTGCCTTAGAAACTACGATGGGGATTCAAGCGACGAGAGCATTTTGTCTCTTAAGGTGCCTCTCCTGAAGAGCATTGCAAGGTAGAAGTGTGAGCTCATAAAAGCAAGGGTCTCATGTTTTGGCAGTGACAGCGGAAGAATAACTGCAGGTGCGCCTGCAAAAGATGCCAGAAATAAAACATCATTGCCTGTCAATACCGCAGCAGCACTTCGTTGATTGCTCCATCGACCAGATTCATACATGGAGTTGCCCGCTTACCGTTGCAATGGCGTGGATGGATAGACGTTATGACGTGGGTGCTCGAGGCTGTGGTGGCGAGTTTAGTTCCGTGGTTTCTTGGGTTGGAAGCAGCGCGACATCCTGGTAGTAATTGTAAGTCCTGTATAACCGGTAAAATATATATGGCTAGAAAGTAGAAACAAAGGCCCTCTCGACTGTGCAGACGACTGGCACTGGTGCTTGAGTACTTTATCCTTTCATATCTTTCATTAAGTTTACTTTTCTTTTGTATCAGCAAATTATAAAGTACGTGGAACTCTTGATCTGGCAGAGGCCGATTAAGCTGCGCACAAGGCGACAACGGCATTTACAGTTCATTTGATGGCTTATTGAATCAAGATGCCGCACCATACCACCCATAATGAGCATTGTAAATTCAGAGTGATACCAGTACAAAACCCCACCATCTGTGCTAGGCTTATCAACCCCTAATGGATACGAAGTCACCGGCCCTGTAAAGCTAGGGCAAAGAGATGTTGCCGCCATCTAGATGAGACTACCCTTGTTTCCACTGCTGTCGATACTGTATTTCCCAGTCTCTCCAGACACAACCTTCGCATATCTTATATCTACTTTTCTAACATCCAATCGAAGAACTCCTGGGGGCCCGTCGAGAATAAGTTTCAGCAACTTATCAATTCGTTGCCGAGAGCCTTGGGCAGTACCGCAGAACTCCAGAAGAGCATATTAGATATGTTTTATAATTCCCTTGCCAGAGATATATTTACCTGCCTATCAGTTGTAGGTCCTGCAGAGTCAACGCTCCATATGGTCCCGGTGAGCTTCAACGCGTTTGCTTTCCCCCGAAAGTGGGTACTACTAGCTATGAGAACATTGTTTTGAAAGCTTCGTTCGGGCTGTGTGCTTGCTACTTGTAGCTTACATTAGAAGGAGTACCTCTGCCTGATTAGCGTCGTGTGATAGTAGTTGTTGGCTCAGGATGTTAAGGTCTTACTAATATCGGCTTTCCCTTGTACTTGGAACTCGATCTGATAACTAGTAAACATCGGGAAGATATAAATATAGGACCAAGCGGTCACTTACTCTCTGTAACTCTGTCACAATTGGTGCCATTGGTGCTAGTGGTATCTCGGTGCTAAGCTGGTATTCTATGGGGGTTTTGAATAGTAAGAAGGCATCCTATTGCGATAGAAGTATCATGGTGTTATCTTGTGCACAACCGAGCAAGTCATCAAGAATGCAATAGCATTCCCGATGTTGGTCACACAGATCTTGCAACAAAGATTGGGATGGATGAATGCATTTTGTGTCTCAGATTCCCTAGCGGAAGCTGCATTCCGTAAATTGTCTTACAAGGAAGTTACATGAGGATTCAAATGTTCGCTTTCGGCGGCCTCTCAAACGACCCGCTCATCCTCTGCTTCCACTCTTCTGATATTGTCGACTTCTCTCGGAGAGGTTTCTTCGCCCATTCCTTAAACTGTTCATGTTCTGTTCTCCATCTACCAAGCTCATTACCTAGCCATTTTGCTGAAGCCTTAGCACACTGATCGACTGCCTCCATGGCTACTAAATGCCCAATTCCCTCGAGAGTGATCGCCTCTACTCTACCTGCTTCAACTCCACCGCTACCTCGAGCGCCAGACCCCGTGGCATGCAACTTGAGTCTTTGGAGTTCTGGAGTAGACATATCACTCTTCTCGCCAAAAATGTAGAATGCACTGGGCCGCAGGTGTTGTAACCTGCTAAATGTTCCAGGAGGCTCGCGGCTGTAAAATGAACTCAGCGGCGGAGATCGTGGATCGGTATCGGGATGTAATCTGTGGTCAGTAGAACTTTTGCCAGGCTTGGAGCTGTGGAATGGTCGAAGAAAAGTAAATACTTCCTGATGCTTTGTTGTCGACAGTGTAACGGCCCCCTTTTCATTTGGGTAGATACTCGTAGGTGTCTCCCGTATGCCATACTGGAGCCAACGATCAAACACTCGACGGTCCCATGACTGATAGAATTTTGATTTCTTAAATCCGGCAACAGCTTCAGAACGGGAAGGCCAGAAATCGCGCCGGAAGGTTGAAGCACGGCCAGGACCAAGCCCAGTATCGGCACTGGTTCCGGTAGAATATGCTGTAATGACAGGATCAAGAAGAATCACAGTGCTAAGGAGTCGTGGGTGAATTAAAGCTAGATTTACGAGCTCATTGCCTCCCATAGAGTGCCCGATGCCAATTATGGGCAAAGGCATCTCTAAACGGAATGTGTTTATCATGTGAAGTAAATCTCTAGTATGATCCATCCAGGAAGCTAGGAAATGTCAGTTACTTCAGCATTGTAAGAAGAGCGAAATAGTACGATCGTTGCCTAATAAATTCTCATTCAAGACTCCGCTGGCCCCCTGGTTGGCCATGTCTGCTATCCATATATTACGAATCCTAAAGCCATTGGCCTTTGAACGAGCGTGTATTTCTTCCCATAATGGCTCGTATAGTTCCTGCTTATCTCTTAGCACAAATAAAAGTTGCTGTAGCTGTGGTCCATACCTTTGGAAATCCATTTGCATGGGCGCCGATTATTGTTACATCTCCCGGCTGGGGGTCAGGATTATCTAAGGGTATATATTGTTTCACGGCCAACTGTAGTATATCCTCTTGTGCAAATGATGTAGCTCGAGTATACTCTCTGATATGCTGGCATGGCAAGACGTGCTCTTTGACCCGAAACAGAGCAGACATTGTAAGTTGATGAACGAGCCTAGGATGTGGAGAAGGCCAGTACAGGCTGACCTACCCAAGGTTACGGAGACTGGGAGAGGAGAAAAGAATGAGTCCAGCGTAAAGCTTCCTTGGTCATTATATCGGCTTTAACCTCTGAAATGGCATGCAAGGCCGACTATTTCCATGGTCATTACCTCCTGACACTCAGTAACTCCTCAGAGTATTGCCTCGGCTCGGCACGACGTGATGGCCACTTATCTTATCAGGACATGGGGATAGCGTTATCTAAGTGGCACGTGATACCGCTAGATCAACGCGAATCGCGCCAAAATCTGCAGCGCGACCAGACGCGTGGGCGCCTGAAGTGCAACGTCTAGATTTCCGGGATGGTCTATCTTACTTTATTCTCCACCACAACATCCGTGTTCGATCATCTGTCTAACCCCCTTATTGTCAAGCAAGGTCTGCGACCATGGCAGGAGCAGCCACTGAACTCCTTTTTACTAGCTGCCAAATCTGTGTTTTTCCCAGTCGCGAGCTATCTCCAGATGTAGCGCGTAAGGTATGCTGCCATAGCTGAAGTATAATCTGTAATTACGCTGATAATTATTTTGTAGCTTGGAGAGACACTGGAAGATAATGGCGCGGTTATCTCTGAACTTAAACCTGACGGAACCATCAAAATCAATGAAGTCACCCATATCATTTCAGCAACTTCCGACTTCCCCCAGTACTCCCTCGCATGCGATCAAATGATCCCAGTTGTTGCTCCGACCTGGATTACAGCATCACTCCTCAAAAATAGACAGGCTCCTATACGACCGTACTCGCCAGATCCGAGGCTCATCTTCTCTGGAGTTAATGTTACTTGTGCTGATATACCAAACGGAGATAAAGATGCGATCATCGGAGCTGTTATGGCAATGGGTGGACAGGAATCTAGCAGCTTGACAAAGCTGGTTACTCATATAGTAGCTCTTACGGAAGAGCACCCAAAGTGCCTGCAAGCCCGGGAGAAACGGCTGAAATGCAAAATTGTCTTGCCACATTGGTAAGACCAGGATGATCTGGTCATTATTCTATGTTCTAACACGTTATAGGTTTGATGATTGCCTTAAACTTGGCAAACGTATCGATGAACGGCCATATCTACTACCCGACCCAGAGATTCTTCGTAAGAGATCGGATGAGGAGGTAAAAGTGCCTAACACTACCCATATCGAAGGTGCTATGTCTCCACGTCCAGATTTCCTTCCAACGCCCACAGATTCTCCTTCTGGATCTAGACGTCGCCTACATGTCTTCAACGAGAAGAAGATCATGCTTGCACAGGATCTGGTGCTCGGAAGCCGTCTTCGAGGAATTATTGAAGATCTTATTGAAGGTGGAGGAGGGTTGATTACCACTACAGTCCACAAAGCTGACATATATGTCTGCCACTATCGTGATGGCAAAGACTATATTACAGCGTCCCGTGCTGGAAAGGATGTTGGAAATCTTTCCTGGTTATATCATCTTATTACACATAACGAATGGACATCTCCCTTTCGGAGGCTCCTTCATTACCCTATCCCACGCCATGGTCTCCCAGGTTTCAAGGACTTTCGTATTACTCTCTCAAACTATGGCGGCGAAGCACGTATTTATCTAGAAAATCTGGTTCTGGCTGCTGGTGGAGAATTTACCAGGAGCATGAAGCAGGATAACACTCACCTAATAACGGCTCGGAATAGCAGTGAAAAGTGTAATGCGGCTCAAGAGTGGAATATTCCGATGGTCAACCACCTATGGATCGAGGAGAGCTATGCGAAGTGCCGAGTGCAAAACCTAGCAAACCCACGTTACACTCATTTCCCAGCGAGGACTAATCTAGGTGAAGTTATTGGCCAGACACCTTTTGATCGAGCTCTTCTAGAGCAAAACTACTTCCAACAAGACCCTGCGAGTAGCAGTCCTGAATCCGCGAAGAAACCAAGACCAGTAATGCGAACAAAGGATAACAATACGGCAGTTGCGCGACCAAACGGGGCACAAATGCAGACAGACTCAAAAATTGTACAAGAAGCTACAGCCGTATCTGCTTCCAAAAGCAACAAATCTTTTACTGCGGCAACTCCCTTACGGCCTGCGTCTACCGTTACAACTCCTTTATCTAATAGACTTGTGGGTGTTGGCAAAGAGAACGAAACGCCTTCATCTACTAGCAGTCGTGGAGCTAAGGACCGAGCTTTATCGAAGCTTCAGGATCTAGCCCCAGATATGGCATTGTACGAGAAAGAAAGAAAGAGAGCGGGCGGTGGTGTGTGGGGTGGCAAGCGTGCCGCTGACCAGATTGATAAGGATAAGGCCAAAAAGAGAACTGCTAGTCCTGCAGACGAGGATCTGGAAGATACTTCAGATGAAGAGACCCGCCAAATTAAGAGAGCAAGAATGAGCAAACCGCCCATCCAGATGCGGCTGCTTGTTACTAGTTACAAAAGATGGCTAGATGCCCCAGGCAAAGAGGACTCTGATCGAGTGAGCAATTTCTTTATGCTTGTAATATGCATAGCTAACCCATTTATAGAAAAAACTGCGAGACTTGGGCATCCATGTTGTGCACGACCCCTCCAATTGTACCCATCTAGCCGCGCCTGCAATGGTTAGGACACAAAAATTTCTGTGTGCTCTTGCTTCCGGCGTCACTATTGTGTCGTCGGAATTCATTGATACTTGTATCAGTGAGAGTCGAATGCCTTCTGTCGAGAAATTCCTCCTCAGGGATATTCAGAATGAAAAGCGTTTCGGTGTTAAATTAAAAGACGCGGTGAAACGAGCAAAAACTAATTCACGCCATCTTCTCGACGGGGTTGCTGTCTATTGTACTGCCGACATTACTAACGGGCCGGAAACCTTCAAATCAATCGTCCAAGCAAATGGTGGAGAGTTCTGCGTATATCGCGGTCGAGGCGGTTCTGTTATCAGAGCCGCAAGCCCTCACTCTGACGATGATGAGGGACCCGAGCCGGTCTATCTACTTAGTAGCACCAAGCCTGAGGAGAAAAAACTATGGAACAAGTTCGAGCAGATGGCAAAAGAAAGTGGTTTTGAACCAAGGATTGTGCACACTGAGTGGCTATTGGACACAGCGATGGCACAAGATATTAAGTGGAACGATACTTATTCATTAAAGAATTGAATAGTTCTTGATAAGTACATAGGGGTGTTACATGGCGTATTATGGGTAAAGACATGGTGATTGAGATACCATACTCGGGTTGTTAGTATGATATTGGTACTTAGTTGGACAGTGTAAATGTTTCGTAGAACGCCTCCCAATGCATGACCATCAGCTTCAATAAACATTAAAAGAACTTGACTCCTTGTTGATCCTCCTGCCCAAACACCTGCGCTCTGCCACGCTTCACCAAGACACTCAGCGCTCTTTGTAATAACTCTGGATCCATTCCATGAAATTCTGCCGTGCCTAATTAGCAAAGCATTCCTCCACAGAATGAGCAGGCGTACCTTGTGATGTTGTAGCTTCACTCTCTGTAAGCTCATACAACGTAAGAACTGTATTCTTCTGCCCCGTCTCATCAACCTATCCAAAACTCAGTACCAGCTGACACCACCAAAATAATGCAACTCACCCAGTCCGCAATCAACCCCGCCCACTCCTCGGGATTCCTCCACCAAACCCAGGCAATATTTCTCTCCGTCTCGCCCTTCCCAACCCACTCCGCCCTCCCCTCCCTCCTCAAAAACTCCACCATCTCTCTCGCATCACTAATGCCCATACGCTTGTTGATCTTACTGTTCCAGAACAGCTCGCTCTCGACGGCGTCGATCAAGGACAGTTTCCAGATCCTGTGCGCCCGGCAGTATGCTAGTATCAGGCTGCCCCATTTCGTGCATTGCGAGTGGTACGTGACCTGGTTGTCCTGCCTCGTGAAGAAGGGCGGGAAGTGATACTCTCGCGGGAAGGAGAAGGCGCCGGTAGGCGGCTTGAGGCCATTGGGTGGGGGGGAGGGGTTCATCTATGCAGCGCGACGCCGGAAATACAAATGTGCCGATGTAAAATATGGGACCTTGAATTTATGGCCGGTCAATATATCAGGAATAGCGGCTTATACATTAAGTATTCTGTGATAATCATGGAATTATGGGAGAGGTTTGTGTTGCGTCGTCGTGCACAACGTCCTTTCAGCCTTGCCGCTTAGCGCCTCGCCAGGCTAATTACAGCTAGGCTCAGCCTCATGAAGTCGACTTCACCTCGAGTACATATAAGCAAATAAGCAAAATCGCTTTAACAACTTAGGTCAGTGGCAGTGCCTGGAAGAGGGACCAGCACTCGGGACAAGCTGATAAAAGAGATGGACTGACAATTTCGACAACACCCCAAAATACGACAATTCAGACGACTGCAATCAAAGTAGCGAGCTTTGGGGGGCAGGATATTAGCTCCGAGTAAAATCATTAGATTTTCTGTATCCAGGTCTCACTGAGGGTGAGGCCTGGAGAGTCTTTTGCTCTTTTTGGAATTTTTTGGCATTTTTGAGACTACCGAAAAAATTGTGGTTGGTGTTGAGTAGCCAAGCGTGTACATATCTTGTGCCCTCCGCCGGGACCAATTCGCTCAGATTATACCATATTTTGGCTCACGTGCTGCGTGCATCATTCCTGGGTTCGCCCGAAATAATACCATTATGTGCATTTTACCATTCAATCAATTGGCCAAGCCAAATGTGGCATTTAGCCAAACCCCGCAAGCACCGTACTCCGTAGATGCAATGCAACCTTGTACATCCCATACTCTAACCAAAACGCCTACGCTAGAATGTCCGGTTATGCCTTCGTACTTCCAAATAAAACATCTATAATCTCATCAAGAAGTGTAAAGGCAAGATGTGAACTAGAGGGGTGTTAGCATAGAGCTGTGATCTTGAGTTTGGTTCTCGGCACTCACTTCAACCTGATATTGTTGAAAGTGGCAAAGATTCTCCGACTTGCAGCTTGTGCATTGATCCTCCCAACTACACTCCCAGCGAGATCTGGCACAAGCGTAGCAAGCATCAGACTTGCCTCGGTCCGACTTTTACTTTTCTCATTCGCTGTCCTTGGCTTAGGATCTCGCCGCTGTCCATTAGGCCACATGGTATCCCTGAGAAAGGTGATGTATTTGATTATGGCATCCTCTTGAACAAGGACTTTTACAATTTCACGGACTTTACGTTCTATAGTTCCACCAAGTAGTTGATGTAGCACAACAACAACGGCTCGTCCCCTTAACCAATTATTACCACGATTGAGTTCGAAAACTTCGAGGAAGATGTCGCATATCGGCTTGACGAACGGCTCCAGTTCTCTGTTCTCAAAAGCATTGAGCTCGGCTTCTGCCTCAGCAGCCGTTAACGGATCTTCTCCGACTGTCAATGGCATTGTAGATAGCTGGGTTGTCGCTGCTGAAAGAAGATTTTGACTTGCAGCTGATAGCTGCTCAATCACAGGTATATTGCCTAGAATATCTTCCATTCCATCTGTGACTGAATTGTAGAAACGGCTGACCATGTCCTTTTTATCTTCCAGTTGACTCAATGTACTGGCTCCAGGTGCAATAACACTCTGTGACAGGAAGGAACGGAGATCTCGACTGCGGCACACATCGGGCAGCAGGAGCAACTCCCTCAAGTACTTCTCTAATGCTAAGCGGCGCTTATGCAGAAAATCGTTTTGCAACTTCAACATCATTCGCCTTCTAGGGAAATCAAGGTTCCTTACAGAAGGATATTTCTCTCGAAGGCGTTGGTGTAGTTCGTGAAACTCGCTATATCGCCGAGTAACGACCCAAGATGCTGCGGGCATCTGTTCTCCTGCTTTGCGATGTACCTCAACCACATAGACAGCATACTCGCGGCCATCTTCTTCTTTTCCAACCATAATTGACTTGATCTTGATTGTTGATCGACCGTATAAGCTGTTGTCACTTTCCTGAACAACATATTGTTGTCGCTGGAGTTCTTTTCGGCGGATCTCTCTGTCCATGCTTGATTTTGACTTGCGCAAGATTCTTAACTCAGCAGTATTGTTGGTAAGCTCAGCTTTTCGCGTCAGTGAATCAATAACAGCATTTTGCGCAATAAGACGATCAATGTCTACAGTTAGAGCTGTGATAGCCTCTGCAAGGCCTAGATCACCCGGTGCAGCTTCGTGGATCTCATCCTCTTCGTCCTCTTCCTTATCCTCATCAGGGTCATCATGCTCATCAGCGATGAACTTTTCTTCATCAGGAAACAAGTCATCGTCGGCGAAGACACCGATCCGGGAAGAAGTGTTCACTAACCCTAATGATGCCAAGCTCTTCTTGTCGTCCTTGTGGAAAAGATCTGTACGAGACACGTCGATAGAACTTCGAGGCGAATCATTTTCTTTTGGGGATAGTAGACTGGTTGCGGGCGATTCATCGCCAAAGAGGGAGCCTCGCAAATCTTTATCGTCAGGTACATCCTCCATGATATCATTCAAAGCGGCTTCCATCGCTTTAACAACGTGATGATCTGGTGTCGGTGTTTCCTCATGTAGGTCAACTTCGCGATCAAGACTTTGTATAGAGCCATTAAGAGCTTCACCGTCCAAGTCATCATCATCATCGAATAATGGTGTATCTAGTTCACTGTCTAATGATGCCTGTGAAGAAGTCAGGTCGGTAATCTGCTTCGGATGTGTGTTAGAAAGATCGGTGGAAGAGGCAGCGGTGCGTTGCAAGCCAGCCTTTCTCGGCGCAAAGAGTGACTGGGCGCGAGATATTGGAGTTGGTTTGGAAACAAGTCCTTGAGCTGACATCACTCTAGAAGGTATGGGCCTCGTAGCAGTAGCCCCGAACTGGTTTGCCGATGCTGATGCAGCCATCCTTTTCGATGCCTCTTCAGCCGCGAGGCACTTATAGAAAAGGTCAGATTTCTTAAAATCATCGTAGTACTTTGCCTGCATTCCTTCCAATGCAGTTGTCTGTGCTTGAAGGATTGCTCTGCGAGCCATGTAATATTGCTGTTGTGTGGCATCTTTTCCGGCCTTTAAAAATCCCCGAACAGCTTGCTTAGATGAGTCTGGTATGTCTAGCTCAGGCTTGGACAAGTACGCTTCGTGGATTTGTGCAAGATCTATTCTATCGGACTCTGTCCATGGTGGTAGATTAGCTGGCATCTCATCTTCCTCAGCAACATCCTCCTCGAGAGGGTTGCGAAACCCATCCACAACAATCCAAAACTGGACGATAGGCATGAGATGTTGCCTGTCCATGTACTCCATGAAATATGACAGTCCAGAAGAATCATGCAGTAGGTCAACAAGCGATGCAGTTTCAAGCTTCGATATTCCTAAGTCACTATTTCGAGAGCCATGTGGTAATGCAGTACCCCCATTCTGACTCCACTGCCCACCAGCAGCCAACTGATTTACCTTTTGATCGAGTATCTTTTTACCTATCTCAAGGCGACGTAGGTAGACTGTATCTGATGCTTCCCTCTGCACGTCTCTTTTTAATTGACTTGAGACCTCACTCCGGAAACGTCTGGCGTCTGACAAATTATTAACCTTGCGAACCGCGCGTATGAACTTCTCAAATTGTCGCTCATTATCCTTCGGTAGCAACCTCGGAAATGGCAATGCCCGCTGGGATTTTGGGGCGGGAGAGGCATGCTCATCAAGTGCAGCGCGAAGTTTACGAACTGTCGATCGGTCTTGCAGCATAGTACGACCCTGCATAACGTTAGCATATCCTTTTACTGCGATACCATCAGCTTAGACGAACATAAGCTTCCATTATTTGGTTCCATGTATCTGGGTCTGAGACCATTTGCATAATCGGGTATAGCACCGCACATCCTACGAGTTCCTCAATAAGAACCATTATAGCTCGACTTGTGGTCGCATCTTCAGGCAGGACTTGGGGGAGAAGCCACCTTGCCAGCTTGCGTAGGTACTCTTGCTGAGTAAGTCGAGTGTCCGAGTATGCCAGAGAAACCGCAGGGTGCAATTTCCCATCTTTATATTTCCCCGCTATTGCTAGATCCAATTCCTCCGACTCTGTGACGCTGCGGTTCAGATGCTTGCCTCGAACAGCTCTTTCTGCGTCGTAGAAATCTTTGAAATGGGCTGTCATGATGGGTACAAAGCGCGCGGTGACCACACCAACTAGATCTGTCTCAAAGAGCTTATCTCGGATGCTACTAATAGCAGCCCTGAGTACTTTGTCGACTTCGTTGGTAAAAGTTGGATTGCTGCTTATATTCGAATACCATGATTTTACAAAGTCCCGCAGTGTAAGGTCTAATAGCTCATCCAGCGCAGCGGAGACCATAAAAGACTCAGCGTAGAGTGGTTGCTTCTTATAGAGCTGTCGACTCCGAATTGCCGCAACTTCTGACTTCCATACAGACACCCCGAGAAATGCGAGTCCCTTGGGTCTCGATATACCCTTTTTTGAGCCATACTCTATACCTCTCGACGTCGAAATGAGGAGCGCTGTGAGTGTTAGGAGTGAAAGCAGCAGCCCCGCTGTGAAAGCGTACCCGGTCCATCTTAACGACGGGACCCAGCTGACAGCATAACCCCAGGCGATGAAGGCTGCGATACCTGCTAGAATTACATCTCGTCGGCTAAGGGCCATAGTCTGTGGAGCCGTGATGCGACTTCAATCTGCATGATTTTTCGTGTTTACTCCAGGAAGCTATGGTGGCTCGTTATGCAGCTCCGACGTGAAATTGGAGCTACGAGTCGGGTAAAGCGGGCCCATGTCTTTGGGTTAGTACGTGCACATGCACGCCTAGAAATAGACGTAATTCGGTATCAACAGTATTCATTATCTTCATCGGTATTTAAATTGCAAGGGGGGATTCTAACTGAGCCTTCCGAGGCCATGGCGGATCTTCCAGACGACGGTATAATGCTACAAATTTCTGCCCTTTGTTTTTCGTAACCTTCTTACCCTCCTCCGTCTCAACTCTCATAATCTTAACACATGCATCTACATCTTGTTCCGCTTCTTCTACGCGTTGAAATGACGGGTGTGCCTCGAAATGCTGCACCATCCAGTTATGCAGATCTTCAACATCCGTGATTGTGTATACGATCCCCCCTGGCCGTACCACATAGGCATATTCTGAGTTCAAAGTAGTTGAGACAATCCGCGCCTTATGCTTTCGAGCTTTGAAATGCGGATCTGGGAAGCATAAGAAAATCTTCGAGAGCTGGCTCTTCTTGAAGAAGTTTGGGAGGAACTTCATAGTGTTGGCTCGGATACAGGCAGCGTTTTGGTAAAGACCAGTCTCGACATTCTGCGCTCTTAGAGCTTTGATTCGTTCTTGGACATATTCTGTGACCTGCGTGCGAATTTCCATGCCTGCCCACCTTCGTTAGATATATTCATCTCCGGCACTCTGCTCGAGCGCTTACCTAACATGAGTGTATCCGGAAATACTGGCGCCAGCGCAACAAGCAAGCCCCCAAACCCACAGCCGATATCAGCAATCTCGACATCTTTAGCCAGTTTTCCCACCGAGATAGCATCTTTCGGAGGTGGTGTGGCATCGGTTTTCTGATCTGCTAGTCGTGGTATAGCATAGGCTGGGTAATAGGAGCACCAATCCATCGCCGAGGGACATTTTGGACTATAACCAGTCAGCAACGAAGTTTATGTTTAGTAAAATTCAAATAATAATACTCACTACGTCAATTGATGATCAGAGAAAGGGTTGGCATGAGCTCGCTGCCTATAGAATTTCTTCTTGGGCAGCTCTGTCACACCTCCCTCTCGGGCATTTTTGTAGTCCTCCCGCTTCTGGCGTTTGTTTGGAGGTCCAGCCATAATATTGAGAAGCTATCACAGCCTAAACAACTTCTCAAGGAGCTTACTTGGCTGAATAAGGTAGGTCCTGAAGTTGAAGTCGTTCGGAGGTATTCACATGCAAAGCTGGTGCAATTCAATTAATTTTGCCTTTATCGTCCTATCTTAGCTTGGTCGCGTCACAATCCTTGTCATACATATCCTTCCCGTTCAACTGCGAGGAGATGGCCTCATCTCCTCAACAATAATGAAGAGAAATACTGGCTCTGCGACTTCTAAAGGTGTACTTTAGCTCCTGTCCATTTTGATCGTCCTGTGATCCTCTATTCATGGTGCTCGTTTTGCATTTCGAAACCTAAGAATACGGGTCACCATTGGCAGATTTTCGGTACGGCCGGATCACTATTCCTAAAAGCGTCATGTCCTGGTTCTCGATTCTCCCTGCAAGTATCTCTTTCGTAGAGACCTGGGCTATACGCCTATTTGTAAGTAATTTATTATAGTTCTCATAACATCATGCCAATTAGATTGTCTTGTCTGATATGGTATAATAGCTTATTCTCGGTGCCCTCACCCTCGGGCCATGGCTGCTACTCATAGTATACGATGCCTTCCTCTTCCTTATTCGAATCATAGCATATGAGTTACCCATAGTTGGTGGACGAACCAGAGATCGACCACGGCCTAGAGCACCAAGCTTGAGTGCAAGACCCAGTGGACAGCCTAGGAATTTCAATGTATCTTTACCAGGGCTTCCCTCGACGCCAGAGATAGTGCCTGCAGATGCAATGGAGGGGTTGAAAAGAAGATTGGACAAAGCAGGTCATACGTTAAGCACGGGGGGAGAGCAGTCAGAGGGGTGAACAGCATTTATTTACGAATTATGATAATCGGTCAAGAACCTTAAGCAAGTCTCCTGTGACGCCCATTGCGGTGACCTCCCCTCCAGCTCCAGCTCCTTGGATGATTAGAGGGTTAGGTCCGTAACGCTTCGTATAGAAGCTAATGATATTGTCGCTTCCCTTCAGGGTAGCAATGGGGTGCGACTTGTCAAACTTTTCCAGCCCGACCTTAGCCACTTTAGTTGCTACATCGATGCTTCCAACGAATCTTATAACTTTGCCTTCCTTCTCTGCATTGACCTTCACTTCCTCCATCTGTCCATCATATTCTGGCAGCTTTTGCAGAAATTCATCACCACTCGCAACACTCTCAAGCTCCTTTGGGATTAAGCTTTGGACAGCGAAAGATGTTGGTGATTCGATTGGAAGGCCTACCAATCGAGCTAAGATCGTCAATTTTCTCGCAACGTCTAATCCGTTCAAATCATCTCTCGGATCAGGCTCTGTATATCCAAGGGCCTTTGCCTTCTTAACCTCCTCGGACCACTTGCCGCCCTTTCCTTCAGTCGGTGCAAAGGAATTGAACAGGAATGACATTGTGCCGCTGAACACGCCTTCGATCTTCACAACGGTATCTCCCGTATCAACCAACTCCTTCAGAGTTGAAATCACAGGAAGCCCTGCGCCAACAGAACTTTCATGGTATACGTATGCTCCTGAGGATTTCGCAGCCGAGAAGATCCTCTGCCATAAATCAAAAGACCCCGAGAATGCCTTCTTGTTAGGCGTCACAATACTGATGCCGTTAGAGAGGAAGTTTGGGTATTGGTCTGCAACATCCTGAGAGCTTGTGGTATCGACGACGATAGCCTTGCCGGGAGCTGCTGCTAGATATGCAATGATCTGCGTGAGAGAGGGCACGGTCTGAGTTGAGGCTGAAATATCTTCCTCGACACTGCTCATCGAAAGCGGGCTGTAGTCTTGAGTGTAGAGGATCTCCATGTATCTTGAGGCGAGGACCAGGGACAGTTGTAAGCCAGTAGCCGATAGACGTTTGGCAATGAACTCCAATTGAGAAAGAAAGACTTTTCCCACACCGCCGACGCCTGTATGTTGTTAATAAATGCCTGGGCGGTGAAAGGGAGGAGTACCATACCAATGACGGCAATGAATACTTGCTTTTGAGCCATGATTTATAGGCCTTTTGTTACGATTTGAAAAAAAAATCTAGAAGAAATGAGTCAAATTGTCAGATATTGAATGAAGGGTTGCCCAGCGCCGAACACGCAATGGTGGGGGTGATTTTACGACACTAAAATCGGTACTCCATTCTGCCACCGCCTTCAGCAATCAGTACGCATCGATTTTCGATAAGCTATCCACGACTACCAACTCTTCCTCTTAAACCCAGGCGTAAATTCCAAGCACCATGACGACCAAAGACGCCCACCTATACGGGATCCGCAAGCCCAAAAAGGCATCAAATAAAGAGATATCTTCATCCACTACTCTCGCCTTTACTTCCCAGCTCTCATCTCTTCTTTCCAGCTCAGCAAGCACATCCAGCACCACACGTGGGCGTTCACGGCCCTCCTCCTCAAAACCAGACCTCTTCACCGCACATAATAGAAACAGCAAGAAACGCGCCCTAAAAGACCTCGAATATGACAACAATTCAGGCTCAAACCGAGAACGGCAAGACATCGGCGCTGTCGACACCAACGTACTGCACCGTTCCAAACGGAAAATGGAAGAGAAAGCACGGCTATATGCCGCCATGAAGCGGGGCGACTTTGTCGCCACCGAGGGTGAGCCAGAAGCACTGATTGATTTCGATCGAAAGTGGGCCGAGAACGAAGCGCTGGGAGTCGGGAACGAGCTCGAAACGTCGTCCGACTCAGACAACGGGTCCGACGACGGCGAGCAAGAAGAAGTCGAGTATGAAGACGAATACGGAAGACTACGACGGGGCACAAGGGCCGAGAAGGAGCGCATGGAGCGCAGGAAACTCAACCGTATCCTCGGCGCCGAAGAGCTGGATAGAATATCTGCTCGCCCCGCGCAGCCCTCACAGCTGATCTACGGCGACACAGTCCAAGTCGCAGCGTTCAATCCCGACGAGCAGACCACGCAGCAGATGGAGGCCATGGCCGCGCGCCGCGATCGCAGCGCCACGCCCCCGGAGATGAAGCACTACGAGGCCGACAAGGAGATCCGGAACAAGGGCACCGGCTTCTATAGCTTCAGCAAGGACGAGGCGCTCCGGAAGCAGGAGATGGAGAATCTGGAGAGCGAGAGGACGGAGACAGAGCGCGTGCGGAGGGAGAAGGAGGAGAGGAAGGACAAGAGGAAGAGGGAGATCGAGGAGAGGAGGAGGCAGCTTGCCGAGAAGAAGGCCAAGAAGCTGGCCGACAGCTTCTTGGACGGGCTGGAGGCAGATCTAGGAGCACGTGAGAGTGATGATGCATAATGAATTAGTAAAACCTGATACCCTCGACTACTGTACAGTCATTTTGCTTCAGCGTTAATCAAATCTCCAATTTCGTAATTCAAAGGCTCCACTAGTCTTCAAGGTGGGCATGTTAAATCAGTATTCACCAAGTGAACAGGCTCAGGTGATAGAATGTATAAGATTTCATTAGCATCAACCAACAGTTATAGGTTCCCACAAGCAGCAGATAAATGCACATTGCTTGCCCCTTGATTCCATCCCAACATAGGCCTATCCTATTTCTTGTTTCACAATATTCCATACGATATAACCCATCAAATCTTTGTGCAGTGTTAAGATCCAATATTACGCCCGCTGTTTCCAACATATTGATATACGCATGCAATATAAAACGCCGCCAGCAAGTCCTTTGTGACATGCCATGACCCATAAATCCAGACTCCGATGCCTCGCCCATGAACAAACGACTTATGTGATTCGCCAAACACAGTTACAACTATCAGATGAAGACTGCCGCTCTACAATATCGTGTTCAGACGGGCGTAACCTAGACGGCTGACGTCTAGAGATTGTGTCAACTTCGGTTTCAGTAAGCTGGATCGTGGTAGGCAGTCCGGTCGAGTTGAGGATTGTAGTAGCACTTGAGCCATCGGTCCCAATCTCCATCTGGACACAATATGGCTCAATGTAGCCAGGATAGATCATGCGGCGTTCTTCCAATTTTACGATCTTTGGAAAAAGGCTAGAATAGTCTAACATGGCGTCCGAAGTGCTGGATGCTGCAGAACCAGCTGCAGTTGTTGATGCAACTTCGGCTGTTGTCCACGTACTACGAGCAGCATATGGAGCCCCAGAAGAAGATGAAGCCGATGTCGTTGTTGCTGTAGCCGCTGAAGCGGCTGAAGCTGACGCTTGTTGAATGCCTGCATTACTAGTGGCATTGGGATATATGAAAGTCTCGAGCAAGGTGGCGTTCCAGTAGCAAAACCATGGCTTTTCTCCAGGTTGTGCAACCCCCCGACGCAAGAAGCCAGTATTAAAAATATGGCTAGGACTGCGCTTTGACTTAGTCGCAGCTGAAAGCGAAAGCGATGCCTCCGGAACTATGACCAGTTTATCATAGGGAATTTGTGCAAACCAGGCTAGCCCATAACGATCGACCTCGCTATCTTCAACGAGGCTTAGTGTTTGTACGCTGTTGATGAACGGAGGCTGAGTGCCATAGGTATATGAACCCGTCTCGTCGGCTGGCACTGTAAGAGTCATTGTGTCGCTGCTGTTACTGTTAAGACCAGATGATGAATCTATGGTCAACACAAGATTCCCCGGAGCTAGGTTACAAGACCAAGATGAGGCCACGGCCGTGTCGACGCAGGTCGCTAGAGATGTTTCCGGTGATACGACTGGTAACTCAAAAGTTCCGGCTGGCACTGTAGGAAAACTTGTTGGAGTTGATGTTACTGGTGTCGCATCAAAAGTAGTTGTAACAGTCACGTAATCAGATCCCCTACTCAAGTTAGCGATATATAATTTGGGATTGGGAAACAACTTACTGTTCAGAAGAAGAATGGTACTCCTTGCCTTTCTGTTCTTTACTATGCTTCGATGCAAAATAGCCAAAGATTGATCCAAGAACGATTGCAAAAAGGAGTATGACACCCCCTACCAAAACAAGTGCCCAGATCGGGACAATCCCGCATGCCTTCCTTTTAGCAATTGTTTTCCACTTTTTCTCCGCTGGCTTTTCCGAAACCGCCAGAGCAGCATTATTAATTTGATGGCTACTTGCGTCAGATACGGCACTACCAGTAGATTGCCGTGACTGTGATGCCCTTAGTTCATCGCTTGATGCGAATTCTGGATCACGGGTTGCAAGCCCAATACCTCCTGCGCCAGCAGGTATTGGAAGTACCGTTCCAATCTTCCTTGCAAATGCTTCATCCGGATACTGAGTGTATGGTGGCAGTTGTTCAGTATGCCCATCAGGTCCTATGATATCTGCAGCTTCCTCTCCATCCGGACCCAACCGCCTCTGATAATCCGCTCCGGAGAGACCAGGAAAGCCTACGGGAATAGCCGCAACAGGAAGTCCACTATGAGAAGCCTCAGGTTCTGCTACTATATTTTGAGGATACATGCCGTAGGGATGTGTTGGTCCTGATGGTCCGGAATATTGCCTTTCGGCGGGAGCAGGAAAAGTAGACGTGGTCGCGACGCTTACTGTCCTCGCGAGACGAGTATTCTGGGGATACATCTGGTATGGGTGAGAAGGCCCTACTGGCCCTTCGTACGGGCTCTCCGACCTTAATGCCGGCTCTTCTGTAGATATGCTTGAAGAGCGGGTGATGGCGCTTGAAGTCGACGCTGCCACCATACTTGCGGCTGGCACGGTTGGGGGTGTGTACAACGCGCCATCGTGTCTTAATGCAAAACTATCAATTGCTCCTGGCTTTGTCGAGCTTGAAGGTCGAGGGGGTGGTGTTGATCGTCGTTGTGTGTGCTGTGATGCTCGAGAAGTCATTCGACTGTGGCCGCCTGGGCCGTTGCTCGGTCGGAATCCATCGGAGATTCCCATGGCCTCCAAGTCATAATCGCCTTCGTCGGCGTCTTCGTGTGTTGATAATCGCATTGAGGTTCTCATCGAGGCTCTTCTGTCTATGCCCGACGAGCCGCCATCAGGAGTAGCCATTGTTTCGGCAAGAGCAGGTGCGAGCGAGCCTCCGCCTAGCCCTCGAGGTCTATAATTATCGTCCGCGAGGTGGTGTAATTGTCGACAATTACAGGTTCATAGGCGATAACGAACACGTCGTGAGTCGACTATCGTGACTTGGTGGTGGATATGGGAATTGAAGGCGGTGTTGTCGTGAGAATAGAGAGCTGAATAGAGGGAGGAGTCTGACAGGGTACGTTTAGAGGCTTGGCTGTCTCAAAATGGCCACTATTGGTTTGTGTTAAGCACCTTAGCAGCTGCGGGAAGCAGGAAAAGTGCGCAGTCCGCTACAACAACCCAGTAAGCAATTCAGTGCACACCAAGCAGCGCTCGCGCCGCCGTTGCAGAATGCATCGAGGAGCCTTGCTCGCACCCTCCCCGTCTTGAAATGGAGCAAAGCTGACATTCATTGCATTACAGGACGGAGACAGCACTATCAGACTCAACAGCTGCATTGCACGAGATGTCCCGAGGAACGCTACGGTGCTTGTCCGTAGGAGAGTCTGATTTCCAGTCTCCAGCCTGTTGACGACTCTGATGGGAGCCGCCGGGGTGGAGAACAGCGTGTGGGATCGAATTGTGCTCATCCATCCCGGCCACTCAGGTGTGAAGTTCTCCATCCATCCCATGCGCATTTACCAGATCAAGAACGGTGCACACAGCCACATATAATTAATTGCGCATCCACGAAAGCAAGAGACAACGGGCCTTCGGCTGGGAGCTCTTCTACAGAGCACTGCACTCTACTGTACTGTACGTATCGCAATGCAGGGCGTGAGTTCGTCTTGAAGGTAGCCAGACGCCAGACCACCTTTCCCTGTGGTTCTGGCTCCGACGGTGGTCAACTACAGGACTGTGCCTACCCTTGTCCGGCTCGGCCTATGGCCGGACATCGAAAGGTCGTGATAGAAGTGCGGTTATGCCACTGATACGCACTGGCACCGCACATGTGGTTGGGTTAGCTGCACCAACTATCCCCAGCCCTCTCTCCGCCCCGCCTGCTATGCCATGATTCTCGTATCGTCCTGGGCTCGTACTGGGCTCTTTTTATCTTTTTCCCGTATCGCACCGACATATTCACCGGTCGGCAACAGAGTAGGCTGCACAGAACGGCCTCTCTACTGTCGAGGTACAGTACAGCGCAGTGCATCCGGCCATTCTCGCCCTGCGTGCATCAAGTTACACTTTGAGCAGGAGCTCTTACGCTGGTTCGCTGGGTGGTCACACACCTGAAACGGCATCTGCGTATGTACCAGTACTTCGACACAACAGGAGCCCGACTGGAGGGAATCCTCGTCCAGCCCGTGCCTCGTATCTCAGTTCTATAGACACAAGGGCTCGGCTACTTGTCCTGGACATACATTGTACACAGAGAGATACATGATCCAACGCTTCAAGAAATCTCATGACAAGCTTTGCTGTTCGCTGTCGGCTTTTCGTCTTGTTTTCTTACCGTGAAGGCTTGGCTTCCGGTTTGTGTCAGATTTTAACGTTTGGGGGCGTTAGGCTCGTATACCGAATGCAGGTCGCTAGAGAGTTTACGGCTGGGCCAATACCACTAGCCAAAGTGCTTAAGTTAATATTCAGGTGATCGAAAGATCCGCTGTTCACTAACAGCACCTACAGTCCCAACAGTACCTCCTGTGCCGACTATACCTACTATATATTTCCTACAGTCTAGCACCAAATGGCATGTCAAACGCCGTTATCCAGGCTCGTCTACCTCTTGAAGTATCCAGGATTGAGTGTCCTATCTACACTCGGTGTGCTACTGCTACCGCTACCGCTACTCGCCCAGGAACAGACGCCATTGTGCGCACAGTCGAGTGACAATCGTGTTGACGTTTTGCAAAGTTTGCTCAGCTCAACTCATATCAACCAGCTCATGGATTGACTCGAGTTGAATAAATAAGTTTATGTACAGTGGGGTTGACAAAAGTGGAGGGATACTCGTAGGGTAAGAACTTTAATCGGATACAAACCTCTAGAGTCTCTCGGTCTACGGATAACTTTAAACTAACAAGAAATTGGAATATTTCACTATACTAATCATTTATTCAGTATAACAACATTATATAGTAATATCACGAACTAAATCCAGTCTGACATCATACTAAACATAACTATGCGAAAATCGGAGCCAAAGTACCTCAATATATTACACCAGACTGCATTGTTTATTCAATTACTATCCATTGGCTTCCCATTGGCTTCCTGCCAGCTATCTCTCACTAGAAGTACAAAGTTTGTTCGCAAAAGGGAGTGCCGGCCAAGTTCTAACGCCCGCATCTGCATCTTTATAATATTGCAATAAGCCTTCCCGATTTTTGGTACCTTCCATGAATGCTTCAAGATACTTTCCGTGTCCACACCAAGTGAGCCCACCCCTTCGTTCCGCTATCCCCACAAGGGTGCCACGACCTCTACAGCTCTCTCCACCACTGCCCTCACGCGGTCTCCAAACACACGGTTCGCACACTCGACCTCCAGATCCTCCAGCCACACCTTGGCGACCATTTTGTCGACTCTAACTTCGACGCCCGGTACCGGGATTCCCAGCTTGTGCAGGCGTTCCAGCTCCGCCTTCACGGTCTCTCTCGCCTCTTCCTCGTCATCGGCTTCCGTCTCAGAAGATTCGTCAGATGCCGCCGCAGGGGATTCCGGTGCAGTTTTGATTGATTTCTTGTTGGTGGGGAGGGGGAGAGTCGACAGTGTTTTGGGAACTTCAATAGGCTGAAGCGCGTGGGTGCCAAACTGTGCTTCTAGGAACATGAACAGTCGCTCCAGACGCTCCGGGGGTGTGAGGTTTGCGTGGGGATTCCGAGACGGGAGTACAAGAGCGTCGGCATCGTCGCTATCCTCGTGGCCGTGGCCGTGGGAGTGCTTGCTTGAGGATTGCTTGACGGCTGCAGGGCTAGTTTCGACGGAGAAGAGAACGGCCATTACGGCATCGGCAATACCGTCGTTAAGCATATTGCCTTCCCATTCGAGGTCTACTTCGCCATTGCTCCGATAGCGAATGGTGACGCAGCCCATAACTAGGTAAGTTGTCTCGGTTGAGCGCGTGATTTCTTCATCGGCGTCTAAGGAGGAACCGTTGCCGTTCATGTGGACGTCGCCGTTTCCGTTCTCTTTGGGTGCAGGTGTTGAAGGCGAAATCTCTTCGATTGAACCAAATGTCCCTTCTAATGCCCAGCGTATAAGGTCGATTCCAGCTGCGCTCAGATGAAGGCGTTGTTTGCACATTACGACAGTAGTTGTTAGACCAGCGTATTCTCGTAAGTCTTCTGGTGCCATGAGAGATAGTTTAAAATCGTTCTCTACGAGGACTCCAGTAATAATCTTTCCGCCATCATCAAATTCGCCTTCACCACCAGGAATATTGGATATAGATGGAGGTGGTAAATTAGCCAACTTGCCAACGACTTTAGCAATCTTATCGGTTTTGAACGGGATCCGGAGCTCTTCACAGTTGCGTGGCGAGAATACTTTAACTTTAGACTCAGCTGAAAGCCCAGCATTGAGGGAGAGAAGCTTGGATTTGAGGCGCATCATGTTGTGTTGTTCGCCATGAACCAGGATCTATGACCGTTAGCTGGTGCTATTGCCAGAGACTAGCAAAGAAGCAGACTTACCACCACCGGTGCGGCGACCTGTTCAATGAACTCCCTGTTCTCTACTCCATCAACATGTGCTGCGAAACTAAACTCTTGTACGCTACACCGTCGAGGAACCATAACCTTCTCTCCATCTTCTCCGTTCTTGCCAGCTCTTCTGCTAGCACCACCTGTATTCCTGGCCATGATTGCCTGGATCTGGTCTGGTTCTTGCATAATCGACTTGGCCATTGTGCCCTCAACACTGTAACCTGTAATGATCACGCCATTCTTGTCACTTGGCGCCCATCGCTCGAGCAACTCTCTACTGACGCCGTTCTGCATCATACCGGGACTAGCAAGCATGACGCAGCTTCCGACATCGTCGAATCTTTCTAAACTCTTAAGACTTCGAATATGCTTGAAGTCCCAGGGCCCACCGCCGCTGCCACCAGCTTCGGACTCGGCCATCCGTTCTCTAAATAAGCGTTTGATATTATCGTTCATAGCTCCGACGTATGTTTGGTATACCAACATACACTTCCGCGCAAGATTCGCGGCGTAATAGATTGGAATTCCTTGTAGTTCTTTATGCCGCGACCAGTATTCCTCGAGAATTAAAAGTAACTCCTGAGCTCGTCCCAGCGCAAAAACAGGCATCAGTACTCGGCCTCCCCGGTTTAAAATACCAGTGATGGACTTCATAAGGGCCTGCTCACGCTCGAGTCTTGGAATATGCGATGCTACACCATATGTGCTCTCTGTTATCAGAACATCAACCTTGACGCCGGTCGGTACTGATGCAGAGATCAGATGTCGGTCAGGTTCTAAACTGTAGTCTCCCGTGAAGAGAATTGTGAGACCGGAGATGGATATAAGGAACATAGCCGCACCAAGGACATGGCCTGCAGGTAATGGTGTGATCCGGATAGAGGATATAGTGTGGGTAGTATGGTAATCGATCGCTTCGATCATAGGAAATGTGCTCAGATGATCTGCCTCGGTATACGGTGTAGAGCTTTCAGAAGAGCTGTTGCTAGAATTAGATGATACGCGGACGGAATCTTGGATGAGCCATTTGTAAATGGCTTTTGTAGGATGGGTCATGAATACCCGGCCTTTGAAGTTCGTCTTCGCTAGGACATAAGGTAAGGATGCGGCATGATCGACGTGGAAACTGATTATATGTTAGTGTTGGTAGATATATTGTAAGCAGATATGGTGTGTGGGTTCTCTATATACATGGCATGGCTACTCTGGGCTTGTACAGAGTCACCTTCGCGGGATCAAAACATGCATCTGGGCTGGATAATGTATTGTATTGATCTCTGGTATACATGATAATCTGCAGAAAATAAGGGATCAAAGAACCAAGGGGACCAATGGGGTTCCTCCACTGGAGCCAATTGCTCGCAAACACCCAAAAGAAATCGCGGATAATGTGTGCATGTGTTCAAGCTCCAGTCTTGCGTAACGGTATGAAATGGGCGCTTACTGGCTAATTAGGAGCACATCGACTGTACTGAGATCAAAGTCATCGTAGAACGGCAAACCAGCGAGACCATCGTATGCGGGATGCATGCCTGCGTCAAGCTGAGGATCATATGTCAGCCAAGTTCATATATAGGTGTACTGGAGTCTATCTCACCATGACGGTCTTTCCCTTATATTGCAAAATGTGACACGATCTGCCAACCTCATTACCCCCACCCAAACATAAGAACATAAGCTCATCACTAGGATCTACCGGTTCCTCGACGGCCGGCGCCATCGCAGCTGCTTTGCGCTTCGACGCCATGTTTGCGTGGTACGAAGCCTTTCGAGGATTCGAAGGCAGGTCTAGACTATTTTGCGCAGGGAGCGCGAAGTGAGTTTCACCGGATGTACATAGTCCAGTGCTCTTCAATCAGAAATCGTAATTACCCCTAGAAGGAGCCTTATTAATGCGATTGACGTTGATAAACTAAGTTGGTTGGTGATTGCTGATATGAAGTCGGAAAATGAATGCCATAGCGATAATATAGCGCGTCGTACACGTGATCTGGAATTACGCGAGGGAGCTTCAAAATGTCCCCAACATGATGTCGTCTCCATATTCATCTCCAGACACCTCAAATCCACGCATCAACAAAATAACGACAAGCTTGTGCAACAGTGGAGTTGGTAGATCTGGACGATCTAATATTGCATGGATACCAGATAGGTAGCTCTTTTGGTGGGCTCTGCGCCCGAATCATCGGGAGACAGGTCGAAGGGACAGAACCAAGGGCTTAAAGAGTGATTACAATGGCGCAACCAAACGCAATGGCACAACAGCAGTACCAGGCGCAGCAGAGGCCTTTCTCCCCTCCTCAGTCTGCTATATCGCCTGGGACTCCTCAGCCTTTCCCGTTACCTCCCAACAAGCGTCAACGTCTCTCGCCGGATCCGCGTTCGCAACCAGGCTCTCCTTATGTTCAGTCTCCTTATGGCATGAGTCCTAGTACGACCGCGCCCTCATCAACGACTGCATCACCTCACTTCAGCAACATATCCCTTCCACAAGGCATCTACAATACACCTTACTCCAACGGCAATACGACGCCTGGCAGTACAACGCCTGGTATTAGCCTCCCTAGCCTTCCGAACGTACCTCCACAAAACCACCCACCTAACTATCCTCCACATAACCTACCACAGAACGGCCTACCATTAAACGGTTTACCCACAAACGGTCTATCCCATAACATCCAACATAACGCCCATAACATCCAGCATAACGCCCAGTTTCAGCCCAACTACAATATGCCTCCTCAGGGACAAGGAATGATGGGCCCGCCTTCAAAGCCACCCGAGAAAGAGAATGATGATCAGATGGATGTTCTAGCAAATGCAGGAGTTGATCTTCGTGCTGAAGAGAGCTTTGCAATGAGCTTCCATACTGCTTCCTATAATTCGCAGCCGGCTTTCTCTCAAGCTGGTACAGTGCCAACTGGTCATGGTTTTACTCAGTTCCAACCTGGAGATCAGAACTCGTTCTATGGCGCAGGCCCTGCCAACCAGCCTGGACTGCCTACTGACAAGGCTACCCAGGAGCAACTTGAGAAGAAAGCGGCCGACCGCGCTTGGGCAGATGCAGCACACAACCTTGCACGATCCAGACAGCATGAATTGAGTCATCCACATGTACAAGTATCGGCCTTGTGGAACAGAATGGATAAGATTGCTCGGGAGAATGGACTCGTTTTGAACACTGACCCAGCAGGTAAAATGCCACAGCTAAAACTACCTTCGGAGTTTCGAGGAGAGGTCAATGTTCGGACGGCAGTTGGACCTCAAGGTGCTATGTCTGTTACGAGTGGAGGGTTCCTTCCCGCAGATACAGCACTCGCAGATCAGCTTGCCCTGATGTCTCTAGCGACAAACCAGCGCATCCGTATCTTGCTCGAGGAAACGGTCGCATTGGTTAAAGGTCGGCGAGCCGGATCTCACGCAGTCATTCCAAAGGAATGGGCAACAGTCGCGGAACCTACAGCTGCTTCGTCTGGTACTGTTGTCGCTGATGATGCTCCTCGCAGCGGATGGGAGAGCGCTGTCAGCCCACTTACCATCCCTCCTAAGCGTATGGTTTACTCTGTGCTTTAGTCGTTTTCAAAGCTAACATTCCCCAGGTTCGCTCTCATCTGGTAATAGGCTACCAACCCCTGTATCTGATGGTGCCAAAACACCCACAGGAACGGTCACCTATACAAATGAGTTGGCCAAGGCTATTCGCAAAGCAGGGGATATTGAACGTGATTTCGAAGAGGCACGTCGCGCGAAGCGTGAGGCTCGAGAAAAGGGTGCTCCACGTTCCAGCTCAGTCGCTCCTGGCACGCCCGGATCTGTAGCTCCCGAACCTTCCAACAAGCCTTTGACCAAGAAGGAGAGGGAAAAGCAGGATAAAGGCAAGCAAAGTGTCGTTGACAGTCATGCTCAAGCCAATGCAACAACCGCAACATTTCTCTTCGGTAGTAAGAAGAAGAAGCAGTACAGCTGGATGACAGGTGGAGGAGGAAGTGGACCAAACACACCGAGCAAGATCAACACGGATCTACCTGGCACGCCTAGCGGAAACATTGGTGTAGGTGAAAAGACCAGATTCCCCACCACAGCAGAAAGCAGAAACAAGATGGGTGGACATCGCGAAGACTCAGAGGTCAACCGTGTTATACAGTTGAGAGACTGGATTGCTGTGCTGGAAAATGATGGAAGAGAAAGGAAATCTCTACAGAGCTCGTATGCATGGTTAGATCAGGTCAAGCCAAAGCCACAGCCACAGCAAAAGTAAAAGTAAAAGAAAACATGGGATGCAGACTTGGGCTGAGATTGCAGGACAGCAGTGCAGTTATGGCGTTTATTCATTATCGAAGACATCCCATGGTCTTGAGGGGGGGATGAGCATAGTTGATGGCACGAGTTACCTCTCAGACCTATCTAGGTATCTAGGTAGGTACCTCACACATTGTTATTCCAAGCGCAGGCTTTTCTTTCCCTGTGCATAGAGAATCAAATACCATATTTTAGGAATTGCATCTTACCCGTCCAACTGTGTCTTGACTGATGCTAATACCGATCGATGTCGATTCATCCCAACGTCACCGTGTCTATAAGACGTCGACGCGTCCTACCGCCACTGCCTCCACGCATAATATAGGATTCCTCGCTGTGTTTCATAAAAAAAAAATTGCTCTCTCGCCGCGTTTGATGCACACGCTGATGATGTTCTTGTTGATAGTAATGGTGATAGATGATGGCGACAGATGATAGATGATAGATGTTAGATATACCAGTCTATCTATCTGTCCGTCAATCTACCTACCTACCTACCTACCTACCTATCTACCAATCTATCTATCTGTCCTCCACCCTATCTATCTATCTAAAGTAGAGATCTCCCCCTCCTCCTGCATGCCCCCCCCTCACCAAGAAATCCAACAGAGCAAGACAGGCAGGCAGGCAGGCAGGCAATTCCCAATCTCCCAATTATCCGGCCTCTGCGGCAGCAGCCCCCGGAGGGCCAGCGGAGCGCCACTTGCCTGGCTTTTTTTACTGGTTGCGTCCGTACCGTATACACAGCGCGAGCGAGAGAAGAGAAGAGAAGAGAAGAGAGAAGAGAAGAGATCCCGGCGCGTACGACGAGCTGGACATGTCGATTTTTTGCAAACAATGTTTTGTCATTTTTTTGTATATATATATATATGTGTGTGCGAAATGATGTACGCAATACGGCAACGTCGAGAAGAGATCTGAAGGCTGTGAGGATATAGGAACTTGACTAGAGGTCGCCAGGAGAAAGACCCAGAGAAGACGGACGTTATTGCGACTTCGCGAGTGTAGATTGGGAATTTTTTTGATTTTTCCGGCATTGGATTCTATTTCTATCTTCGTCTCGTTACAAAGTTGATATGTGAACTGCGTGCTCTCTCTCTCTTTTTCTGTATGTTGAATGCTATCTATCGTGGATTAATATATGCTGGATTGTCCCTGTCTTTTTATTTTCCTTTTCCTTGTTAAACATGCCTTTCTCTTCGAGGCCTCCTTTCTACATCTGCCTTTGCCTCCTGTGGACTTTTCATCTGCACACTCGCTAATGCCCATCTGCACTCATGGCCATCTGATCAACGCACCAGCTGGACCCCTTTTGGAGTTCTATAGAGGCAAGCATTGGAGGCATGGCCGGATAGCTAGAAGCCGACTAGGATGTCTTCTTCGCGCTTCTCTTCTCCTCTCTGCGCGTGTAGATGCCAGCCGTGAAGGGGTTCTCAAACCTCAGCGCTACAAGATAAACAAGCAGCACCTCCAGCGTCAGCAATACGCCAGCAGGCTTCCCGAACAGGATCGCCGTGCCGAGAAAGGACAGCGTAGAGCCGTAATACATCGGCGCATCGGTGACGCTGAATGGGAAGCTCGTCACCCGACGATCCATCAAGATGCCGAAATAGTCACCGAGATAGGTCCCCGTGACGCCGAGAGCCCACATGGAGGAGCCCACCAGGAGGTTGCCGCCGGCGATGAGGCCGTAGGACAACCATTTCGCGCAATCTGACTCGAGGAGCGCGTGCGAGGGCTGTTCGCGCAGAGCGCGCTCGTAGAGAAAGTCGCGGATGATACCGATGCTGAAGATTACAACGGCGAGGCCGTAGCAGGCCAGACGCGAGTTGCCGCCAAAGAGCTTCGTGAGGACCTTGTTGTGGTATTCTGGGGTCGGTTAGATGATGTGGAGAGGGGGGGGAAAGGGTAGATGAGCGGACCTTGGCGGGCGATGGTGCTGGAGAGGTGTTAGCAGGAGTACCTTGGGTTGGAGCTTGCAGCGGGACAGATGGAGGGATTAGACCTACTTCCAGAAGATAGGGTTGAAGGCAATTGCGGCCGCGGCAACTATAACGAGCTGTCAGCACGACAAGCAGGAGGTGGGGATTATGTGGGGTAAAAGGAGTGCACTGACTGGCAAGGCTCTTCTGGTCGAAATCGACGACGTCCTTGGTGCAGTCTAACAGCGACGACATGGTGCTATCTCAAAGAACGAAGACGACACAGAGAGCGGGCGTTGTGCTGGAGCTGCTATGGGGTTGCGCACTTGAGGCTATTCCGAGAAGTGGATGACGTCGGAAGCGAGCGGCATTTGCCGTTTACCATTTACCACGTGAAAGGAGAAGAGAGCCATGCTGTGCAAAGGAGATGGGATGAAGATTGGATTTCACATTGATAAGATGTTATCTAATCTAGAGGTTGTGATCTGGAGCGTGTCTTTTGAAACTGCAGTTGTGAAGACTTTGGTCAAACTCGAGACTGACCTTGGTGCGAGTGGTGTATGTGTTATTTACTCCTTATACGATTGAGAGCACAGCAATACAGTAGAAGCATCTTAATCACGAGTTGGTCTAGCAGACAGACCTCGGTCAAGCACCAAAATTGACAAAACTCAAATGAGTGGATTCAGGTGAAAACCCTACTCTCCCGGAGTCTCAGGGAAAGATCAGGATATTCCCATCAACCAGGCAACCTTCTCAGCTACAGTAGTCATCCCCTGCCACCTCCCCCCTAAAGGCCCACTGAGTCCCAGGTCTTCGGCACAGCTTGCGGCTCACCAGAGACAGAGGAGGCAAGAAAAAAGCCTTTCCTCATTTCAGATTACGATTTACGATACTTCCCAGCATATCCCATGAAAGGCGCGCTCCCGAAAGCAGGAAGGTGAGGGTTTCGGGAAGACAAGTAATCTTCCCGGGACCCCAACAGACATGTGAGATCTGACGAAGATCTTCACTATCAAAATTGAGAGGCACGCGTCTTTCGGGATTCTGGGTTTGCCGGGAGGGAGGTTGGAGGCTAGGAGGGTGAAACACGAACGAAAGCCGTGGAAAGGAGTTCGTTGCTTTGTCCCTCTGTCCTGTGTGTACCCACACCGAGCCATGCCGGCGGTGTCATTTCTCCATAATAAACTCTCTCATCTGAGGATACGAAGTATCTGCGAAAAAGCCCTCAGTGAGTATGGTGTGACCCACACTGCGAACTGTCTGGTAGCCATCCCCAAGGATTTGACGCCCGGAAGCGCGTGCTTGCATGGGAGTCTGCAGCCTTTGGTATCTAGCTCCCTGCGGAATGCTCTGTGCCACGAGGCTTGATGCCGGGGAGAGAAGGAGATGTTCCGGAGGCTGTTACGGTGCTCTTACCCCTGGTCGGATGCCGTCAATGCCAGCTATCTTTCTTCTCCGTCGGATTTCCCGATCTATTCCAGGCGCGCCGTGTTTCGTATGCCATTATTCATTTGTGGAATTGTGGGAGCAGCAATGAGATCCGGCGTTCGTATAATTTGCGTGTTATCATCAGTAGCTAATCAATTCGAATGTCGCGGGATTATTGATGAGGATAATGCAGCCTTCCTTCCCGCAGAATCTATCGGTTCGACAGGTCCCTAACGTAGAGTACAGGAACATACAATACGGGAGCACACTGCGATACAGGATCGGGATGGATCTAAGGGTTTGTTTCGATGCCCTAAGCAATCGACACAATCTCTGGCATCTTTCCTTTTTCTCGGTCCTGACAGTGTCGGGGTAGCCTAGTCCACGTGAGGATGTTTCGAGATGGTCGAAACAGCTTCCCTTGAGAGCTACTTGGCCCAATGTATGCTAGACAGGGAGACTTGCACAGGCGTATGTAGCTACAGAGTAGTACGGAGTTGGAGTCCGTATCCATCCAAGCCATCATTTGCGGCTCCCGGGATGAAGCTTCCACGGCATCCCGCTTCCTGATCCATATATCATTCGTGTACCGCATGCTGGGCTACGGAGAAAAGCAGCCCTGGCTCTCCCGACCATGTCTGCAGTAAAACCATGTCCCATGTAAGCAACCATGCCAGGAGGCTTCAAGGCCGTCCTGGCTGTTGCTGCCATGGCTGTCACGGATTCCCATTTGAGAGGCGTTTGGTGCCGTCCCAAGTGCTGTCCCAAGTGCCTGGGTCCTTGACAAGTAATCTCCGCTCTTCCACATCCGCATCCACATTATCCACAGTATCCACATCATCCACATCTCTGCCAGCCAGGATCACATTCTACCGAGCTTCCTTTCAGGATCAGAGACCTTCTGTGCATGCGAGACAGACCTGCCGCTCGGGACGTCACAATCATTCGCACCAGACGATGATAAGGAAGGGCCGTCTTGCAGGCAAACTAAACCTGGAAGCCTAGGCAGTTAGAGACTCAGCTATGATGGTTATCTGATCGTGTCAGACAGGCAGTCAGTCAGTTAGACAGACAGACAGACAGACAGACAGACAGACAGACAGACAGACAGACAGACAGACAGACAGACAGACAGACAGACAGGACAGGACAGGACAGATGCGAGCATGGCTGGGGTGTGTTATGCGACGGCCCGATACATTCATTGTCCATTGATTGCATCATGCACAGATCAAAGGAGGAAACCTAATATTAGGTGGTCGAGTATGGGAGAAGATTTGCGAGGAGTGACGGCGATGATGAGCCTTCCTGTGTAGGTTTTGTGGACGTATGGTGTATGCACCTGTGTGCTGGACGCAGGGTGCTGTATATATGGCAAGCCAGGATAGAGGATTAGAGGATAGATAGAATGGGTAGAATAGGGATTAATGTGACAGCGAGCCGAGTACGATGGCCATGGCCAGGGCCCGGGGAGAAAGGTGAAGACTGAGCAGCAGCAGAACAACGACTGAAGCAACTGAACGACCGAAGCAATTGAAGCAGCTGGCTGCCAGTACCGATACTCTCTATACTCGCTCTGTCCTCTGTCTCGCTCCCTGTGGAGGAATGAGTAACCGTTCCCAGCCAGCATACAGTACACAGCCAGCATACAGCCAGCATACAGCCAGCATACAGTACACAGCCAGTACACAGCATGGCCAGCCAGCTCACCCGCCCACCCCCTCCACCCATATGCACCCACTGTCCATCCAGGCCGACGCCCTGCAACAGTGCTTTTTCTTCGGACGAACGCGCCCTTTCTGATGTCTATCGCATTACAGGATACACTGCACGGCACTGTATACACTGCACTGCGCTGTATACACTACATACGCTACACTACACTACACCACACTGCACTGCACTGCACTGCACTGCACTGCACTACCGGACGATACTCGAGTCGGGCTGAAGTCTGCAACGGCTCCAGGTCTATTTCGAGCGCGATGCGATGCGATGGGATGCGACGCCGATACGCGCCGTCACTACTCTGTAACACACTGACACGGTGCATTATATCAGCGCTCGCTCACCCAATACAGCACAGTAGCCATCAAGTCTTTCTTCATGGGGTTGCTTGGAAGGAAGGAAGGCCCGATACGAAGCATCCCAGAGGACGGACTTGACTTGACTTGACTTACTTGACTTGATAGACTGACTGACAGGCAAGCTGGCTGGCGGGCGCTGGGCCTCTCCTTTCATCACACAAGTCGCACGCTGCCCTTAGCCGCCGGACCGAAAGCCAGACGAGAAAGATGCAGAGAGGCCTCTCACTCACTCAGCATCGCCGTGTCGTGTCGTGTCGTGTCGTGTCGTCTTTTTGCCGCGCCGCCTCATTGTCTCGATTGTCTTTCTTTGTTCCGTCCTTGTTTCTGCCGCTGATGCAGGCCCTTTCCCTTCCCCTTCCCGAATGCCGCCCCCCCGGGATCTGCTGGCTCTCTGTTCCTGCAGCAGTTCCATGCGCCATCCATGTCCGCCCACCCACCCAAGCACTAACCCCCCCCTTGATTGCGCGCCGCAGCTTGCAGCGAGCCTAGAGAGATCGCGACGCGACTGTATCGCTATGGAGCCGGGTCAGGTCGAGTCGGGTCGAGTCGAGTCGGGGACAGACGCAAGCACGCCGGGAACAAGGAAATGTATAGAGCTTATTTCTTCCCGAGGCCCAGTCGAGAGAGGGCGTGGAGAGGAGCAATGTAGGCTAGACCGCCCAGAGGCCAGCCGGACGGAGACTCACCAAACCAGAGACGGACTCGAGACGGACTGCAGGCTGGAGGCAGGACCGCCTGACACAGATGCCGACGAGCGGTACTTCTCAGGAGACTCGACTCGCCTGCCAAGGGGGGGGAAGGGGTGTTTTCTTGGCTGCTCGGGCTCTCTGGCTGATTGATGCTCGATTCCTCATTGCAGTGGTCTGGTCTTACTTACCCAGCCGCTCGCTATACTCAGTCTTATCCATTCACGCCATTCCATCATCCCGACTCGAGCCAAGCCAAGCAAGCGAGCGATCAAGCAAGCAAGCAGCCAAATCAAATCAACCACCCTCTGATGAGCATCGTTTGCCTCAAACAAAAACCTCACACAGGCTGCGCACGCCCCCCCCCCCAGCCCGGTATAGCATCTCTCTACCCTACCCGCTCCCTTCTTCCCACGTAAGCTCGGCGGCAACCTCCTGGCAGCCCGTCCTACGGGACAGATCGACCCAACCCAACAAGAGCTGGAAAGAAAGAAAGGAAAGGGGAGGGAGGGAGAGAGTCGAGTGTGAGGTGTCATATTCGACTCTCTCTCTCTCTGCGCGCCAACAAACAGACAAACAAACCCACCCCTGCCGCCCCCTCCGCTTCCCGATGCGTCCGCTCCCCCCCCCTCTATATCACGTATGCAAGCCTCGATTTCTAGATAATCTGACAGATGGAAGGGAAAAAAGGCGCACGGAGTTAAAAAAAAAAAACCGTACCGTACCGTACCGTACAGACAGACAGCACGTCATATCTCGATATCATTTAAATAAATCTTATATGACACCGTACAATCACGTCCCCGTCCCTCGCTGCTTTTCTTACCCGTACCTGCGAACCGTGGTGTGTTGTGTTTTTTTATATTTATATTTATATTTATATATTTATATATTTATTTATATGTATATGTATGTGTATAACTAGTTATATATATTCATACATTTTTGCAGAATAAGCAAGCAGAATAAGCAAGCGAGCGCCAGAGCAGAAAAGCATCTACCTCGCTGATCGATGTCTATACAGTCCACATCACATCACACTGCACAACCTCTCTCTCCCTCCCTCCCTCCCTCCCTCCATCCACACGCTGCAGTATCGCATCGTATCGCATCGTATGCCTATTCCCTCCTCCCTCTCCCTCTCTCCATCTCTCCCTCCCTCGCTCCCCCTCTCGCTCTCTCTCTCCCAGGCCACATCTGGGTGGAGTGGGTGTCAAGGGGGCAAAGGTCTCGCGTTTGCGCGGTCCAGTGCCGGCAACTTGGGTTCGTAGCAGAGCGTAGCGTAGCGTAGCGTAGCGTAGCGACCGACCCGGCCTTGGCTGGCTGGCTGGCTGGCTGGCTGGCTGGCGGTCCGGTCGGGGCTGTCGGCCGGTCGGCCAGGCGTCGATGGGGCGCTGACGGGGCGCTGGCAGGGTGCTGGCAGGGTGCTGGCAGGGTGCTGGCAGGGTGCTGGCACCCCCGGTGTTCCCGCCGCCAGGGCTGCTGGTTAGGGAGATTTAGTGAGCTGACCTGGTGCGCGACAGGGCGGACAGGGCGGACAGGGCGCACAGGGTCGACAGGGTCGACAGGGCCTCTCCTCCAGGGCTTCCAGGGCCTGATTCTACCAGTGCAGGGCCGCTTCTACAGGGCTTCTCTCTCTGCTCCAGCGCCTCTCTCTCTCTCTCCCCAGGCCTCTTCCCTCTTCCCTCCCCTCACTTCAGGCGGAAACCGTCTCTTCTGCCTCTTCTGCCTCTTCTCTCTTCTGCCTCTTGTGCCCTTTCTGCCCCCTTCCCGCCGCCTCTGCCTTCCGCCCTCCCCAGCACCCGGGCACAGCACCCGGCATAGGCGCAGGTACCGGCCCAGCCTCTACTTGCAGCTCTGCAGGCCACCGACAGGCCATCTGGGCCCCAGCACTCACTCAACCTTCGAGACACTGGCACGGACACGGACACGGGCAGGGGCAGGGACAGACACAGCGCCGGGCAGCGCAAGACAGCACAGGTCAGGTATCATCGCACGCTACGCTGCGGTGTGTACGCTACGGAAGGGAAGGGAAGGGAAGCTGATCCCAGGGCTCCTCCCCCCCGACCCGACCCAAGGAAGGGGACAGAGAGGCGGAGGAACAGGAACAGGAACAGGAACAGGAACGGGAACGGGAACAGGAAGAAGCAGACCAAGACGACGAGACCCAAGCAGACAGCCCGAAGAAACCCAGGTGAGAGACAGCCGTGCCATGCTACTCTTCCTTGCACCCATCCCTATTGCACTATACCCATATACCCATATACCCATACACCCATATACCCATACCCGCCCACGAGATGAGCCCGAGACCAAAAGACCCCAAGACCCGGCAGCACCAGGGGCCAGGGCCGCGGAGGAGGCAGATCTGCTACCCTCTTTTCAAAGACCTCCCGTGGCATGCAATCTGTTGCTAGAGGCCCTGCCGGAGACTCTGCTCTGCCGGCGGCAGGTCTATAAGACACCTCTCGCCGGCCCCCTTACTACGCCCTGAGAAGTCTCCCATTCTTTCCTGCCTGCTTGACTGCCTGCCATCGTCGACTGCCGACTGCTGCGTCTTGCACCCTCCTGTACCCTCCTGTGCTGTACCATCGGGCGAAGAGAAGAGAGACGGAAGGGAGAGAAAAGGCGTGCTGCTCGTTTTCTGGATAGAACCACTGTGCTCCTATACTCCGGCCATCCTGCGCTCCTGTTCCTGCTCCTGCTCCTGCTGCTGCTCCTCCTGCTGCCACGCCAACTCCTGTTGCGCCCTGCCCGCGGCAACTACAAGTGCAACTGCTGCTGCGACTGCTGCTGCGACTGCTGCTGCTGCGATATCCTCCCTCCCCCTATACCTCAGACACGGACAACACAGCCGCCCTAACGCTGCATTCCTGCACGGCTGCTCCACTTCGTCCTTCATCACCGCCGCTGTCAAACCGCGCCGTCGCATACTGTCGCAGACAAGAAAGGACACCCGCCGACGCCAGACAAACCAGCCAGAGCGCCCGGTATTTGATACTCTGCACGCCTTCTAATAGAATACATACTCCGCAATCCCCGACCCTGACTGAATCGCTGCCTTTCCACAATCAGCAGCCTCTCCTTCTCGCCGCGCGCTGTTTCCGTGTTCCCCGATCAGCCCGTCGGAGAAAAGTCCAGCAATCCACTCTGCTACATATAATAGCCGGGCCTCCTGGCGATAACGTTCGAATAAGCAAGCAACGCAAGTCGCAAACCCTCTCTCCACGGGACGCCTCTCCCTCAGGAACCAGCAGCGGCATCTCACCCCGAAGCACTGGGCCAGAATCCGTGAGTCAGGTCCCTCCCCCCCCATGCCCCCCTCGGATTCCTCATAAGCAGCGCATCCCCCTTCCAAACCCACTTGTGCAAGAGAGCCAAAGCTGATGCTGGATGCCCATTTCTACAGACTACAGAAAAGTCACATATGATTCCGAGAGACATGCCTGCTTTCAACATGGGCCGCGGCGCGTACGACACGACGGGAGTCCAGAAACCTCCCAAGCCAAAGCCAAAATAAGACGAATCTGCCTCCCGTCGACGTCGGCATGGCGGTTCGGGTTGGGAGAGGCCCCAGCTGGCTTTGGGCCTTTGGAGGGTTGGATTGCCCGGCTTGTCGCATCACCGCGCATCGCAACTCCACCCTCGCTCACTCGCGCCCCTATATCCGCGTCCACCTACCTGCGCGCGCCGCGCACTCACACCACAGATCAACAAGCACGACGTCCATGCTCTCCTCGCAATAATCAGCCCTCCTGTTACAACAAAACCTCCGCATTATAATTCACACCCCCGACGCCGAAATTTCCTATCTCGTCGCATCCTCTGTACATGTACCAAAATACACACGACCCCGTCACGAAATAACCCATATCGCAAAATAATTACTGTCCCTCGGATTTCCCGTCCTTGTCCCGCCTTTTCCGTCCCCCCCATCTCCACCAAATCCCGTCTAGTCCATCTCGTCATCTCGCCAACATCTCTCGGTTCCCGGTCCTGGGTTTTTTTCTTTCCTTCTTCTTCCTGGGAGGGAGGAGGAAGGGGAGAAAGTTTAATTTTCCTTGTTCGCAACATGCATTCCGCATCCCGGCGCCCCGATCTGCGACCCACGCAATCAATCCCCTTGCTTCCCCTTGCCTCTCTGTCGGTCTTCGGTCCGCGGTCCGCGATAACGTCTGGCGATTTGCCCTGCGGTCTTGGACCGAGGCGCTGGGGAGGGATTCTCGGGGCGGAGATCGATTGATGGATTGATGGGGGAAACACGGGCAGATTAAATTGATTAATGAACGAGAGCGAAGAACATGGCGAAGCAACAGAACCGCTTCCATCCATCTGATACATCCATCGACCCAGCCCAGCACAGCATTTTACAGCGAGAAGAAAGAAAAAGAAACACTGGCTCACGCCTCCTGCAACCTACTACAAGCAAACCGGCTCGCGCCACACTTTTTATCTTCCCGTCTAATCCATCCATCTCATCTAATCCATACCACGCAACCAATTTAATTCCACCCATCCATACATATATAATCCGTTCTCCAAAGAAAACCCGGCCCCAAAAAATAAACCAAATCACATTTCCACCCCAAAAAAAAAAAGTCTTTGCTTTTCTTGTTCCTCTTTCCCCAAGGCGTTTTTAAGAGAGAGGGAAAAAAGTGAAGAAACAGGTGTTCCTTTTTTTTTTCTTCTAATAGATTTGGGAAGGGAATGGAAGGGGGAGGGGATGGGAAAAATGGAAGGAAGGAAGGGGGGCAATCAAAAGTTTCTCTGTTTTGATTTCGTTCACGGTGTTTTTATTTTTTATTTTTTTGTCATAATATACCTGTCTGGCTGCCGCATTTTTCTTCTTGTTCTCTCGTCAAAAGGGTCTGGAAGGAAAAAAGCGGGGCTCTCTCTGCCTCGTTCTGGGTGTGTGTGTAATATAATCTGTATCGTCTATTCTCTCTCCCTTTTTTTTTTTTTTTTTTTTTTTTCTGAGTGCTGGTCTGGTCTGGTCTTCTGGTCTGGTTTGGGTATTGGGGTATTAGGGGGGGGGCAGGGGGAACTGTTTTTTTTTAGTTTTAATATAGACAAAAGACGGACTACGGAACCGGCTCCGGCCGGCCGGTCGGTCGGTCTGCCTCTCACGAGGACTTGTTGTTGTTTTCTGTTGCTGTTTTTCTGCTCGTCTCGAAGGGAGAATTTGGAACATTTGGAAAAATTTGGAAAATTGGAAAAATTGGAACCCTTACCGGCCGCCGCGACTGTGTGCGCTTTCTCTCTCTCTCCTTTTGCTGTACTGTACTGCACTGTACTCTATTGTACTGTATTGTATTGTCAACCCCACGTGCTGCTGTGATCGCGTCGCTGTTTTTCTGCCGCTTGATCCGGGTGCCGTCTTCGTTTTTTTGGGGGGGGTTGGGGGGGGAGGAGGGGGGGGGGGGATATACATATATATATATATATATATATATATCCCGCTCTCTCTCTGGCTGTCTGGCGGTTTGTTACNCCCCCCCCCCCCCCCCCCCCCCCCCCCCCCCCACCCCCCCCCCCCCCCCCCCCCCCCCCCCCCACCCCCCCCCCCCCCCCCCCCCCCCCCCCCCACCCCCCCCCCCCCCCCCCCCCCCCCCCCCCACCCCCCCCCCCCCCCCCCCCCCCCCCCCCCACCCCCCCCCCCCCCCCCCCCCCCCCCCCCCACCCCCCCCCCCCCCCCCCCCCCCCCCCCCCACCCCCCCCCCCCCCCCCCCCCCCCCCCCCCATATACATATATATATATATATATATATATATATATATATCCCTCTCTCTCTCTGGCTGGCGGTTTGTTCCGTTTCTTGGTTCTTGGTTCTCCGCTCGCTCTGTCTCTCTCTCTGTCTCTCTTCGGTCGGGGGCTGGCTCTCTGATTGGGATGGAGGATGGAGGATGGAAGATGGAAGATGGGAAGATGTGGACTGGGGGGGGGGAGGTGGAAAATAAAAGGACACGAAGAAAAGGCGGAAAGTCGGAAAGGTCCTCTTCGGGCTCGAGGACTCGAAGACTTCGAGGAGCTTTCTCTTTTTTTGGGGGGGTCCGCGCCTTTTTTTTTCTTTCTTTGATCCCTTGGGACTCTTGGATGGGTGGGTGTTGCCGTTGTTGGGAGACGGACGAGAGGAGGACGACGAGAGGGGGAGTCAATAGGCACAGATACGCAGACACGAGACGCAGACTGTAGAATTAATACTGTGTATATATATATATATATACGTGCGTACATATGAAATCAAGCCGGTCAGGTGCTCTCGTCGTCGCTGTTATTGATAGGAGACTATGTAGATATATAAACACAGCCAAGCAGTGACGCTCCGCTGGCCCTCCGGGAGCTGCTGCCGCAGAGGCCGACCCGATCCGATCCGATCCGATCAGAGACCCAAGGCAGGCAGCGCAGGCTGATCTGAATCCGGCTTCGCGGTTCCGGCGACCGCGGGACGCTCGTCCATCAAATCAGATCAGATCGGATCGGATCGGATCAGATCAGATCGCACGGCGTCGCTGGATTTTTGTCTTTCTTTGCTTTTTTTTTTGGAAGGGCAGGGAAGGGAAGGGAAGGGGAAGGGAGGTGAAGTGCATATGCATGTACGGGTCGGGCTGAGGCTGAAGCTGAGGCTGGCGTAGGGGGGGGACGGATGGGGTTTGGGGGATGGGGTTTGGGAGATGGGGTTTGGGAGATGGGGTTTGGGAGGATGGGGTTTGCGAGGAGGGGTTTTGCGTAATGGGAGGGATGGATTGGGGAAGATGCAGAAGGAAGATGAACTGGAACTGTCCAGGCGATTGGAATTTGGAAAACAGAGAGAGATCCTAACCGGGCAGGCACAGGGTCTTGCAATCCGGGGAACGAGACAGAGGAGAGGAGAGGCGGTTCGAACAAGGAGGCGGGTGCGTGCCGGGGAACGAGACAGAGGAGAGGAGAGAAGAGGAGAGGGGAGATGATCAGGTGATGGGGACGGGAGAATGGGGAACGGCGCGCGGAATGGAAAAGGAAGAGACGGGAGGGAATGGAAAAGGAAAGGAAAAAGGAAGAGACGGGAATGGAAAAGGAGGAAGAAGAAAAAAAGCCCCCCTTGCCTCGTCGGGAATGGCCGGCGGCTGTGGTGTTTGGGCGATGGGCGATGGTTATTCGGGGCTGGGACTGGGAGGGATGGGGGGCACGGAAGGCGCCTGGACGGCCTCTGCGGCAGCAGCCCCCGGAGGGCCAGCGGAGCGTCACTGCGTGGCTGTGTTTATATATGTATATTATATTGTATATAAGTTAGAGGGGCACTGAAGGCGCCTGGACGGCCTCTGCGGCAGCAGCCCCCGGAGGGCCAGCGGAGCGTCACTACGTGGCTGTATTCATATATATATCTATATTATATATAAGTTAGAATATATATATAAGTTACTGCATTTATGGTATTTACAGTATTGCCAGGCAAACGCACCGACCCGGAAGCTACCCGCCACAACAAGTCAGAGGCATGGCAAGTCAGAGGCATAGCAGCACCAAGGCCCTCTGCAGTGCGTACTGGTCGTCGTCGCTGGGCTGTTCAAGCGTCTACATTCCGCATGGCTCTGGAACAATGGGGAGAATAGAAGAGACGAGCACGCAGCATGCAACCCCCTATCCGCAGGAGGATGGATGTTCGGGCAGCCAATGATGGCCGACAGGGCGGGCCGGAAGAGGGCCGAAGCAGATTTGAGATGATGCGGTTTAGCGTGCGTGCGGCCGCACCAGCAGCAGCCGGGGATGCGGGCGGCCATCAACGCGGCTCTGCTGTCTGTTACACGGCACGCACAGCATATACTCCGTACCATCTACAGCCTCGTCTTTCTGTGCAGCTGGCCTTTGTACCTGCTTCGAGGGAGCCGGCCGATACGATAACGAGGACAGAGCTCTGCGAAGAGGGGGACCGTGAAGCGAGAGAGCCCTTGGACGGGACGACACGACGCAGCTCTTGACGTGCGAACAGACAGACAGACAGCTCTTCAGAGGCCACCAGCCAAGCTCCACCAGCCAACCCTCTCCACGACGAACATCCGCACACCTTTAGCCTTGCGCACAAGATCCAGGTGCAGCAGGCGGGCAACGATGTCGATAATCCAACAGCACTCGACGGCGTCGCTCAGCGAGAACTGGCGCACCATCAACATCGACGCTCTCGATCCCGAATCGTCGCAGAACTTCGACATCTCCACCCTGTGCGGCGCGGTTAGCGATGTCAGCGAGGGCGAGGTCAGGGCTGTGGCGACCCAGGTCAGGCAGTTGCTGAGAGGAGGTGATGCGGAGGGGGCTCTGAGGGGCGCGCTGGAGAGTGCGCCGGTTGGAGCCGAGGCGGCTGTCAAGGTACGTGAGGGTTTTTTTTTTTAAGAAGATGTGATTGTTGGAGCGAGAGGGTAGGAGAATGGAGATTAGGGTGTGGAGGTGGGGTGGAGTTTTAAGGGACGGGATGGAGATGAGGAGATGCAACTTGGGCTTGCTTAGCAGCCAAGTCTTCTCGTCTTCTCCGTGTAGAATCTCCAAAAAGGGCAATACGGGTGGCTGTGTTTGCGGAAGACGAACGCGAGAGATGAATCTGTGCTAATCAAAGTGCTGCGGCAGGATATCCACCTCCAGACTGTTATAGAAGTTCTGCAATCAATCAAGGCATCAGAAATGACACCTATCCTCCAACGTATTTTCCAAAGCGAAGGAGGCTCAGACGTGTTGGATACATTGATGAAGTACCTGTATGTCTTTTACTTTATTCTAATCCAACATTCCCTGGTTCCAATCTCTCAGAGCCAGCGGCGTTCTTCACTTCAGATGCTCGATTCCAGTATTTCCTCAGCTCCCTCGCGTATTCACAAAAAGAAAACGAATGCGAGAGCATATAACTAAACTAATACAACACAGTTACAAAGGCATGGCTAATTCCTCGTCGACACCGCCAAGCCAGCACGGCTCCCATCGCGGTGTCAGATCAAGCCTGACTCCACAGCCGACAGGCCCCGTCGGTGGGCGCGGAACGGCGACTGGCGAGAATAGCGGTGCGGCAATGAGTGTCTTGCTCAGCTGGCACGAGAAGGTTGTCGAGGTCGCAGGACTGGGCTGCATAGGTAGAGTGATGAGCGATAGGCGGCAGGTATAAGGGTGCGATGCGAGGCTTGGAGCGGATGTCTGCGGCGCCGAGGCTGGGGAGACGGTGAAAGGAGAGGAGGCGGGGGCGGAAGTACGTAGCTTAGGAAAGAGCCAAAATAACCTCGAGCCCCCTCTTTGCCATCCTCGCTGCCACGCCCCATGCATCCTCCTGCCCAGCCGCACCTCCCGCAGCACCCCTCGGCGCGAAGCCCCTTCCCCCCGAAAGAGAGACGCGCGCAGGACAGACGCGGCGCGCACCCCGCCCCGCACAGAGCCGCCGTGCCGGATCCCCGCGTCACGCAGCCGCGGCGCGGATCAGGCACGAGCACCCGGCGGGCTGGGGGACCGAGATCGCGGAGACCCGATGCGGCCCCGGCACCGGTCGAGGACGGCGCCGCCGCGCTCCCTTCGCCGCCTCGACCCTCGCCTGTCATCTATCCGGATCTGCATGGGGGGCGGGGCTACGAGGGGGTTCATGGGTGTGTTCCGGAGGGGGCTGGGTATGTGGGTGTCTTTGGGTTGGGGCTTTGGCTTCCTGTAGCTGGGTATCGAGGGAGGATCGATCGGCTGGCGACGAGGCACATCAGTCGTCCAGAGGACAGCACCACGAAACGTGTTCCGAGAACAGGAGTCACAGAGCACGCGAGCGGCAGGGGGGGGGGGAAGGTTGGCTGGTAGCGTTTTCGTTGGGGTTCTATCTCTACGGAATGTGAGGCACATGGTAAGCTTCGTCGTGCAGGAGCCTTGTCAGGGCGAATGCGTGGCTATCTAGACATGCAGCAGCAAGGGCGGAGGACTGGGGTAGGTGGTGCCGGTGACGCAGGGTTGAAGAAGGAGACTCTCCGAGAACTGCTGTGACTCTGGCAAGGGGAGAGGATACGTGGGATATGATGCGATGTCTTTTCGTATTGGCGATGCTCGCGTGACATAGCGAAGAGGATTCCGAGACGACAAGGGGCCTATCCTTGAAGACTGGGGGTAGCTTGACATCGTAGTGTAAACCAGGCAGAGCACCAGCTAGAAACACCTCTCTAGTGATTGAAAAACACCTCTCTAGTAATTGATAGAACCATTCAGGTGACACCTAGCTTGCCAATAAGTTCCCTCAGTGCCACCATTTCCGAGCTTCCATCCTCGAGACCTCGCCTACAAGCTGCTGAAGTCTCGGCATGCTCTATCAAGCCACTCATCTGCGCAAAGCGTGCTCCGCAAGTGCGACCCGGGCAGCGAAAAGGGTTCACATCGTGAAACGGGCCGGCAAGATGCCTGTCCAGACCTGCCATTTGCTCATAAGAGTGGTCACAGTACGGACAGCTGTAGGCATCGTTCAAGTTGCACCAGTGGCTTGGCCTGGCATTCCGGTCCCGGATATCGGTACCGCGGAGGTAGCCAACCAGTGTTGGGACGACGAACGTGCAGGCGGTGTCGAATTTGACGATGGATTTGTCGACATCGGCAGCGCTCGTGATGCAGGTGCCGCTCTCGAAGTGTTGCATCAGCTGGGAGTGCGTGTGGAACATGAAAGGACATCCTGGACACGTCAAATTTTTCGGGTATTTAAAGGTATTGACCTGGGACTTGTCAGTTATTGACCTGAAGATAGCATATTTTGGTGTTGGGGGGTTTATAAACGTATCTATTTACCTCCAAGACATCAGTAGGAACCTGTTCATTATGATTGCAAAGGTGCCGAGAGCGCTCTTCCTGACAATCAAAAGGCTTCTCGCACCCTATGCACCAAAAGTGATTGGGGCTCGTCTTATAGTGTTCCAATATCCGGTTAGCGGACTTGAAGGTTTCATTGCACTTGATACATGCAATGTGATTCGAACTGCTCATGAGATGCGTCCTCAGATCGTCCTCGGATCGGAAAATGAGACGACATGTGCTACACCAATCATGATTTTTAGATGTACGACAGTGACTCTCCAGCGATGGTATAGTCTTGAAGAGTTTGTTGCACTTGCAGCACGAAAATGGCCTTGCCTCGTTGCATTGGTGTGTCTGCAATTCTTTCTCTGCTTGGAAAGAATTTGGGCAAGCCGTACACCAGAAGAGCTTGGGACAGTTGCTGGCATGTGTTATAAGTTCCTGCTCGGAATGAAACTTAGTGTCGCATCGTTGACACTTATGGTACCCTGTCTCCTGTAGATTATCGTTCTTTGGCGGTACGTTGCATGAGGTCTTCCGGTGAGCGGCCAACGAAGCCGGTGACGGTAGATCCTCACTACAGTTAGGGCACAACAGATGCTTATTACTTTTCAGCTTGTGAGCCCCGAGCAGTGCTACCGTGCCGAACATCAAAGCGCATCTTTTGCAGTAACACTCTTTATGAACAGCTTTGAAGTGAAGTTGGAGGTCCAAGAAGGTTGACCAGGTCTTGTCGCAGACAAAGCACCGGCGATGGCTAAGTCTGTCATGGTCCTCGAACTCTTGCTCCGTCTCACACTTTAACTGGCAGAGGTTGCACACTAAACCTCCAGAACAAGCTGAAAGATGTTTTTGATAATCAGCGACCGAGCTGAAGACTGTCCGGCACCCTTTACACCATTTGTGTTTCTCGCTGGACTGGTAGTGGTTGATCCTCATTTCTGTCGACTCGAAGTGCTTGTTACAGGTTGCGCAGTAAGAATGCTTCGGATCAGTGATCCAATGTTGGAGACGGGCCTCGTTGGAAGGGAAGTTCACGTCGCATTTGAGGCAATACGCGTGCTTGTCTTGCCAGTGCTTAAACAGTTCCGGGCTGGTAGCAAAGGATAGCACGCATTCTCGGCACATATGGTGGTCACGGTTATCTTGCCAGTGCTTCTTCAGGGCGGCAAGAGTGGTAAACTCGAGAGGATGCCCATCTTTAGCCCTGCACCTTGAGTTGGGGCATATTTTGTGGCGCCTAGAACTCTTAATATGAGCTTGCAAGTCGTTCTTGGTACGGAATGTTTTGTTACATCCCTGACCATAACAACCGAGCCCAGGTTGAGGCTTATTTTTGACAATACCCCTATCAAGTTTCTTTGATTTCGTAATACGACCTCCCCCAGGTTTCCTTGCTCTATTGATAATCAGTAGTCAGTAAAAGAGCCTCTTGAGAGCTGACACTCACTTCGTCATTGACATTCTTGCGAGTGATGCAACCCAATATTGCGAACAGGAGATTGAAGTGGCCGTAGAAGTGAAGGAGAACCAGATGAGGCTTGACGATGATTGAAAACCCCAGGCCCGCTGCCCACCGCCCGAGGTGTTTCGTAATCCGTTGTAAAATCCGTTGTGGTGATCAAGTAACAAAACGCGTTGGAGGTAACAACAGCATAAATTTCAAACCATACGCGAGGCGAAGTCACATCTGCCTCCGCCACTCACCGCCGGCGCCTCTTTCTTCCCTCCCTTTATAAAGAATCTTAAAGTAGTACTGTTAGTTTAATGGGTGTATCCCACAGGCTTAGTGGCAAGGAAGCCAAATCAACAACCCACTTTGAACTCAGCTTTTGTGGCGCCAAGTATATTATAAATGGTAGTCTTGTCAACCTGATGAGGAAATCTTAAAAGATTAAGGAGTTCTTGTTGGACTAGATACGAAATCTTAGACGTTTTATGGAGACAGTTGTTCATATAATCTTGTGTTTTCCTTCAGGCAATAATACTTTGCAATACTATGCAGTGAAAGGCAACCCCAAAACCATGCAAATTCCATATTCTTACATTACAAGTATTATGATAAGACTCCTTATCTAATATCTCCACCACCGAGAATATCCTTGATATTCAGCTGCCCACTTCCTCTTTCGAGAGGTTTACTTTGATTTGGGCCTTCCTTCCAGCCGATCATGTAGATCATTCTAAATGTTGCCGGAATACCTTCACTGCCTTCGCTGTGCAGTTCTCTGTAGATGGCGTCTGTAGCTAGTAATACGTCTCTGCTGATGGCGCCCATTTCTCGACCTAGTATGGCATTACTTTCGCCCATTGCTTGCAGGTCTTGCATTAATGCAAAGGTGTCGGGATAGTCGACGATGATGTCGTCGACATCTACTGTTAATAATTTGAAGCCGGCTTTTGTAAGGAGGCCCCCAACGTCTTTCACGTCTGCTAGAGGAGACGTGTGGGGGGATATACCACCCAGTCGCTCCATTGATGCCAATTGAAGACTGGTGCGTAGCTCGAATAGACTATCGCCACCAAACATGGCCGCAATGAATGGCGAATCGGGCTTCAAGATGTTATTGACTTGAGAAAGAACACTTGGGAGGTCATTGATCCAGTGGAGAGAGAGGGAGGATAGTACAGCATCGAATGTATTAGCTTCGTAGGGGAGTGATTCTTCCGAGTCGATTACATCTCGGGTTAGGTTTATTTCTTTGTTGAACAGGAGGTCGATGTCTCGATTAAGTAGAGTGGGAGAGGATTCTGCGGCTGTTAAGTGGGATATGCGAGTTGACAATGGAGGCGATGTAGCTTTGTTTGGATCGGTATCTGGATCTGGGAGGGTGAGAGCTCGGGCAATATTGCAGGAGTTGGCACCAAGGTCGAGAACGTGGGAGAAATGACGATTGATATCCTACGAGATCAGTATGAGCCAGCGGGACACGGCAGATATTAACGTACAAGCAGTCTCTCTGACAATCTCATAGCCACTTCATCTTTCAGGTAGTCAACTTGTCTACTACGCTCCACATCGGAAGCTGCACGTTCCTTTTGGAGATATTTGGTATGGCGATTGAAGACTTGCAATGTAGGCGATCCAGGACCCTGGATTGCATATGCTCTTGAGAAGCATACGCGCCTGCGAATTGCAGGATGAGGCAGAAACGGCCTTAGAGATATTGGCTTCATGGTCGGTGGGGATATGCTCGTGGACTGCACTGCGGGCTCTACACAGTTACCCAACGCAGTGACGTGCGGGACCCAAAAGCGGTCGTGGCTGGCAGAATATAGCGGCAACTTTGGGTGGTTTTCTCGGGGGCGCCAGTGACTGGCCTTACCAGATTGTGGATAGGAGTAATACTTAAATATAGTAGTATAGATTGGGATCTTTGGGATCCACCCCCCTCCGCATCTCACATTCTCAACGGCAGACTGGCTGGATCCCGCAGAAACCCTTTCAAAAAATTGGTCGAAACGCTTGAACTCTGGTGTGAGAGATGACGGAGAATAAGGAAATAGACCACCTTGGCTCTTGGAAGCTGAAGAATGTTCGCTGCCTCGCTCCCCAGTCTATATCAAACTGTACTGTACCGACTCGGCCTGCAGGGCAAAATCGCGAGAGGGGCCCGCGACAGCGTTGATTCCCCGTCACGCAGGGATCAGAACGGACCGGGCAGAAAAGCTCGAATATGTTGGCAAGAGCAAGCGACTGGCTATCAGGGAATATAGGAAGTTATCCGGACAGGAGCAGCAGAGTGGCGATGCATTCCATGCCGGCTTGAAACGACAAGCAGGCATGCCAGTTGCTCGTCCTGGGCGATGCTGAACTCACTGTACGTGCTGTAAGTTGGCACCGGCAGGCCCTCGGCTGCTGTGCGTTCAGCGTGTTCTGTACCTGAGAGCGCCCCCTGCCACGCTGGCTGGGGTTCTACGGCCGTCGGGGGTTGAAACAGCGCTTTGGAATGCCCATGCAGGAATATCCTCGTATTGTCAGGATCCCCTCCATTTTTCTTTGTCCAGCATCTTCCTGCAATCACGTCACCACACGGGGACTCCATTCTCCTTTTTTCATCTGCCCTCAAGCTCAAGTTCTCCTCTTTCAATAGAGGCGGCTCTTGCATCGCATTCACTTCCTGACGGCCCAAACAAAACGGCCTCTTATCGACGGCGATATCACCATCACATCACCATCGCGATCTACAACAAACTAAAGGCATTGACACACTCACTCCACAGTGTAGCTTGCAAAAGGACCAAACTACAACTGCCCCGTCTCCAGTCGATCACAATAAGTTCTCTGGCAAGCCTGCCAACTTCTATCTCGACACCCTTACCCCACATCGTTCAATCTACAAACTCCGAGATCAACACCGATCTCTGGCTGATCCATTGAATGCGTCATCCAATTTCCTAAACTTCTCTTCGACATAGACTGCTCATCGCGCCTCGGCCGAGTATTTCTCGACGGATCTGCGCCGAGTAGTGTGATCTTCATGTCCCATAATACCCCTCTGTCGCCCGCCCATCGTGACGGCTTCATGCGACTTGACAATCAGAGCACATACAACAACATGCAGAACGAGAACATCCCTTTGACTTCCATCCGAACAAACAGTAGTGCCACTGGTGCAAGGAGGCCAGCACAAGATGGCAGCTCACCGACAGGCTTTGCCAAACAACCTACGTATCAAGCGGTAGACGGTGAGAAGGGCGGCAGCCTCTTCAAGCGCGGGGGGAAGAGGAAAGTGAAGAGGCTCAATTCCAAGCCACGGAGGGTAGGAAGTGATGGCGAAGAGATGTCTATGAATGCTATGGGTAGACTTTACGATAGGATCATCGGCTTCTCAATTGTCACTCGTTATCTCGTTTACGTTGTTCCTGTCGCTGCTATTATCGCCATACCAATTATCATTTTCCAGACTACAGCCCACGATGACATGTTAGGCGGAGTAAGATGGTTTTGGTTCTGGGTGTGGATTGAAATCATCTGGGTAAGCATCTGGGCATCCAAGATTGTTTCACAGGCTATACCTTGGGCGTTCATGTTCCTCTCTGGTGTAGTCAGCTCAGGGACACGGAAGTATGCTCAGGTAATCAAAAACTTGGAGATCCCATTGTCACTTGTCGGATGGGCTGTTACCTCCATTGCTACCTTCCAGGTTTTGACCACGCGACCTGACAATGCTGCTACTGTCGGTGGCTGGGTCAAAATCATGAAAAAGATTCTAGCAGCTACACTCATTGCCTCGTTGATCTACCTTGGAGAGAAACTTATCGTTCAGTTGATCTCCATCAACTATCATCAACGCTCTTTCCGCGGCAGGATCAAGGATTCAAAGCGAGACATTTACCTCTTGGGCCTGCTCTACGATGCATCCCGTACTCTATTTCCCATGTATTGTCAAGAATTTGCTGAAGAGGATTACACCATCAACGACAGTATAGAATCCTTACTCGCGAACAACATAGGTATTAAGGGTCATTCCAGATCAGGATCAGCAACTCCGATGAAACTTATTGGTGATATTGGCAGATTTGGTGATAAACTCACGTCAGCATTCGGTAACATTGCCTCAGAGATTTCTGGTAAGCAAGTTTTCAACCCAACTTCTGCCCATTCGATTGTCGTTGAGGCCTTGGAGAAGAAGAAATCGTCAGAGGCATTGGCGAAGCGAATTTGGATGTCATTCGTGGTCGAAGGAAAGGAAGCACTCTATCCAGAGGATGTCCAAGAGGTGTTAGGCCCTGCACGCAAAGATGAGGCCGATGAGGCATTTTCCATGATCGACAATGATGCAAATGGCGACATCAGTCTTGATGAAATGATCATGAAAGTTGTTGAACTTGGCAGAGAGCGCAAGTCAATCGCCAATAGCATGAATGATATTGGTCAGGCAATTGGTGTCCTTGACTCTGTTCTTTGCTCGGTTGTCTTGATTATTATAGTTCTCATCTATGGTAGGTCTCAATAAAATTCTGGCAGACTACTGGCTAATTCCCTCAGTCTCTTTCTTGAACACTAGCTTCGTCACAACTCTTGCAACCGCTGGAACCACGCTTCTATCTTTGTCATTCGTCTTTTCGGTCACAACACAGGAATTTCTCGGTTCTTGCATATTTCTGTTTGTCAAGCATCCATATGATGTTGGAGATCGTGTTGACATCACCGGTCCGGAGGCCGAGAGATTGATTGTCGAGCAAATCTCGCTGCTGTTCACAGTATTTAAGCGCATTGATTGTATGAAGACGGTTCAGGTAAACCAATGAGTTTTCTCCTTAATGTTTCTCACTAACAAGAATAGGTCCCAAACATCCAACTTAACAATCTATGGATTGAGAATGTTTCCCGGAGCAAAGCTATGAAAGAGCAGCTTGAGATGTCAATCTCTTTTGATACCTCTTTGGAAGATATTGAGGCTCTCCGCACAGAGATGGAAACCTTTTTACACCAGCCCGAAAATACCCGTGACTTTCAACCGGATATCATTATCGAGTGTACCGGAGTTGGAACTTTAGATAAGCTTCTGCTCAAGGTTGAGATTAGACATAAGTCGAACTGGTCAAATGAGACTGTACGCGCAGCTCGTAGATCCAAGTTTATGTGTGCACTGGTTTTGGCCGTTCGAAAGGTACCAATATACGCACCTGGCGGTGGCAATAAAGCCCTCGGTGACCCAGGAAACCCATCATACTCTGTCACTGTATCGGACGAGGTCGCTGCTGCTGCGCGTGATGCAGCTGCCAAGGAAAAGGAAGAGAAACGCCTTCTTGCTGCAAACAGGCCGGAAGATATTAGTAAGGATACAACGATAGAAAGCAAAGTCGAGAATAAAGCTGCGGAAGTACTGAATACTCGCAAGCCGACTGATGATGCAGGCCGCGATGATGATACTCTAGGTTCACGTGACCAATCATTGGATCGCAAAAAGAATCTCCAGAGCCTCAAAGAAGGATTAGTGAAACGCGAGAGTACTCGTGGACGAAGACGACCTGGTGAGAGCGTGCCTCCTGTGCCAACCAGCTCGCAACCGGGATTCAGCGTCCAGCCGGCAAGCCCGGCACGCGCAGGTGCCTTTGATGAAGAAGCTAACCTAGGAGTCGGCATGGAACAGAGGATCTATGATGAGACTGAATATCCATCTAATCCTGCCGCGTCGTATTCTATCTTCCCGCCTGACCAGGCTGGTACTCAGTATTTGCAACAACAGCAGTCTGCACCAGCTCTGATTCAGCCGCCTAGAGGAAGGGGGTACAGCATCAGCCACCAGAGGAGGCAATAATGTGGGACGGGACATAAGGACAAAAGGCAGACTGGGAATATATTATTGCTGGAGTATAAGGATGATAATACCCCGTCATGGAAGCCATATAATGGACTTTACGACATGTCTACGTTCTGCGGTATGGCAGGATTAGCTTAGGGAAGAATTGTATAAGCCCTGGTGGCATACAGATTCCATAGATGATGACACAATAGACTCGCTTTCTAATTACACAATAGACTCGCTTTCTAATTACACAATAGACTCGCTTTCTAATTACACAATAGACTCGCTTTCTAATTCAGTTTAACCTACTTGACCGCCGATTTGATTGCCGCATCCCACGCCTGCTGGATAATCCGCCAGTACCTCTCCGGATCAGACCTCATATGGGCAACATGCTCAGTCCCCTCGAACTGATGCGCCTCGGCCGTGATGCCCCTCTCCCTCGCCTGCGCCATGTGCCTCTCGATATCCCTCGCATCAATAACGCGATCGTGCTCACTATAAACATAAACCCTCCTCGCGCGCTCGCTCAGCAGACGGGCATCATTCAGGCCGTTCGTCGGGTTCCTCACCATATCGGGGCGCATCCAGGGCGCGACGTGCACGAGGAACCAGACGACGCAGACGACGACGAAGACGAACGAGACGAAGGGGGCGCGCGCGAGCGGGTTGCGCGGCGCGTTCTGCGTCAGCACGTGCATGTCGCGCCGGAACTGCGGGATGCCGGGCATGCTGTCGAGGATGATGAGCGCGGCGGGCAGCGGGCTGTGGGCCGGGGAGCGGGAGGAGTAGAGGCTGGAGATGGCATAGAGGCGCTTGCCGCCGCCGTTGGAGAAGGCGTGGACCAGTAGCCGGTCGTTGGCGGCGGCGGCGAGGAGGACGGGTACTGTGGCTGAGACGCTCGGGGGGTGTCAGGGGCTGTAGCTGAGAAGGAAAGGGGGGGAGGGGAGGGAGGGGGATGAAAGAAAGAGGAGGGCAGAGAATGGCCGTCTGGGAGAGGAGACGAGAATTGAGTATCGAGACGTGCTTGGATAGAGAGAATAGACGTACTCGGCACGTCTCTGCGCCTCGGACTGCCAGAGGAATTCTTTAGTATTGATTGTCGCGAGGATGATGCGGGCGGCGGGGTAGAGGCGGAGGTAGTACTCCAGGTATTTCTCGATGGTGCGGGGCCTGGCATTCATCCAGGCCAGGAAGAGGATGGTTGTTGGGTCTGTTGTGGTGAGGGGTTGGGCGTTGGTGGGTGGAGTGTAGAGGGAGACCCTAGGGGAGAGTCTGGTGAAGAGCTTGAGGATTGGAAGGGGAGATGGAGGGGGGTGGTGTTGAGTGGCCGCCATTTGTGGGGAGAGTGGGAGGTTGGATATACTGTGGTTTGGTGACGGGAGGAGATATGCAAGGCAAGAAGGCAAGAGGGCAAGAGGGCAAGAAGAGGGAAGAAGAAGAATCAGGGACTCTGAGATGGACCAGAAGTAGGATTCGGACAGAATAAAAGCTCCGGTAAGCATTAAAACCCACGCCTCGCAGACTAAACCCAACACCAAGAAAGAAACACGGCCTCTCCCTCCACCAGAAAACCCCCCGGCACGGATATAGAAAGGAAAAAAAAAATATGCCATCACAGAAGCAGGGTGGAGAAGCAGCAGCGAAAAACGTTGAGAAACGAAAGCGACCTCGCAAAGCCGCCGTCGAAGCGTCACGGACAGCGGAGCCTCAGAGCGCCGTCTCTCTCTCTCTCTCTGTGTGCTTTCACTCCTCCACCCCGTCGCGGACATGATTACTATTCACCGCCCGCTCGGGGGGCCGACGGGGGCAGGGCCAAGCGCTCAACGGAATTTCCGGCCATGGGAAGGTGGGAAAAAGTCGAAAAGGGTGATCGGAAAAGGGGGAGCGGACGGGCCGAGGCTGCTGCGCGTTTTAGGTCTCGCGTCTGCGCCCGTGTTTGCCGGCGGGAATTGCGTGTGGGCACCGGGGGGCCGTGCTTTTTTTGCGCTTTGAGGCTTCGAGTGTGCGTATAGAGGGTGCACGTATATATATATATGTTCTTGCGGCGGAACGGCAGGCGAGAAGTGGGAGAGCGCGAGTGGCTGGTGTTGGGGATGATGATATAGATGGTTTGGTGGTTGGTGTCTGCAGTTCTGTCTGTTCGCCAATTCTATCTTAAACTGGCCAGCAGGGGGTGCTTGAAAGATTTCAGCAAGCCAGCAAGAATCTATCTCTTGTATCAATCAGAAGGCTGATTCAGTTCTTTTCTATCTGTTTGGGTTGTTCGATTCTCAATAATGTTATAAATCTATAAATCTAATCATGTCTAGTCCTGGCCATGTGACTGGGAACAATATCACGTGACTATGCTATTGACTCCTCGAATGCTCCACCCCAAGTCCACTCTAACATGGTCGATATGCCGGAATCTCGTGGCCACAGTGACCACGGGTCTCTCTGTGCTGTGCTCGATTTGACCAAACTCGGAGGTTCCGTGAATCTCGACTTCTCGGACGGGGCAGGATTTCTGATCGTTGGTCGTGGTTTTCGACATCTCGATCCGACACCTCGAAAAAAGAGCCTGACATCCCGAATCGTAAATCTCGGTGCTGGATATCCCTAGAGCGTTCTATGGCGCTGCTGGGCATTCTTCCACGTGCGGGGATAGTCAGAGGTATGGTGGGTCTGAATCAAGGTGGAGGAGAGGTGAGGAGGCTCTGGGTGGTGTAGTATGAGGTTTAGGACGTTCAAAAGGAGGAAGCGATTGGAGCGTTTTGACCATCGTATTTCAGGAGCATATCATATCATACGGTGCGTATGGCATGCAGAGGATCCTACCCTGTTGATAGAGCAGACGAAAGATGGGGAGTTGTCTCGGGGGAGAAATTGAGACTGGTTATTGATAAGCATAGCTCGGGATGTCTAGGTAGGGGAGTTGAGCTCGAAGCTAGGTATAAGAGTGCAGCACTGTCGGGGTATAGGACGCAGAAGCTACCCAGGTTGGGTGTTGAGAGATACTACTAGTTGAAAAATAATGCTGCACTCAAGACAATGAAATCGCAGAGAACTTCCCCAGCCGAGTCATAAATGATTAAGAATTAATACTGAGCAGATATGCAAGCTGGACTAATGGCTCCCAAAAATCGACGCTCCTTTCCTAGGCCGTAGGCTTCACCGGCGGCTTCCTCCAGGGCCTCGAGTCCTGCGCCTTCTGGCACAGCTCAGGCACCTCCCCTTTGCTCTCCCACCCCTCCTCTCTCTTGACGGTCCCCACCGCAGAGTACTTCTTACTGCCCGCGAAGAAGTCCACCCAGTGCTTGAGCGCGTGATGCACCTCAACCTTCGCCCGTCTCGTCTCCTGCTCCCGTCTCGTCTTCAGCTCGCCATTCGTAAACTGGGCGTCGATCTCTGCATTGCTCTGCGGCATGAACATGAGCTCGACACCGCGCAGATCCGGCTTGATGTCGGTGTCGAAGCAGGACGTCACGAAGGCCCGCGAGGCGTCGGCGCCTGCGAAGAAGTGGTATGAGCCGCCCGGCCCGTAGAAGCCTCGGCCGGCGCTGACGTCGTAGATTGTGCCGTTGATGGCTAGGTAGATGGGCAGGCTGGGGTCGCTGCCATTGTAGGCTTTTAGTTCGGCGTCGGTCAGTTGGATTGGGCGTGTCTGTTATAGATCAGCCTCTTGTTCTAGCTGTATGGGGGGATAGAGTGGCAGGATATACTGTGAGCTGCTTCCAATAATTAAGCCTGGTGTACTTTGGCCGGCTCACGCCCCAGTGGAAATCCTTCCCTGTGACAAACCAGCTGAGCAGACATGATGTGATGAGGATGAAGGTTATGACGCGGGCGATTTCGAAGTAGATGTTGGAGCCGCCGTCTTCTGCCTTTACGCGCTCGTTTAGGCTTTGCGGTTTATCCTTGGATGCATTTTTGGACGTCTTGGGAACGCCACGCTCTCGTACTTCCGACATGATTCTCGGGGAGAGGATTAGGGAACATGGGATTAAAGAAGACGTTGTGACATCGTGAGAGGTAGTGGTCTTAGCCTTTACGGGTTTAAGACATCCCCGGGCCAGGCTGATTAGGTTCGGGCCATTAAAAAGACGTTGATTGGGATACGAGGGGAAAGGGGGATCTACAGGAGAGGCACAGTCTATAGCCACCTGTCACCGATAACTGACAGCAGGCATATACATTAACCAATACAGTCATTGATAACTGGTATCGAGGCATAGGCTGTCTCCTATAATTGACGCCGGCTGTTGATTCATTTATAGCGTGTTGCAGTTAGACTCAAGAATGGGCTTACTTCTTTCTGGCTCGCCCCTCCCGTACATTCTACAGCCGGATATTTAATAGTCTGGGCATTGCAATGTTCCGTAGAGAAAGTCCTAGATCAAGTGGATCGCGGGGTTTGATTTTGGGCAATTTTTTGATCCGCAGCCCAATAATCGAAAAGTTTCATAGCCACATATTATCACTCACGTCACTTGCATCACTGAATCACCAGTAGGCCGCAAGAAAATATGGCATAAACCTTCATTGGGTATGCTACACCGTAAGAGTCCGAAAAATCCCAATTGCAAATGCCCTGTTGCCTGCCCTTCATCCGCTACATCATTTCGATATTGAGGGAGAAGAAATCATGACACCGTGAAAATTGACTGGTATGAAATCGAATCCTTATTCGTCGGCTGAAGCAACCGCACGAGCTATTCACGGGTTAGCATATGCCATTGCGTAGTTAAATATTCGAAGGGCTGGACGACGTACTGTAGATGGCAAGCTTGCTGTGTGCAACCACCTTCTTGATTTGTCCCTTCTCCTCCAAGTCGGCCAAGGCTCTCCGTGCAACTGATCCGTTGATCTTCATTCTGTCAACAAGCACCGCGACGGTGATCAGGCGGTATGACTGGACATCCTTGTAGAGCTTGTCTGAGGTAGCTTTGTCGAGGAGGACAGCGTGCTGTGCCTTGTCCTTGACCTTTCCCTTGGACCACCTATTTAATGTCAGTCACAATCCTCGAGCTTCTACTGTCTCCTGCATCATTTCGAACCACTAAGTGGGATGAGGTCGGCGGGGAGCATCTCGACGTACTTCTTCTTTTGCTTCTTCGCACCGGTGTTTGCGGGTGCCTACAATCATGTCAGTCTATGTACAATACGTCTGTCGATTTCTTGACGAACCATTTTGATTGATGTGTTGGGTGGTTGTCGTGGTCGGAATCTCGAGGTTCTTCGCGATTGCGGTTCTTCTTTCGAAAATTGGCTTAGGGCTTGACCAACGAGTGCGCGATTTTAATTGGCTCGCTTCCCACACTAAGGCCGCTCACAATAATTCCGGACGAGCAACTTTTCGAACAGACGACCGCAACGCGAAAATCAACCTCCTTACTAACTCACGAATCCTCAACAGTCAGTCATCGCAATCATGTCTGACGGAGAAATCGAGGTCGAGGCCGTCTCTGGCTACCAAGTCCTACCAAAGGATGTTGTTGCCGAGATTGGCAGCATCAAGCTGTTCAACAAGTGGTTAGTTTGCGATGGACTCGGACACCTTTCGAACCCAGACTAACATGAACTTCAGGAGCTACGAGGATGTTGAAATCAGGGATATCTCATTGACGTAAGAATCCCATTGCATGTTCTAGATTGAAGACACGACAGAAGACACGATCTCCAAGCGCATATGGCGGGGAACGGTCTGGCTGGGAATTGATCTTGAAGACGGCCGACTCGATGGCAAAGGAGGAACCTGAGCTAACATATTCTCCAGCGATTACATCCAAATTCGGGCTCCAGTCTACATCTCACATTCTGCCGGCCGATACGCAGCAAAGCGATTCAGAAAGGCACAATGCCCAATCATCGAGCGTCTCACCAACTCCCTGATGATGAACGGCCGTAACAACGGAAAGAAGCTCATGGCTGTCCGCATTGTTTCCCACGCTTTCGAGATTGTACGTTGCACCCAACAAGCCAGAAGGAATTATAGCTAACTAGCATTCTACAGGTTCACATCATGACCGACCAAAACCCAATCCAGATTGCGGTTGACGCCATTGTCAACTGCGGTCCCCGCGAAGACAGCACCCGTATCGGATCAGCTGGTACCGTCCGTCGTCAAGCCGTCGATGTTTCACCTCTGCGCCGTGTCAACCAGGCCATTGCTCTCCTCACAATCGGTGCCCGTGAAGCCGCTTTCCGTAACGTCAAGTCTGTCGCTGAGTGCTTGGCCGAAGAGCTCATCAACGCTGCCAAGGGAAGCAGCAACTCATATGCCATCAAGAAGAAGGATGAGTTGGAGCGTGTCGCCAAGTCCAATCGGTAAAGGATGGTTGTATGCATGGTTTGGGGGTTTCGAGCTTTGCTTTATGGGCCACGGAAGCATTTTGTCACATAGATGGCTTAACTGAATGCTATATCTGTGAAACACAGTAACCCTATAAATTTCCCTGGCGTGAGAACCTCTCTTGACCACCGAACGTGAAACTGCACGGACGTGGAGAGACCATATAGTGACATTTTGACCGCACGGAATAATCCAATAGACTAACAGACTCCCAAGACCGTCTATAATCCCATACCTACAGCCCATCCAGGCCCAGCTCTACAGACCCGCCACCAAGGTAATCAGGTACACCTGTGCCAACCAACCTAATGCCGCACGACAAGATATGCCTCACTCAGACCCGTCCGCAACCCCCCACGGGCCATACCCACGGCCCTTCCGGGCCCAGCTGTACAGGACCGCGCACTCCCAACGAGTAGTGGGAGAACAGGTAGCAGCTGCAGCGGGTAGGTTTAGCAGCAGCAAGCAGAGAGGCGCCAGCGCGCGCAAGAAAGAAAGAAAAAAGATGGCGGACTCGGGGGACCCTCGAGACTCGCCGACCCTCGCGCCACTCACTCACGCGCGCGCGCGAGCAAAAGAAGAAGACGATATCACGGGAGCGGTAATGGTATATCGTATCGTTTTCGTTTCGTATCATAGCAACTCCCTAGTTACACTCCATCGCTCGTCCTGATTATTAAAATAAAAGCTACCGCTTCCGCTTCCAAATTCCGGAAAGAGAGAAAGAGAGAGAGAGAGAGAGGGTTGAAAGACAGGCCCCAACACCCTCTACGCCAAGCGCTATGCCGACGCAGAAACCAAAAAAAAAAACAAGCAAAGCAAGCAGAAGCAAAATCGCTAGACACCCCAAGGAAGCAAAAAACCATCTTCCGACTCTTTTCTTTGCGCGCCGTCTTCATTGCTAACCGCCTTCATTGCTAACTGTCTTCATTGCTAGCGCATCAGGTTCCTCGCTCTGCTCGCGCTCCGGGCAGCTGGTGCGCTGATATCTCTCCTCGAGCCAGCCCCCTCGACCATCTGCTTCCGCGGCGTCAGCGTGCCCTGCGCGATGCTCCTTGCTCGGCCGCGGCGTTCGCGGATCTGTGCGAGGGCCTCCTCGCGCGTCATGGTGGGGCCGAGGCCGTCGAAGGCGGCGGGGAGGGTTGGGGGTGTGAGGTCGGGCGGGTCGGCGAGGGGGATGCGGGTTGTGGTAGAGATTGTGTGGAAGGTGTGAAGCGGGAGGGGTGTGGGTTCTTCGCGGTCCGGCTCTTCTTCCTTTTCGCTTTCCTCGATGGGTTCAGGCATGGGTTGGTTGGACTGGTTCAGGGAGAGATGCTCTACCTGCCGGTGGTGGATGATGGTGGAGGCGTTGGAGGAGGGGCTCGAAGGCTCGCTAGGTAATGAGAGTAAGGAATTGTTGCCTTCGGGGACTCTGACATGATTGGGTTGCTCACATGATAGTGTCTCTTCATGTATTGATGCTTGCTGAGGTGCGGGCGCCTGGTTGAGGGTAAGTTGTGGTTGCTCAAGAAGGGCGATTAGTTTGTCAGTTGGTGATTTTGATGGTGATGTCCAAGGAGACTCTTCAGGTGTTGGAACTGTTCTGAAGACACCTTCTGATGGGATAAAGATTGTTCTCCGGGGAGCCAGGTCGAGGTTTTCTGTTACCGCTGTCTGTTGGATTTGCTTCTTGGGAGAAACATTATATAAATCTTCTTCCTGCTCCAATGGAGCCTCTTGAGTTGAAACGGGCTCCTCGCTCTTTACCGCTGTAAGTATCTCTGTGGGTACCTCGATAGATGTGGAGTGGACATAATCTTGACCTTTGCATTCAGCAGTTCTGCAGGTGCAGCACTTATACTGACACTCCAGTTGGATATACTCCACATGCTCATGAGCCCTGTCAGCTCTTCGCCTCTCCCATTGCAGCTCTCGTCTAATCTCTTCGATTTCCTCCTCGCTGGATGCAGAAGACATAATAGCCACCGCCCGCAATGGTGCGGAAGCTTTTCTCGGGGATGCAAACTCGTCGTCTTCCTTTAACGAAGGCAGCGGTATGCGTCCTTCGGCTGCTATCCTAGCAATCTCCTCGTTCTTCACAATCGTCTTTAATGCATCACGTTCCTGCTCCACAAGCTTGACCTTCTCTGCCATGGTCACAAGCTCTTCTTGAACACCAACAAGCTGATATCGCGCTGTGAATGCTTCTTGTTCTCGCTTCCTGTTACGTTCCTTCTCCTGCTCAAGGTCCACATGTGCCATCTTCAAAGAGCTCTTGGCCATCTTCAATTCCTCTTGTAATTTTACAACCACGGACTGTGACTTGAATGCCTCTTTCCGGGTCCGCCGTATCTCTTTTTCCCACAAAAGCTGTGTATGCGCGTGTGTTTCTTTCGCTCTGCCGTAATTTTCCTAAACAAATTAGAATCTGGGTGCATATTCATCCAGCAACCACGACATACCATAACACTCTCTAATCGTTCCGACACCTTCTTCTCCCTATCTCTGCCTTCCTCGAGCTGTTTCTTAAGCAGCCGGGCGTCGTCTCTGTACCGGCGCATTTCTGTCTCCGCCTCTTCTCTGCCTAGCATTGCCCGCTTCAACGCAGCATCGTTTGCCTTTCTCTCCAGCATTTTCCCTTGGAAGGCTAGAGAATCGAACTTGGCGGCCTTCTCGTGCACCGAACTCTCGCGCACATGTCTGTTCTCGCTGGGCATGGATGGTGACATGTTGAGGTCATACCTCTGTTGGTTGACACGTTCTGGAGAGACCTGGAACAGTGGAGTTCCAGGCGACGCCGGAAACATGTAGTTTGGATCCATCGGCTTTCTGTAGGTCGTGCAGTGACGATTCGAACGATGGCGGTATGCACCTTGACAAGCTTGCGATAGTGGTGGTAAAGTTCGCGTGCAGTCTTTTCGTGTTTACACGAGGGTTGCAGGTTGCCAAAGGTGGCATAGCCTCGTTTAGCGGTTGCTATGGGAAGCTCAACGGGGCCCCGACTGCGACGTAAAACACGCAAAGGCGGGAAAGCGATGGCAGAGCTGGTTGTTTGTGGTATGCCACCGTAGACATCCACCGTAGACTACCACCGCATGTATGCAGTATATATGCTGGAATGGGCAAGAGGCTCATCAACACTGTGCTTGGCGGTCATAGGGAGGCAGTCATGCCACGTTGATAGATCCCTAGCCCGTTGACGTCGAGGACCAGCTGCCACGACAGTTAGATATCGACACGACAATCGATCGACATGTAGAAGATTGCGCTTAGTCGTCGACAGCGACAGCTTCCATGTCGGTGCTTCACCGCGACAGCTCCAGGCCAGGCTGTATGCAGGAAGGAGAGTTGCCAGTATTGCCGGCGCCGTGTTCGAGGGCATTTATCAATGGCACTTCTGATCGTTTTGATCATCAATTATCATAGTCTCACAGGCTCATATTGGAAAGGCTCTCCCTACCATAGGATGTAAAAGATAAGGATGAGTCCGTGACTTGATATATATAGCCTATAGGCAATACATTGAATTTTTGTTAATTAATTGATTTAATTCTTCCGCCCATAATTTATAGTTATCCGTGGTGATTTTATAAGTATCCAGTTCAGCATATATCATAATCTCCAGCCTCTTTCTTGTCTTTCTACTATATTAAGCCAACATTTTTGTAAATATTCTTGTGTTCGTCTATATTGAGTATTCAGTCTACTGCCTACATCTACAGCGACAGAAGGCGTGGGATAACCAGCTGCACGAGTGCCCCCCGAAGAATCGTTTAGCGTCTCGTCGCTGCTCTGGAATGCCTGACCGGCAGCGCCGAAGAGCCCTGGACTGAGGTCGGATTAGTGACGAATGCCCTGGAGCTTAGCGATGGGACTGCCGAGAAACCCAGCAGCTCCCCCGACACGAACATTTAGTGACCTCCTCATTTGAGCCAGCGACGAGACGCTAAACACAGCGATTGTTCGGGGGAACTGGGGGGGGAGAGAGCTGGGCAAGCTGGGCAAGCTGGGCAGGCTGGGACCGCTGGGACCGCTGGGGCAGCACGGAGAAGCGGTGGCTAAGGAAGGCCGGGCAGGCACCTAAAGACAGTAGCCAGACACCTAACGGAGGCCGGTGGGCAGCTTGGGGGAGGTAGGCACGGTCGGTAAACCCACCTGGGGCAAGACCGCTGGGCTTAGGGGGGCGACCGCCCATCCTTAGGCTCCCTAGGCCCCCGAGACCCCCTACGCTCCCTCGACTCCCCAGGCCCTCTCCCTCCGACGCCGCTGCTGGTGCAGCGCAGCGCATCGCATCTCTAGCCGAAGGCAACGCGCCCGCCGTGACATCGCCAGGGCAGCGAGCGTCCCGGAAGCACAGGAAGGCACAGCAACCCTAACCCCGATGCCACTGCGGCCACTGCGGCCACTGCGGCCACTGCGAGCTTCTGCACTGACTGGCCGCTGTTCTGGAGCCTTCCAGCACTGCTCGATGACGGATCGGCCAGGCCGAAAGACCCAGCCCAGTCGCCCCCAGTCGCCCCCGGGCCGGGAGTCGTCGCCGGCAGCGAGCCCGCGGTCACGTGGAGGAGCGTCAGTTGCCTCTCCTCCTGCTCCTACAATTCCCGTGGATGGCGGTGGCCTGGGAGGGAGGCCTGCTGTCAGGCCGGCCGCGTTGGCACCCACAGGAGCATATTCCTCCTTCGTAGCAACTCTTCGTAGAAACTCCCCGTAGAAACTCTTCGTAGAAGCTATACATATCCGTACACATACACATACATACACATACACATACACATACACATACATACACATACGTGCATGCGCATTTATATATGCCCGCAAGCCCGCCGCCTTTCCAGGCCCTTTTGCGATTCTTCCCGCGCGTTGTCTGGCCAAACAGCGACCTCTCATTTCCTCATTTCCAGCCTGCCTGCCCCCGTCTGCCCGTATCACAGCTTCCGGCCGGCGCGATTCGGGTGGAGGGCCACACAGATTTTATTAGCGCAGAGCTAACCGAGATATCCAGCACCTCTGTTCCAGTCCAACTTCTTGCTTCCTCTCTCCCTTCTTCAATCCATCTGTTGCCTATCCCAACGCAACGCAACCCCCATCTCTCTCCCCTCAGTCCTTTGTCCGTCTCAAAGTAGATCTTTGAAAACCGCAATCATGGTTGAAGGTGATGTTGTTCAGGCCAAGAAGTCCTTCATGGGCATGCCCGTAAGTTCAATCCGTCTCCTAGATATCCAGCTCCGATTTCCGCCCAATCCATCGTAATCATCACCATTGATGCCGGGGAAGCTCAATTGGCGGCGTCCGGTCGCGATGATGATTTCGACGTCTATCGGGCTCGTCGTGCGGCTTCTTGAGCTGCCGATACCGCTGTAATCGAATTTTTTTGCTGTTCGGTGTCGAGTCTGGCTAACAATTTATCTGTGACAGGGCTTCGTAGTTGATTTCCTGAGTATGTAAAACCTTCTGGGCACTTGTACACCTCTCTTGTCGACACGACATCGTTATCGGCGATAGATCCGACTGCTGAGGCTCGTCATGAAGTTTAGACACTGACCTGTATTAATAGTGGGTGGTATCTCTGCCGCCGTCTCGAAGACAGCTGCTGCTCCCATCGAGCGTGTCAAGCTCTTGATTCAAAATCAGGTATGTTTCAACTTCACCCAACTTTCTATATGTCCTGGAGCCGTTTCCGGATATCCGCGGTTCGATAGTAGCGAACCGCGATAGAGGTAGAGCCGTGTAGATACGTGTAGATATCACTCTACGCGCATTGCTCTCCAATGCGGCCGGCTTGGATCCAAAACCCAATTCTTCGAAGCCACATGCTAATTTGTGTCTTCTGTAGGATGAGATGTTGAAGTCTGGCCGTCTCGACCGAAAATACGATGGTATTGGAGAGTGCTTCAAGCGTACTGTTAACGCTGAGGGTGTCGCATCGCTATGGCGTGGTAACACTGCCAACGTCATCCGTTACTTCCCAACCCAAGCTCTTAACTTTGCTTTCCGTGACACCTACAAGTCCATGTTCGCATACAAGAAGGAGCGTGACGGATACGCGAAGTGGATGGCCGGTAACTTGGCATCCGGCGGTGTAAGTACAGTTCAATGCCTGAAACTCTGAATATGGCTGACAAATTACATAGGCTGCTGGTGCCACCTCGCTTCTGTTCGTCTACTCCCTAGATTACGCCCGTACCCGTCTTGCCAACGACGCCAAGTCAGCCAAGAAGGGTGGTGAGCGTCAATTCAACGGCCTGGTCGATGTCTACAAGAAGACCCTCGCCTCCGATGGTATTGCAGGTCTCTACCGTGGTTTCGCTCCTTCGGTTCTTGGTATAGTTGTTTACCGTGGTCTGTACTTCGGTCTTTACGATTCAATCAAGCCTGTTCTTCTTGTCGGCCCTCTTGAGGGTAACTTCTTGGCCTCTTTCGCTCTGGGATGGACTGTCACCACTGGTGCCGGTATTGCTTCTTACCCTCTGGATACTATCCGTCGTCGTATGATGATGACCTCTGGTGAGGCCGTCAAGTACAAGGGTTCATTCGATGCCGCTCGCCAGATCGTCGCCAAGGAGGGTATCAAGTCTCTCTTCAAGGGTGCTGGTGCCAACATTCTCCGTGGTGTCGCCGGTGCTGGTGTTCTGTCCATCTACGATCAAATGCAGCTGATCGTCTTCGGCAAGGCCTTCAAGGGTGGATCCGGATAAACAACTAAACTACGATGTGATAGATAGGGTGATGGCCGACTAGTCGGTTAATTCTGGCATGGTGTTGGTGACTAAATAGTGTGTAGTCTGAAAACATGGTGGGGTTGGTGGAAGTTGTTACAGACATCCATCCCTATGGTTCTGGAGCAGCTTGCGGTGGCGTAGTTCTCGTCAACGCTGTACTTTATAACCTAGGCAATTTCCTGATGTTAATTCCCTTGATTGCTCTGGTCGATTTCGCTTGGGTCCTTTCTCCGTTGGCTGTTTGTGCATGCATGCGACGATAGACATTTGAGAGGGGTTTCTCAAAAATCGAATGGAAACTTTCACTTAAAAAACGCTCCTTGTGCATAACTGGTGATTGATTGGTGATGCAATAAATTACACTTATGAACTTAAATCTCTGAAATCCTTTCTAGATATCTCCTAAAGCTTCTGATCGATCTCTAGCACTTGTAATGCCCATATCATCATTGTGCTAGGCGTAGCATACATGCCTTTATCGGGTATTGGGATGCCATGGCAGAGGGAGTTTCGTTTGGTTCGGGATGGGGAGTGGATGGAGGGGCAGAGGTGGGGGTGTATGTAGAATGGAGATCACGGCGAGTCCGTCATCGCCGAGCGAGATGAACATGGGCGTATTCGATATGTCGCTGGCGGGTGCTTACGTGAGATGTGGCATCTACATATATATATATATATATATATATATATATCACGCCTCCCAAGGTCCCATTAGCAACATGTTGATTGTAATCTAAGCTATGTTTACCAGCTCAAGCTATGGCATACATGTCCGCTCCTCAGCCACGCTCTCCTGCCTCGCTGGCCCATACTCGTCCCGCTGGCTGAGCACGCCTCGTCGATTCACGAAGGCGACTTCTTCTGATACTCCCTGCCGTCAGGGGCCGTGTACTTCGCAGAGCCGTCTCCAGAGTTATAATACTTGCTCCCGTCGCCGTTGGAGTAGTAGTAGGAGCCGTCTGTCAACGGCACCCATATCAGCACCAGCAAGACCAAGGGCGCGCGGCAGCGAGGGGCTCACCCGAGTTGGAGTAATGGTAGGCGCTCCCGCTGGGCTGGTCCCTGTTGTCGTACCTGTTGCCCTGCACGCCGCCTCACGTTAGCAAAAGAGAGGTAGCGTCGACGTACGTAGCACGCCGAGATGCCGCCTCGACGAACCTGCGAGTTGGTTCCGCGGCTCGTGATGGTGTAGGGAGTGAAGCCCGAAGACGCCTTGCCGGATGGGCAAGACGACTCGCCGGATGGGCAAGACGACTCGCCGGATGGGCAAGACGCCTTGCTGGATGGGCAAGACGACTCGCAGGCGCTGGATGAAGCAGTTGAGCCGCTGCAGCCAGCTGAGCCTTTGCTAGGAGAGAGGTTTAGCTGCGGGCCCACCGAGGGACGGCTGGCTGACTCACTCTTGGTTGGAAGACGTCTGATTAGACATGTTGCTTGATATCGGAGGTTGACGGCCTTGTGTGGCTTAAGGGTGGAGTTGCTTGGAATCGGGAGATACGTCACGAAGTTTGATTCTGTGGGAGAGTGAGGTAAAGAAGAGAGAGAGAGAGAGGGATTGGCAGAGGTTTAAGTACTTAACATAGTGCGCGCTCTGTATGTGTCGGCCCCAGCTCCTGCTGCTTGCATCCGCATTGAAGATAGGGAAGGTGCAGTGAAGCATAACCGATTACCAAAGAGAAGAGCATATGCTAAGACACCACATATCAAACATCATTTCGTTATTCAAAGGTAAAATTATCTTCATTGCTATTAATCTTCATCTGGTGGAACCCAAACCAGAATTCCGTCTTTATCAACCTTCATTCCATCAGTCGGAGCAACCTTCAACACTTTCTGAAAATACCGGTCCTTAACCACAAACTGCGGACGAATCCACTCACCACGGACGGTTGGCAGAATCTGTAGACGTATACTACGCCTAGATAAAGGCACGAGCTGAAGAGTAGATTGCTTAACGCCGGAGAAGGCGAATTTGTCATTCGGATTCATGGTTACTCCAAAGGTCAGGAAATGCATTGAAGGATTCTCAATGGTGTATTCGAGATTTATCAATGAAGAAATAACAGTGGAATATGAGACCGATGCAAGAACCCTTGGCTCGCTACTTGCGACGAGAAGTCGTGGGACTGGAAGTGTAGAGATGTTGATGGGGGCACCTGGATTATTTCTCCGCCATCTAATGACTAGCGAGAGATCTATTGATGCTGAACGTCGATCATCAAGACTCAGCTTCTGTGTGATAACATCAAAGTGACACTCTTCAATGCTTGCGGGCTGAATGGAAACAGCAGTGGCACTATCTGTCGTAGCTTTGCTTGCAGTGCAGCGAATGCCACCATTCATAGAAAGTGTCTTCACGCCGACGTCTTCTACAACAAGGATATCCACGGCAAATGAAGCATATCTTGTTGTTAAGCACCACTTTTGAGCCAACCCATTTGCGGTTAGCGTTCCTGGCTCTGGGCCTGTCTGGCCTGCTTCATCACCTCCTATGTGATTGAAGAAGCTTGGCCATGGTGACAAACCAAGTCGAGGAGAAAAGTCATAGTTTGCTTCGAATGGACTGATGACAGGTAAGCGGATTGAAGTTTTCCGGAATATAGGGGTTTCTAAATCTGAGGCTAGATTATATGATAGTTCGAGCGTCATTTCATATATTGCTGGGAGTTCGACTGACGACAGCTCGACTACTACAGACCGAGATCCTGCGCTTGCTATTTTCCCAAATGAAAGGCCCGGAGATGTAGTTGATGGATTTTCCTCTATCGGCTCAGCTAGTTTGACCTCGAACGTGGGGACTCCTTCACCAGAAACATTAACGATCAACTTGCCAATCGACTCCTCTTCTTCACCGTTTGTTAGTTCGAGTTGTAAAGTGATAGCTTCGTTGGTATAATATTGTTCCTTTAGTCCGACAAAACGTATATCCATTTTGGGTGGCTTTGGCAGAATGACAATTGCTTGAGGATCAACCCGTACAAGTCTCTTCCTTGCTAGCTTCTGGCACCACCATATATCAGGAGCGACCGTACGATCGAAGTTGATAATAAAGTCAAGGTCGAAGAGTTCTGTTGCGACAGAGAAAGTTGAAGATACGGCTCTAGCATCACCAGGTTCCCGCAAGGGACAACTAAATTCAAGTACTCGACTCTTGCCAGGAGGAAACGTAAGATCTCCTTCTCCAACTAATGCAGTCGGCCGTGAGTCGCGGGATAGAGAATCATGAATAGTTCTATCATCACGAAGTAGTATCTTGCTGTATAATATCCCATCTTGCCGAGACTCGTTCGACTTCTCATCTTTGTGCTGAATTACGACCGGCCTCAAACTACCCTCAAATATAATCTTGATCTCCGTTACAGTCAAGGGAGATGATGATGGGATGGCATTCGAAGTGACGGTTAATTGTGATGTGCAAGGCTCTCCAACCTTGCCCTCAGCCTGGTCGAAAGCAAATGTTGCAGTCAAAAAAGAGTGTACGTCTCGGTCACGAATCACTACAACAGGCTTGAAATTCACGGCTTGAATACCTTCAAGTGCTTTCATTATGTCGTAACGCCATTTTGGCTTCGTCGTAAAAGCTATATGCAATTAGAGCAAGTACATTGGCATCCGAGTCGCCTTCTACTTACTTGTATTCATAAGTTCCCAGTCCACGGCGACAATAGTTCCTCCATCTCCCGTTTGTGCTGCAACTGCTCTCAGTGTCCAACAAACTTCTTCTGCTATGCCCCACCATCCTTCATTCCTGTATGTCATGCTTTGCCATAATGGACGAAGGACCTTAAGTGCATCGTCCCATGCCTCATGCCTTATAAGCTCTTTGGCAAGTTGAAGTTTGACCTCCTGTGCTGAACGCACTCTCCCCCTCGCTTCATATTCATCAATGGCTTTGGTCAAGGAGGACATAGTAAGCTCGGACTGCGGCACCTCTTGCTTTTCGGTAGATGATTGGTCTGCCAACGGCTTAGGATGTCCGGTCATCTTGAGGCGCTTTCAAAGTATCCATTGGCATACGCCTTGAGGTTCCCGACGGCACTGTTGTCGTTAAAGGTGAGAAATCAAACCAGAAAGGTATACTTGGCTAGACTAGATGGGTAAATATCTAATTCCTTCAGAATATCAATCTCCGTCTGTTCGTAGCTCTCATTGCTATTCCTGATAAATCCCGGTGTTGATTGCACCGAAATGGCGTAGCGCGTAGGCTGGGGAAGTCGATTAACCCATGACGGCGCGGAATATGCCGCGATTCTCAGGATAGGTCAAATGTATTTCGCGCCCATCCAACAAACACAGCAACCAGCTTCGTTGTAGAGTTTACAACCGTGCAACAGTTATATCAAAATCCTTACATATCTAAACGGCATTCTGCCACTTTCAGAGCGCTTAATACCTGCTGGGCCCAAGCTCACTAGCAGCTATTCCCGAGTCAGTTCGAAATCATCCACGAAGACACTGGTTAGTGTTAAGCCGTCTGCGTCCGAGATACGCTCTGGCATAACTCGGATCGAGAGTTTCTCATACAACTAGTATATAAGAACAACTATATCTAAGAGACTCAAAAGAGTTACTGTTGAGAATATCACCAATGTCGCAAGCATCATTCGCTAGAGTTGCAGCTGCGATGAAGATGGCCGTTAAGCGCAAAGCAGATGGTATGATCTATCTACGTCATGGTATCTGTTATTTCAACATTTGCTAACTTGTGCTCTCTCAAGAGTCGGATTCTGACGACTCAATCGGGCCAGTAACCAACCGCGGTTACAAGCTCAGGAAGAGGGCGAGATATGTCCGCGAAGGACAATTAGCCCCTCCAAGTGGCCCGCAAGTTTACAAACAGGTCCGACTAGATTCACAGCCATTGCGCGCATAATTGCTGACGTTTGTAGTCAATCACATATAATGATCTATACGAGCGAGATATCATCAGTCATAGACCCGCACTTTATGACGAAGACGGCTTTGAGATTGATAGCAGCGAGGATGATGAGGAGGGCACTGCTTTGGCTGCTTCTCAAGAATTCTATCCATACTCGGAAGTGAGAATAGAAGGTAAGGCTACCTTCAGTAATAAGATGTCCATGACTGAGTCAATCTAGAACTTCTTGCTCCATTAACTGCGGCTTCTGACCTACCAAATCATCCGACACTTTCGAGACCATTCTCATCGAAGACACTTACGGAACTCACACGCCAATCTCGAGATATGGTGCAAAAGGAGAAGGCTGCTTTATGGAGAATGAAGCATCTGCTGACAAAACTTGCTGGAGATCATACTTGGATACCATGCGAGGCATTAGAGACACCCAATGATATTAACCTCTTCAGCGATGGGCGGAGCGATTACCGAGAACATATGGTCGAAAAAGCAAGAATGCATGATAACGAAGAGAGAGCAGAGTCCCCTGAAATACAGGAAGAAGAGCCTACTGTTGAGTCAGGAGATGCTGTATCTGCAAAAGGACAGCCCGAGGCAGATGGTGCTATTGAGCCAATACCCGAGATTGCTCCTGAAGATGACGTGGTAATGATTGACGCTTCGAATGAAGGAGAAGCAATAACTGCGGAGTCCACTACCATTGACGGTACTGAAGTTCCGGTAGTCGGGCTAGCGAAGGAGCTTGAAGTAACAAAGGCCGAAAACATAAAGGAAGCAGTATCTGATGCTCTCGAAAAGTCTGTAGAAGAAAGCTCTGTTGTACAGGAACCAAAAGCCGAAGAAATAGATGGGAAGCCTCTTGTACGACAAAATTCTCAAGTGGACGACGCAGAGAACCCCGCTGAGGATGCAGACATTCCTGTCGAAGACGAAGGAGATACACTAGTTGAAGACCAAGATCAAGAAAATATCCCCGCACCCCACCGCATGCGAACTCGCGCTCAAGCCCAAGCAGCATCCGGGAGCACCGACAACAGCCGCGCTCGCTCACTATCACCCACCTCCGACACCTCGTTCGTCCACCCTTTCTTCCTACCACCCCCCTCGGCCCTCCCCGATCCCGACATTGGCCTACCAGCCCAGGAAGCGGAAGAGACGCGCCGTCTACTCCAACTCTACATTCAAAAACAAGAAGAGATTTGTCGCGGTGCAGAGAAGCTCTATAATGGTCTACTCAAAGCGGATCGTATGCGAAAGACCGTTATGAAGTGGGCTAAGGCTGAGGCGCACACGGGCGAGAATGGAATGTCGGATGGTGAGGATTGGTATGATAAGGAGGAGTGGGGCCTGGAGGAGGATTTGAAGAAAGGGAACGATGAGGAAGAAGAGGATGCTGCGACGACCGCTAAGAAGACGAGAACGAGAAGGCAATAAGGGATGATTCCCCGATTGTGGCGCCTAGATTGTGGCGGTAGTTTGATTTTGCAGGAGTTTATAAGAGGTATTATGATGGACTATATGCAATAGATGATATCCTGACGCTTTGAATTTGGCGAATAAAAGAAATGCATTAATATATTATTACATATTCTATCATATGCTATGGAGTCTTGGAGATATTGCCATATTGATATTTTTATAGTATCTACACGAATCGCCTCAATCGGAAAAGAATTATATTGGCCGTTGACGTCACGCCATGGTTTTGTAGCTTGCTCACGTGAATTCACAACGTCTAGTAATTTCAACAACATCCCAGCATTATAATGAAAGCACAAAACACGATGCCACTAGCAATAGACCCGGCAATAATCAAAGCACTCAATATAGAGAACGCATCTCCGAAGATTGAGTCACATGGCGGATCAGGCTTCTCGTCAACGTTTAAAATCACAGCGCAGGTGGATGGAGAGGAGAAGTTGTTTTTCGTGAAGACTGGTGGGAAGGACTCGGAGGTTATGTTTGCTGGTGAGCTCTTCGAAGGGGTTTTGGTTATTCTCATTTCAATAGGTTGCTTTTTTTTCTTGGCCATGAATCCTTGCTTTGATGTTTATGAGGCCTGGGTCTCTATGGTGGATAAAGCCATGGTTTGGTTCATTCATTACCTCACCTGTTGTCGACCGTGGTATCCTAGACCCACTCCATTCTGCTCTTTCCAATGTCCTTTCATGCCTGGATATATAAGCTTCCATTTATTTAAGCACCATTCATTAATTTCCTTATATCACGGAAACCAAACTTCTCATCTAACCCCTTCAGGCGAGCACGAATCCCTCAACGCAATCCACTCCATCATTCCCTCCTTCTGCCCAACCAGCTATTCCCATGGAGCCCTCTCCAACACGTCTGGATTCTTCCTCGCAACGGACTTCCTCAATCTTGGCTCCAAATCATCTTCCGCTCCACCGTCACACCTCTCTTTCGCCGCCAAGCTCGCAAAACTTCACACAACCCCCGCTCCCATTCCGTCTAGTTTCTCATCGCCGCAATTTGGATTCCCAGTCATAACATGCTGCGGGTCGACAGAGCAACCTAATGATTATTCCAGCTCCTGGGCAGAATTCTTTGCGGGGAGCAGGCTCTTGGCGATTCTGAGAGCTAGTGAGAGGAGCAATGGTAAAGATCCTGAATTGAGAGAAATTGTTGAAGAGACAGCGTCGAGAGTTGTACCGAGACTTCTTGGCGATGATCACCTTAATGGTGGGAAAGGGGTAACGCCTGTAGTAGTGCATGGGGATTTATGGTCTGGGAATCATGGGACGGGGAGTATTGGCAAAGGCGGCGTCGAGGAGGTGGTTTTCGACCCTAGTTCGTGCTTTGCGCACAGTGAATACGAACTGGGTATCATGCAGATGTTTGGTGGGTACGGAGAAAGCTTTCTAAAGGAATATCATGCGTTGAAACCGAAAGATGAGCCGGTGGAGGAATATGAGGATCGGGTAGCATTGTATGAGTCGTGGGTATTCCATGATGATATGAAGACCGAGCCGTTATTGACTTGTATCAGATACCATCATCTCAACCACCATGCAATCTTTGGTGGTGGCTACCGCTTAGGTGCTGTGGCAATATTAAGGAAGCTGAACAGGAAATATGGGGGTGAGCGTTAATTGTATAATGGGGCCACTCCATTGATGGGGTTAAAGGGAGTATGGAACAGCCTAATTACTAGCTAATGCTCTCACTGATAACTGACATGCACTTTTTATTTATAGGGAATTCAGTTTATTATCGTATGAGAGATTGAGAGTGTCTAATGGTTTTACTCAAATTAAACTCATGGTATCAAAAGTCCCATTTATCTAATGTGGCCTATTTGCCAAATTTCTCCGAGCGAGATCCACTCGCCTCCTTGCCCAATGTCGCCAAAGCGATTTCATACCGCTGTCGTAACTCCTCATCAAAAGCCGCGGCAGCAATATTTACTCTAGCGACCTTCTTCTCTACAGATCTATGCACACGTTCACTTCTCGCAATATCATGCCAGAACCACCGGGCTTCGCTACTCGTAAACAAAGTCCATGCATGACCCTCCTTGCCAGCTCTGGCTGTACGTCCGACACGATGGACGTAGCTGGTGAGACTTGTGGGTAGGTCGTAGTTAATCACGTGTGCTAGATCTGGAAGGTCAAGACCACGAGAAACAAGGTCGGAAGCGACGAGGATAGAGACGGTGCCGGAATAGAAATCGTGAAGAGTTGTCTTTCGGATAGAGTTGGGGATAGTGGACGTCAATGTCCCAACTTTGTTGGCTAAAGAAGGTTCTATAAGAGCAATGAGACGGCTCAGGCGAACAGCGTTTTCATTAGACTTGGTAAAGATTAGAACTCCTCTTGGGGTCCCTGAAGTCTTCGGAATCGAATATTTTGGCTGCTTGAGTAGCTCCGAAGTCTCGGACGACGTCGAAGAAGAACCACTTGCTGATGATGCGTCATCGGAGGTGTCATCATCAGAAGTATCGTCATCGGAGCTCGAGGAAGAATCTCCAGAGTCACTTTCCAAAGCTTCTGTCACGATTGAGCTGTCTAAAACGTTCCGCTTCAGCAGCTCCAACAAATATAATGGCTTATCACCGTCCTCTTCAACCTTGACAGCAGACTCTTGCAAGGTATCTGGAAGATTTAGGGTTTCGTTATTCACCCCGTCTTCCTCGCCAGTTTCTTTGCCCTCAAGAACGACTAATCTCGGATGATCGAGCTTTAGAGCACTTAGCTGACCGATATCTCTGGTCATTGTTGCACTAAGAACAACTTTTGTGACCATTACTGGTCCACGTCTTCCGTTCCTGATAACCTTTTCACGCACAGCTAAACTACCCATAACCACTTCTAGCCATTGCTGAAAGCTCTGGTCGAGCAGTTTATCTGCTTCATCGATGACAAGCCATTCGAGATGATCCAACTTGAATCCTGGAGTGCTCTTCAAATGCTCTACAAGACGTCCCGGCGTACATATCAATATATCCACCTTGGAACTATATTCTACCACACTGCCCGGAAGTTTGATTGTAGATTCCTCATCATATAATTGGAAATCATCCTCATCTGTTGCTTGACTCGAAGTCTCCCACTTTGAGTTTGCCGCTGAAACTAGCCCCGCAGATTCTTCTGGCTTGTAGTTATATTCCGGATACATCAGTGATGCTTGCTCTGCCTTCAATGTTTGATTTCCAACTGCCACTCCAGTCTGAAGCCGCCTCTTGCCTCCTGAACGATACGCTGTTGCACATGTCTCACACACCTCGCGGGCTTGCGTTACGAGTTCTCTCGTAGGCATGACAATCAACCCTCGTAAGCGTGTGGTGACTGTGTTACTAAGATCATCTATCATTGGCAAGATGTAGGCCAAAGTTTTCCCCGAGCCCGTTGCCGCTGACACCAAAACATCACCCTGCCCTTTGCAAGGTAGAAGGAGAGGAAGTACTGCTGATTGAACAGCGAAGGCGTCTTTGAATCCCGCAGAATGGAGAGACTCGATAACGTCTTTCGGAATCTGGAAATCTGAAAATGATGCGGTAGCCGTGGAGGAAACGCGAATTGGAGATTCTAACCAAGGTGGTAATGTCGAAAAATTCGGCTGCCTAGTGTGTTCAGGAACAGGCTCAGGTTGAGGTAAAGGTTCCAATGGGTGGACTTCTTGTGGTTCTTCTGCAATTACTTCTTGCACTTCTTCTAACTCGCCATTTTCCAAAGCCCTTTGCCGTGCCCTTCGAGCAATCTTCTCTGATCTTTTCTGTGATTTCGCCCTTTTTTCCAATACCGACTTGTGCCCCGATTCTTCGCCCCCAGATGCGTCCATGCCCACATCATGTTCAGCTTCCACCTTCGCTTTTCTTCGCTTTTTCTCCGCTTTCAAATCTAGTCCAATGTCTTGAGAAACATGTGCATTCACCCCTTCTTCCCTGGACGCAAGAGTAACCGCCTCCTCTATTTTTGCCGTCTTATCTTTCTTGGTCTTCTTAGCCTTCGGAACCAGCAAGCTTTCACCCTCGACAGTATCATGCTTCCGTTTTGAATTTAGGGGCGACTCGTCTCTATTTATTGAGAGAGGTGGAGTAGGTTGCGATTTCGACTTTGAAGATGGTGGTATGTATCGTGTATATGTCGCAGAAGCATCGGTTTGGGTGGAAGGTTTTTGAGGAATGCTGGGCTGTGAAATAGGCAACGGAGGGGTTACAGTATTACTAGCAACTGGCACAGTATTCTTCTTCTTCGTGGGAGGCACGTATCTGGAATATAGTTGTGATGCCATTGCAGAGCTTTGCAGAGCTTTCTGTTATGTGTAGTGAACGTTCACTCTCAAAAAACGGAAACTTATTTTCTGGGGAAATTATTCTGCCGCTCAAGCTTTCACCGCTTTCGGTGATTCAACCTAGATCGCGTCGATGCGCGCCACCAGTTTCGAAAGGGACAATTTGGTGACTGGGAAAGCATTCAACATCTACCACGAGAACCAGCTTTAGCTCTTCTCCGAGGTCGCAATGCCAAATTCGACATATTTATCTCTCGCCCATCAGCGAAGCGGTACCCTTTTGTCACGATGCCATACAATATTGCAATGGTCAGCGACTATTTCTTCCCGCAACCTGGAGGAGTCGAAAGCCACATCTACCAACTCTCTACGAAACTAATCGACAGAGGTCACAAAGTTATCGTCATAACGCATGCGTACGAGGGGCGCACTGGAGTGCGATATCTTACAAATGGCCTCAAAGTCTACCACGTACCATTCCTAGTCATTTATCGAGCTACCACATTTCCTACCGTTTTCTCGTTCTTTCCAATCTTTAGGAATATTGTCATAAGGGAGCAGATTGAAATTGTGCATGGGCATGCAAGTTTGAGCAGTCTCTGCCATGAAGCTATTTTACATGCCAGGACAATGGGGTTGCGAACAGTCTTTACAGATCACTCCTTATTTGGCTTCGCAGATGCCGCAAGCATTTTGGCGAACAAGCTGCTCAAATTTATACTGAGTGACGTCGATCACGTCATTTGCGTTAGCCATACATGGTGAGTACTCTAGGTCCATGAGATGTGTTTTGCTGACATAATCAAAGCAAGGAGAATACTGTTCTGAGGGCGTCTCTCGATCCCTTAATGGTCTCCGTCATCCCAAACGCTGTCGTGGCCGAGAACTTTCGACCTTTATCCCACCCTGCCTATACATCAGATATGGCCTTGCAGCAATTCCCAGGGAGTCAAGCAGCCCCTCTTCCTCATCATCTAGGGCCTCACGACATAATCACCATCGTTGTGGTCTCTCGATTATTTTACAATAAGGGAACGGATCTGCTCATAGCAGCGATACCTAGAATTTTGGCAACGCATCCGAATGTTCGATTTATCATAGCCGGGTCTGGTCCGAAAGCTATAGATCTGGAGCAAATGCTGGAACGAAATGTTCTACAAGACCGTGTAGAGATGCTTGGTCCAGTCAGGCACGAAGAGGTCCGAGATGTTATGGTTAGAGGGCATATATATTTACATCCCAGTTTAACAGAAGCATTTGGGACGGTTATTGTGGAGGCTGCAAGTTGTGGCCTATATGTTGTATGCACGCAAGTCGGTGGGATTCCAGAAGTTCTCCCGGCGCACATGACAGTGTTTGCGAAACCGGAGGAAGATGACTTGGTACTGGCTACTGGCAAAGCTATTGCTGCGTTAAGAACGAACAAAGTCCGAACCGAGAGGTTTCATGATCAAGTGAAGATGATGTACTCGTGGACTGATGTGGCACAACGAACTGAACGTGTTTATGATGGGATATCCGGCGTTCTGAGCGAAGCAGACTTTTACGGCTACGATGCCGCCGATGCTGCGAGCTGGAGTGCTACGAGAGGCAGAGCTGGCGTGCAGAGTTTCGCACTTATTGACCGACTCAAGAGATATTACGGCTGCGGAATCTGGGCTGGAAAGCTATTTTGCATGTGTGTAGTCATCGACTACCTGCTGTTTTTGCTACTCGAGTTGGTGGCTCCTCGAGAAGGTATTGATATTGCACGGAATTGGCCCAAGAAGAGGATAGAGAAAGGAGAGGAGAATGATAGAGGTAATAGAAACAGAGCCCGGTGAGGATTGATAGTGAAACGGGTATTCTAAGGTCAATGCTCTGGATACTCGTTCAGTCCTAGCTGCCGCTTGCCGAGTCTTCCGTGTAGCATGCGGCAACAACGAGAGAAGACCAGCAACAGCCATCTGGCTCAGCGGTAAGCTCCCTCCCGGCTGGTTTGAACCCCGCCATCTCTAAATTGGCTGAGACGCCAAAGAAAATTGTGAGATGGGGTTGATCCACTGATATGTGGACGTTAGTGCCAACAAGTCGCATGCGGGAAAAGCAGTAGAGCCAGAAGCATTGACCACTTTGGCGCTCTCGGGGACTGGACTACTGCGCGATGGGTTGACCGTCATGGTGGCATTCTCATCGAGGAGATGGCTAGCATCCACATAAGATGTTAATGTTGATATGATGGTAGCTGGCTGCCAGTTGTCATGGTTGGTTGCAGCTGCTCTATCATTGACCCTACTGTAAGATACTATAGATTGCAGGAAGAATGTGATTAAAGAGATCGAGTCTCGGCATCGTGGATGGATCTTGTGACCTTCAAGGAACAAAGTTGACCAACAGTGTTCGGCCACAGGCGATAGAGCGGCGTAGTTTACGTGGTGAAGTTTACTGGCAGTTATTCTGTGAAGCATCTCTGTCGGTTCTCGATAACGATACAGTGCCATATAAATGCTACCGGCGCCGCGCAGATAAATAATGAAAGCACCGGGCGCCAGATATCCCAAAGGGTGCAGTGATGCAAACCATACAACACTTATAACATCATTGGGCTATGTCTGTGTATATTTCGCCACCAGCGGTACGTACAAACATCATACTGCACGGATGGACAGATGAAGGGAGGAAGGGAGGGATGACGGAAAGGCGAAAATAAGCTTTGGGAACGCGGTAAGGATGGCAGGGCGCAATTGCTTAAGTGAACGTTTTCGGCACGTACGGCTGTGTACGGAGGAGCGGCGCTTATTATTGCCAAGCACTGTACAGTACAGAACACCAACAGCAGCAGAATATGAGGTTGAGGAGAGAGTATACGATTCTTGCCCGGAACGCAGCATTCTCGGGGTGGTGTTGGTGCCAGGACATGTATCCGTAATTTACTTTGGTACAGTAGCTGGATCCACCTCCCAGACCTGCACCGTGGGACTTTGCGACACCGTTATTCCATTCCGCGTCTCCTTTGTTGCCCAGTCCAGAGACAAACATCTCGAAATCTCGAAATAGAGCCGCCTTACCGCAGAGAGGCTGGGCTGCCTGCTATAACAGAACCGCTACTACTACCGGCGCAGGTCTACGACCCACAATACGGCCACGCTGAGTGAGGACTCGGCCACACTTCTCTAGCCCGCACCCTGGATTCGGTTGTCGCGGAGGCGGGGCTGCAGATGTTTTCGATGGCAGGTGTTCGATGCTGGAGCAGCTGTAGATGTTGTGCTCTGCTTCCCGCTGTGAAGAATATCTCTTGTTGTTGCGGCTGTTTGTGTTGTCGATGTTGCCGGTGCCCGGCGGCAGCAGTGGCAGTGGGCGCAGCCGTCTCGGCAAAAAGAGCCTACGCGTCCAGTGACGTTGGCGCTTGTCTCGTTTGATCGCTTCGGAGCAGCAACACTCCACTCTGCATACGCAATTTGACAGAGGCACGCCTGCGCCCACAACAGGCCCTTCATCCTCGCCCTCAGGGCCTCCCGCCGCCGACTTCCAGCGTGTGCCGGCCCTCATCTGCCACTGCATCGTGGGCTGGACGACAAGGCGTCTATTCCGGTCTCATCCAAGCTTGTCTCCCGGGAATGGGACAATGCTATGCCCGCGGCGTCACGACGACAGGAGACTCCCAGAGTGCGAGTGGCACTATGCCCTCACTACGTTCCCACTACGCACCCACTACGCCCTGGACTGACTGGCCCCAGCTCACTACAGTAAGGCCAGGAAGGGCTCGAAAGGTCAGTAAGGCCAGTATGGAAAAGCTCCCCATGCCAGCCAGCTCTCTTGAGGCTCAGATGCTGTTGGCGCGTAGCCCTGGCCCTCCACGTCCCTAGGTTGGCAAAAGATTGCGTTATCCTTCTTTTGTCGTCTTTGGGCGAAGTCATTCTTTCTGCTGCATTGCTCTACTCAGTAGACAGACGTCCTTCTCTCACTCTCTCTCACTATCTCTGTTATCGTGGGATCTCCATCTCCTACCGCTACTGTACATACGGCATTCCTGTCCAGCACAGTCCTCTTCGCTCCTGTCGCTCCTGTCGCTCCTTCCACCACCACGACGCCTTTGGGAACAGACCAACGCCGGATCTACGGCGTCCCCTGACCTACAGCGCATTCAGCATATCTCCCTTTTTTGCAATTGTATAGCACTGTAGTCTCGATATCCTCATTGAATCCGGTGCTGGAGCGCCAACCCAGGCACCTGCCTGATTTCTATACATAGCCACCGTTGGCATCTTTTACACCATGAAGACCCGTACGGTACTTGGCCTTGCGGCGACTGCCTGCATATACGGCGCTCAGCAAGTGGACGCAATTACTTTAGATCTTACGTCCGATAGTAAGCATCATGATGCTATGGCTTTGGTCCAAACTAACATCTGCAGCGTCAATAAAATCGGCAGCAAGCACAGTCGCTTATGATATGATGAAATATTACACGGGCAACAACACGGGCGACGTCCCTGGGAACCTGCCCGATCCATACTACTGGTGGGAATGTGGAGCGATGTTCGGCGCATTAATCGATTATTGGTATTACACAGGAGACGAGACTTATAACGACGAAGTGGAACAAGGAATGATATGGCAGGCTGGAGACGATGATGATTTCATGCCTACGAATCAAACCAAATCACTTGGAAACGATGATCAAGGCTTTTGGGGATTAGCTGCCATGTCGGCGGCCGAAACGAACTTTCAAAACCCGAGTTCCGACGATCCCCAATGGCTGGCACTTGCTGAAGCAGTGTTCAATGATATGGCCGATAGATGGGATAATTCAACCTGTGGCGGCGGGTTGAGGTGGCAGATTTACACATTTAATTCTGGATACACGTATAAAAACTCCGTCTCAAACGGAATCCTCTTCAACCTTGGAGCCAGATTAGCTGTATACACGGGCGATTCGTATTATGCAGAGTGGGCAGTGACAGCTTGGGATTGGCTGTCCGATATTGGACTTATAAGCTCGTCATACCAGGTCTATGATGGATCGAGCGATACATCTAATTGCACTACTTTGGATACTACTGAGTGGTCTTATAATGCTGCGCTCTTGTTGTACGGTTGTGCTGTGATGTACAATTATGTAAGTACTCGAAAAAAAAAGGATCTTTTAAAATTTGGTGCTTCGCCATATTGTGCACTCCAGATGCTGGATCCTGGTGGAAGTGGCAACCAAGCTTCTGCTTTTATCTGTTGCATTCAAGCTAACCTCTTTAATTAGACAAACGAAACCGAAATTTGGAAAACCCGAACAAACGGGATTTTAAACAATACAGTGTCCACCTTCTTCACAGATGGTGTTATGTACGAGCAAGCCTGTGAACCAACCGGTGTATGCAACACGGATGAAATTTCATTCAAAGCTTATCTGGCACGATGGATGGCAGCGACAATCAAATATGCATCATGGACATCCGACACTATTCTGCCGTTAATAAAGACGTCGGCAGCCGCAGCCGCCGCCCAATGCACCGGTGGTACAAGAGGGACCACATGTGGCATCATCTGGACCGACGACGGTGTCAACGACGGAACAACAGGAGTTGGACAACAAATGACAGCATTGGAGATTATCACAGGGACCCTGATTACAGCAGCCTCGGATCTAGTGACCAATTCAACGGGTGGGACGAGTACTGGCAGTACCAGTTCAGGGTCAGGTAGCAGTTCAGCGTCGGAGGAGACAGACAGCTTGACAGATTCGGAACCGGAAACAACGGGATCGAAAGCGGGAGCTGGTATTCTCACTGCATTCTTATGTACCGGTCTCGTGGGTGGCATCTATTTTGTTATTATATAAGGCGTTATGTTATTTATACATCATTTTAAAGCAAAGAGTTGTACTCTGTATAAAAATAGGATTTCTCTTATCCACGAGAATGACAATTACAGTTCACAAATTCTAAAACCTCAACGGCCCTGAACGGCCGTCAAGTTGCAGCAATTATTCAATCCAAAAGGCCAGAGGTAAATCCTCGATCTATTTATTCGTACGAAAGTTTCGACGACAGAGCTGATCAGTGTTGAGGAAATAATTCTCGGCCGCCCTAGTCGAGGTTGTTCTCGATAGGACGAATACTGTAGAACTATAAATGAGCAAAATCTACATGTCTTTTTATCAACGAGAGCTTTCCTATCTGATGGCCGAGAAGGCGTCGGAATTCCTAACATCGGCGACGTTGACGCGCATGTCGTTTTGTTTTTGGCTTTTGAGAGACGTTTTCCCATATCCCCTACCGTGCGATCATTGCAATGCACGGCCGGATCGAAATGTACAGATAGCTGGGCTGGTAGATCAAGAAAGTCTGCAGAAGCATCCGAAATAGAACATCATATTGAGGACTCTCCATTTCATTTCTACTTCCTGCGCGTCATCAAGCGCGTCAAGAATAGTTAGTTGGTGCAGTACAGAGATCCATCTAAGCCAGTATGGCCAAACCCGGTCCAACCAAAGCTGAAGAAAATATTACGTCGACCACGCATGTCTTTTATCACTCCTTTAATCCGCCATCCTAGTCCACTATGCAAGCCGCATCTACAAGAGGAAAGCAAAGGCCACAGCCACAGCCGCAAGGGTTCCGAAAGCTGGGATTTTATAGACACTAGCGCCATTGGTGGTGGTGGTGCTGGAGCTGCTACTCGCAGCAGTACTCGAGGTAGAGGAGCTGTCGGAAGATACGGTGGTGGTGCTGGCGGTGCCATTTGTGGCGGTCTGGCCTGGTGCGGTGTTGGAGGTTGCTAGCTTGGCGCCGGCGGCATAGTTTGCCAGAGAGCGGGTAGCATTTTTAGCAGTGCTGAGAGATGAGGTTAGTGTGTGACTTTGCTGTGGCGGGGGTAGGGAGAGGATGGAGGGGGAATGAAAGACAGGGAAACGAAGATAGAGACTTACTTCTCGTTAATCACAGCAACCATTCCAGCCTGGCAATGCTTTGCCTGCGAGCAGTAAAGCCAGATTGGCGTAGTGTCGTTGATTAGGACAGTATATGTCGGTACAGTAGTAGCGCCAGCAGTAACAGGCTGGAAACCACTGTAGATACCGACTGTGCTCGAGGTATCAGAGATGGGATCGCAGGGAGTGTCAAAGGCGGATTGAGTGACGGTGTGGTTTCCGATTCCGAACTGGAATTGCACCATGTCGCCTACTTTTGCAGTGATGTTACTGGGCGAATATGTGAGGGTGTTGTTGGTCGAGCCGCTGACTCTGACAACGTGAACGGTGATATCAGAGGCTGGATTGTGTTAGATGGGTTGGGAGGTGTAAATATTGGATTGCTTACCAAAGGCAGAGGCGGCACTCAAGGCGGCGAGGGCGAAAGTAGTGAATTGCATCTTGAATCTTTTAAGGATGATGAAGAATAATATATAATGATTGTATAATAATAAAATGCGACTGGCGCTTGAAGGTCGAACTGGCCGGCAGGATTAGAAGTAAAAGTAAAAGAGAGAGAAGCAAGTGAAAGGCGGAAAAGTTGGATACGACGATGAATTACTGAAAAGAATATCAACGATGGAGGAGGGTACGAAGGCATAAATAAGAGATGGCCAGCCCAGGTCGCCAATCTCTAATAGAACTCCTGAGATGCCATTCTTATTTTTCGTATAGTCTAGGCTGTGACTGGTTCAGGGCAAGGTGATAAGTCTCTTCGGAAGAAGTCCTTTCCATTGAAAGCGTTTCGACTTGGATTCGAACACGGAGAGGCAAGCCACCTTTCACCCTGTTTTGAGATTGTCCTGGCATGTTCGCGTCTGCACTTTGGCAGCTGCCTGATTCCTCGGAGAGGCTGATGACATCCTGATTGAGAATGGCAATAGCTTATACTATATACCCTATGCCATATACCATTATAAAGTCCAGCAAAGTCGCCATCTTTCCAATTGACGATATTCTGGAATACCATCCTCTTCAGCTTTCAGTATTAGGCATTGAGATCGTGCTGGGCGATGGGTAAGTCATCGTACTCTCTGAGGTTCGCACGGCGTATGAGCTTTGACGCTCAGCAGAAATATGAAGCACGGAGAGTTTTGTCGTTGTCGCGGAGTCGCGAACATGGCGCTACCGAGTTTCAGTGACAACGCCATGACCAGACGAACGAATCCACCACAGTCCATGACTATTTCTATGCGCCCGAGAAGGTGACAAGCAGAGCGCGAAACAGTAACAGAGGTCTTGCTTACAGCATGTATGGTTGTTTTCACCAAGACACACATACAGCCGTATTTACGACGCCTCCAACAGAGGGCGAATATCCAAGTCACAATCGATCACTGGTCCAATGCGCCGGTCGATTTCATGACGATGGCATTGCCACCTCCTTCGCGAAGGCGATCGAATAGTACTCGATACATGCATTTTTATCTTGTGCACTGGAACATGGCCAGGTTTTCGTGCCTTGTTTAGAGTTTCTATATGCCATTTGACAATCCCCTAGTGCCCCTATGGACTGTATCTCGGAACAGCGATATCTCGCTGGGATTCCCGCGGTAGCCTTTTGCTAGTAATCCTCATGTAGAGCCGCTCAAAGAAACTCCTTTCCGTGCAATAGTCGAGCATTTCTTCCTCCTTTCGAGAGCCAGCCCAATACATTTATACGCCTGCACTCCGGATCCCAACTCTCTTATAATCATAACCGTGCTTAAAAGTCAAGTACCAGCTGCGGCGCCAACTTTTCCAAATCCTCGACCTAGAATCCATACATCATATTAGCATCGTCTCATCTCATCTCATCTGATCTCATCTCATCTCATGTCATCCTCCACTAACACTCTGGCTCCTCTCGCTCCCCCAGACTAAAAAAACCCCCGAAGACCCACCTCCAAAAACCCATCCCCCGCCCCCCCCTCTGCCCTCTCAAAAGCTGCTCTGGCAATCGCCTCTCTGACAAACGTCTCCATATACTTCCCCACAGCCCTATCCGCCCCTCTACTAACCCGTATCTTGTCATCCGCAAAAAACTCGTGAAGAAGACGAGTTAGTAGCTCCGGGGGGATCGTTGCTGTTGGTTCTTCTACCTCTTCTGCCTCTTCTGCTTCGGCGGGAGAGGCGGGAGGGCGAGGCGACGCGAAGGGATCTGTATGGGAGGGGGATGGAGACTGTTCTGGGCGTGAAGTGGAGGTGAAGGATTGGGTTGCTTGCTTTGGCATTGCGGCTTTTGCTTTCTTGGTTGTTGAGGTGGAAGCAGATGTTGAAGGACGAGGTGGTTTGAAAGGCTTAGGACCAGTCTTGGGAGGCATTTTAATAGAGTAGTGTTTGCAATAGGAGGTAGAGAGAGTAGAGATCAAGGGTTTTGCGATATCGTCGACCTTGATGTCGGTGGGGAGAGTAAGGTACTATAGATTTTGTGGGGTAATGGAGAGAGCTGACGCGTTTTCGCGACGGGGGATTCGCGTAGACACGTGAAAGGTGGACACTTCAAGACAGATTGCTAAATCTAAAAATCGGAGTTTTGATCCATGTTTGACTGATGGGAAGGTATGTTTATCGAATGAGAAGAAACCTGTGTAATCATCTGTTGAATTGCTTGTCATTTTGAAAATCTCTTAGCACAAATTGGGCAAGAGTTTCTTGCTAAGCCTTGATGGAAGAATCCTGGACCATCTGTTAAAATGCCTCGTAACACTATGCTTTCGGAAGCCAGAATATCATTCATTACCAGATGATCTATGAGTAATCTACTAATCAACAGAGGTATCAAAGCCGCACATTTAGTGCAATGGCCGACCCAAAACGCCATCCAGCCTGGCTGGATATTAATGCCTTTTACGGTGCATATTTGAAGCAGCGAGACTGTTCTCGCACTCTACTCCTCAGACATCTCACAAATCCTTATTCGCCCATCCAAGTCTCGAATTTCCTGCATCAAATACAACAAACTGTGCCTTCAATGCCACATCGCCGAAAATAGAGAATCCAACACCATCATCACTTTGAATGCCACCGTAGCAATCTGTAGTAGAGATTGCAGCGTAGTTCATGTATGAACCTGGGATCACGCCTTTGTAGCTATCTTCAATTCCGAATGTGAAATCTGGCAGATCTGATGAACATGGGAACACGTAACCACCTTGTGAACTGTCGAGGGTGGCACCTGAAACCTGATCATAGTATGCTGCAACAATGTCGTCAGGCAGGAGAAGAAGAGAAGTTCCTGTGTCAGCAATAGCAGGAAAGCTAGAAGAGTTGAAATCGCTGCTATTCCCAACCTGGAATCCGGAAGAAGTAAAGCCCCAGAAGCCACTAGAGCTATCGAGATCTGTGTAGGTGATGCTACCAGTATATTCAGAAGGGTCAATGGTGCCGAAGCTGTAGGTTCCGGCTTCTGATTTCTTAAGATTGGCAGTAAATAAGGGAGATGCGAGAGTTGTTTTTGCGTTATCAAACCATGTCTTTTGTTTGGTTGGTTGGACGGTATTAAGGGTGCTGAATCCGAGACCGAGAAGTCCAGATGAGGCACTGTCAGAGGTGAAGGAGGAGGAGACCGACTCGGCAGATTCAACTGCTTGACTTTTGAAAGTCACAGCACCAATTGAAACCGCGTCAATATATACATCGCCGCTTGATGTGCTGCCATCGCCGTATGTAATGCTCCAGGTTGAATTTAAAAGAAGAAATGCAGTGGAACTGTTGTTGGGAGCGTATTCGAGTTGACCTGTTTCTTCAGTCGCTGGAGTTTGAGTAGAGAAGACCCAACTGTAAAAAATTAGTTCCTATCTGAATTGTGAATTGAGAGACTAACAGATCAGCAGAACCAGTGTCAAAATCAAGGTTCAAGGTCTGTGGTGGAGTGCCGATTTGGACTGGTGATAAGTACTCTCTGTCATATGCTTGAGGATTCGCAGCAACAGTTCCAGTGCTACTACTATCTACCATATATTAGCTTCATGGTTCTGATGGTGGACGTCCAACCTTACCATTGCTCGCAGAGCTGTTGGAAGCAGTGAGTGAGGTTATGAGAGCCTGCAGCTCATCTGACAACGGGACATTATACTTGTTAAGAGCCTTCGCCAATGCAGCAGCTCCAGATGTCGCAAAGCCTTTGTACGCAGAATTATGGACCTGTTGAACCTTGAAAACCTCACCGCCCAGTGTGCTGACCTCCAAGTCCATGTCCTTATGACGCCAAGGTGCAGCAGAGACTACGCATGCTGCGAAGAGAAGAAATGCCGGCTTAGAAATGAACATGATGAATGCTTTGAAGTCTCAGACTGTAAATGAACGGCTACTCTTCGACTGTGACTGCTGATGGCTCAATTGAGACGAGTCATAGGATGGAATAGGACGGCAGGAATTAAAATCAACGAATGTCTGCCGAAGGCGGTATGTAGAAAAGGGACAGCGAATGCGGTGAATATGCCAGCACCTGTAAACAAGTGAATGAAAGAATGAAACGCCAGCGACAAGAGGTCACCTTGGCAGCAGACAACAGTCGGCAGTATCAAAACGAAACGTGTAGGACTGGAAATCTACTTGCGGCGTCATGCTGAGTTCATATGGGATTTCCAAAGTGGATCACAACGCCTTCACGTCTTTGTTCTGGCACGGCATGATGCAGCACTGCTGCACTGCCCTGGACCACTTGCATTTCCAGGTTTAGCAAATTGAAGGAGTTGTCTTCCCGAAACAGAGCCCCAATTCTGGTCGAGGACAGGGACGATTCTAGCGACACGCAAGTGCCGAGCAGGCACAGAGAGGCAGAGAGAGGTAAACAATCTCTTCTGATACACCTGTGCCGGCCTATATGGCCGCCGCGGATGCATCGAGCAGGCATGGGCATAGCATGGGCATAACATGGCATTGCCGCCGCCAATGCGACAGGAGGATGTCGTCCTGTCATCGGCCCTGCCCACCGCCAACCTTATTTCGAAGGCTTCCACGACGTTTCATCCAAGGCAGGGATCCCCAAGATATCTTACAGAGCATATTTTGGAAAAGCCGGAAAATATCTGGCGGCAAACAATGCAGCCGGTTGACGATTAGAGTACGCGTAGCATGAGAGACAAATCCTCAGGCGATGATCTTGTTGGATTTCATGCCTCCAGCACACGTGACGGCGCAATACTATGCCATAATAAACACCCAGCAGAACTCCGTCTCCAGAGTCCAGGCATTTGCCCAAGCTCTGCTGAACATCAGACAGAGCCCAAAGGCGACCTATGCAAAGTCGGACAGCACTCTTGTCCTGTCAGTCTGGGCCTTTGCTTGCAGATTCCCGGATTCGCCGAGATCTCGGAACGAGGATGCCACGGATGCTTCGTTGGCTATCTCCACCGCGGAACTTGATCGGTTGTATTTCATAGATTAACGGCCTGACAAAGAATTCTCAACGGGCTAGGGCATTTGTAAGGGTGCCGCTGCTGTATTCGTACGCACGACGTGAATAGCTTCTCTTTGGTCCAGGAGGATGTTCGGCCGTTTCACATGTCCAGGGGTGTCCCCTTTTAATAATCCGCAGCTCATGCAACGTGACACACAACCGAATGCCGGAAAATGGCATAAAACGCATCTCCAGGACATGCTCAGGCTCTTTACTGCTGTATACTCGCCAATACCTCTCGTTGTCGGCCGTTATCGACTCGTGATCCCCAGATTTGATTCGCGTGATCATACCACGTGCTAATACCAGATATCTGCGACGTAGGCCTTGCTCTAAAAGTCTGAAGCCATTGATTTGTTGACTTAGCCTTTTGGCCTCTCCACAAAGGCACTTATGAATTATATATAACAAATAAAACCCTCCATTAGTAAACGGTGAAGGTTCTAGTTTAATAACAAATACAGCCGTGGAACGTGGAACAAAGTGTCTTATCACCTGTCCTGCAACCCATATATATATAACAGCAACACATCATTTTGTCTTGTCCCGTCATATCCCATCCAAAAATCAAAGGTATGCTTCACAAGTCTTTACACCATCAGAATAAACCGTCTTCAAAAGCCATACATGAATATAATCCTATGTATTCTGCCCAAGCATACCACATCAAAGCAAAGTCCTTGCAGGACCCACATGGTATCATGGCCATGCCAATGATGAGAAATCCCGACTTCAACGCCGGAAGTCGCTATGCCAGATAGAGGCAGCTATTCATCCATTTTAACCCAGCCAAATGCAGAAGAGCGCCAGACCTCGCACCGAACCAACAATAATACATCTCGGCCTTCCATTATCAACTTATTTCCGAGTTTTCTTCTACTTCCACTTCACAGCCTTGCGAGAAGAATATCCTCGCAGGTGCATCGTAATCATTCTCAATACTGTAGAAATTACCTACGCACGTTAGTGACCGAGTCAAATAAGATCATATGCACAACAAACGTACCTCTTGGGACCTGCCACATCCCACCCTTTCCAATGCGGAAAGAGTTGTCGTTAACCGTGACATTTACTCGCCCATAATGTACAAAAAATGCCATTTGCATCTTTCTCGAGTTCTTGGGCTTCTTTATCGCACCAGGTGGCAGATCCACCATTCCGCTGCCGAAGAACGGCAGAGTTAATGTCTTCGCAAACCTGAATGTCGAGCCTGGTATCTCTGTTGTTATAATTGCGGCATTAGACAGAGCAATTTCATCTTCTTTTTCTTCAGAATAAACTCCAATTGGGTCGGCAGGATTCCATATCCTAAGTTCTCCCCGTATCCGTCCTGGTTCTGATTCCCAAGGCTCGGCCAAGTCATCTTCTTCTTCTTCTTCTTCGGATTCTGGCTCTCGCCGTCTTTTTGATTTGACGCCCTTTCTTCTCCCTCGAGTAGGCTTCTCCTCTTCGACTTGATCAGCGCGTATGACTTCCTTGATGGTTGGAAGAATGAAATTTCTTTCACCATCATCCTCATTCTCATCTTCGCCATAGACAACTTGCTCGTTCTTCCAGTAAGCCAAAGGCTTTATTACATGCCTCCCTGATCGCGTATGGGAGAATGAATCCAGAGCTGGTGTTTCCCGACGGAGAATATATAAGCCACGGTTTTGCTTAGGACGAGGAGGTCCACGTTGCACTTCTGGAGGAGAAGCAATTTTTGAGAATGAAGAATTTCGTTTCCTCCCAGATTTTGCTTTCGCGTTCGAAGCACTGGTTGCATTCTTTGGACGGCCTCGCGCCTTCTTGGCCGGCCTTTCCTCCTCTTCTATCTCTTCTTCCACTGGCACCTCGATGCTTTGCCTTAATCTGCCTTTACCCCTCTTCGCTGCTGGTTGTTCCATCTCCACTGGCACTTCGATACTCTGCCTCGGCGGCCGGCCTTTGCCCCTCTTCACTGCCGTTTCGGTTGCTAACGACGACCTTCCACGCTTCTTGGGGTTTGGGGTAAATTCTTGTTCCACTTCAGGACTACCTTCCGGAGCCTCGTTTTCTGCATCTTCACCATAATACTGGTCCTCGTCGGCATCTTGCACAATCTCATACGAGTCCTCTCTGTTCTCCTGCACAGTCTCATTTTGGGCTCCATGGCTTTCTTCAGCTTCGTTGAAAGCGGGCAACAAACTCCTCGGGGAAAACCGCGTCCCATTCGTAAGCTTTGGGCCAGCAGATCTAGAGATTGATTTAAGTTGCGTAAATCGTTTTGAAGGTGATGATCGGATGGGTGTTTTCTCAGGTTTGCCACCAAGATCGTCTGTCGAAAAATCAAGCCGGCGAATGACTGACGGAGGAGGTTTTGTTCGATTTGGTGACACAATAGATCCACGGATAGGTGAAGACACGGGGCCGAGTGATGGATTCCTTCGTGCTGGCGATTTGAGGAACGTCTTAATGGGAGATTTCGAGCGCGGAGGAGGCATACGGATACTCTCACGTTTCTTTGCATCTTGTAATTCTCTTGTGCGTGCTACAGTTATCCCTAGTAACAAAGACTATTAGTATTCTCTATTGCGTGTATCGTGCATCTAAGTAACGAGAGCGGTAATGCAAACGTACTTGGGACAGATGGTATATCCTCATCACTTGATGTCGTCGAGATCTGCTTCCCTGCAGCGCCATTACTTTTCGGCTTATTACTTCTCGGCGCCTTCTCTGGTGACGAGAAAAGGTGATCCATAGGCTCCAATCCATGCTCATCGCGAATCCCGGTATCCGGAACCGTCAGACCAGTTTTCCTATAAAATATTAACAGATGATCTCTCCTCCCAAGGAGCTCCTGCTTGCCTCCCTCTAACGCCTAAATCAAACAGATATTGATTGTCGCGAGGTTTGCGCCGCGGCGACGCAGTGCCTGGTGCCATTCCGAAGTCGAAGCGCAGGCGCGTTGATATTCAGGCGATACACTAGTGGTGGCGCAATTGCCTCTTACAGTGTAATGAATAGTTGCAGCGTTGGCGACCGTGTCGAGCACATCTAAGCCCCGTTTTCGACCTTCGTGGCGATGGTGTTGTAAGAATGGTGAGCTGCCAGTGTTGACGTGGGGTCTGGAGATTCAGCATGCCTTCATCATAACAACTCGCTTAGCTTCTAACCTGGCATATGAGGCAATGATATTTAATGTCATTGACGTGCGATGCGTGCTTGGACATCAGAAGAATCACATTTTCTAGGGACAGAACGCATGTAAAAGTGTCTCTATCATATCAGCAGTAAAATTAAGTGACGTGATTTTCCTAAATATGTCAAAAACTGCTTAACCTTCTAATAACCTGTTTAATCACAAATCACACTTTTAGTGCAAGGCTGAGTAGCCTCGTGCTAAGTCGCGTAACCCCAAAAACGCGTCTCAAGCTCAAAGAGTCAATCCATCGACGACTTCAATATTTAAACTTTCAAAAATCCATAACAATACCTCTACAACAAGTGAACATGGAAGACTCCCAACTGGTCGATCTAGATCTCGAAACTCCAGCTCCCGACGTCTTTATTCCTCCATCTATCCATCACGAACCCCTCCTCTCAGGAGCATCCTACTCCCACTTCTCACCCGTCCCTCCCAGTCTCCTCCCTCCTCCACAAGATATTCCAGACTTGCCAACACCGCGCTCTCTAGGGCCGCCATGTGCTCTGGGTGTTGATGAAGCCGGTCGCGGCCCAGTTCTCGGCCCCATGGTCTACGGGGCATTCTATCTTCCCCTCCCACTTTCAACCCCCCTCCTCTCACAAACTCACCACTTCGATGACTCGAAAGTCCTCACTCCATCTTTCCGCTCTCAACTAATGGAGACATTATGCACTCCTTCCGCGTCTTCCTCCACTTCGCCTGATCCATCTTCTCTCCATGCTAACTGCGGCTGGGCCGTCGAAGTGATGTCCGCCCGCGACATCTCAGCTGCAATGCTGCGCCCCGTTGTGACCTACAACCTCAACGCCCAAGCAATGGATGCCACAATCAGCCTGATCGAGCGAATCTACGCACTGGGAGTGAATATCAAAGAGATCTTCATCGACACGATCGGCCAGCCTGCTGCGTATCAGAAGAAGTTGGAAAGAGTCTTCCCAACAGCAAAGATCACTGTAGCGAAGAAGGCGGACAGTTTATACCCCTGTGTCAGTGCAGCGAGTGTCTGTGCAAAGGTTACACGAGATGCCGCATTGGAGGTTATGTATACAGCTTACAGTAGCGATGAGATGAACATGGATACGGAGACTAGTGCAGAACAACAAGAGGAGGGAGATAACAAGCCAGAAAAGGTAACAGAGCCAGATTGGGGCTCGGGATATCCCTCTGACGTCCGTTGCACATCGTGGCTGAAGCGAAATATGGACCCTGTATTTGGATGGGGGAATGAGTGCCGTTTCAGCTGGGGAACGACCAAGGATCTCTTAGATGTGAAGAATGCAGCTGCGGCTGTGATGTGGCCTGTAGAAGAAGATGATGAGACGAGTCGGTTGACTGATTTCTTTAATGCTGAGGGTGAGAGCCAAAAGGAGGGCGATGAGCTTGCTAGTTGGTTTGGGAGTCGCGTATCGGCCGAGGTTTTTTGATAGGCATGGGTGGTTCGGGATATGATCATGAAATGCATACAGGCGTCAGGACATTGCTAGGGACAGTTACAACGGGGATAAAGCTTCATTGAGTAATCTATGCATCGCTACGTCACAATGCTATGTATGAAATCCAAAACGACTAGCAAGCAACTAGATCTCGTCATCGCTCGCATCTTCTGGTGCAGCCACCTTACGCCTCCCTCTGCTATCCAGAGTATTCAGACTAATCCCATCACTATCAACACTCCCCCCGCCGCCCATAGCGATTGCTTGACGTCCAGTTTCGGAGGTATCAAGGAACTCACGAAGACGCTCCTTTCCGACTTCCACTGCTTGCTGACTGGCTGCATTGGTCATCTTAATGATTGGACCCCAAAGGTTGAGAGTATATGTCACATAGGCGGCAACACAGCAGAGAATGAGGAAAACGAAATAGACCGGGTTACGGAGGACTGTGACTTATTAATATATGATCTCAAAGCAAGAGTATATGAAACTTACCAGCAATAATCTCATTCCAGCCCAACGCGAGAAGTAATCCGTAGAAATATAGAGGCACTTGTGCGACTCCACCAATCGCGCTACGTTTTGCCTCAACATAAACTCCATCTGCAGTCTTCTTGAATCGTACAACGAGGTCTTGACGTTTTGCTTCGCTCAAAACGGTCATTTCCTCTTCTAAGCTCTTGCCTTCTTCTTCATCTACTCCCCCAATTGGAGTTAGGTCCTCCTCATCTTCCGGTACGACGCACTCAGGTGGAGGACCGATCCAATCCGGTAGCGCTGGAGAACCGTATGTCTCTGCTAGACGGAAACGCGACAATAAGGGTATAAGTGTAAGCGTAGACTCGCGCGCTTTGGTATATGCTCCTTCGATATCATCTGTAGGTCGCCAAATCCGTGGCACACCTGCTTCATCATATCGGAATTTATCTTCAAAATTTTCTCTCAATTTTAGCAGTATATTTCCTTCCATGACCTCTTCATCAATCCGGGCTCTGAGAACGCCCCATGATTTCCGTCTCAACCTCCAAATTCCAACATCTTTCTCATCTTCGCTAGCATCGAAACTTTGTGCCCGCTCGAGGAATCGTGCTTCGGCGTCCTTTACAGTAGAAATGAAAAGTGCCCATATTCTATCCCAAAGGTCCTTCTCTGTTGGCAAATCACCAGTTTCCGGTGCTTCTGAACCTCCACGGCCAGACCCAAGTTTGTTGAATTCAAGGCCGATTGATTCGCCTAACCTTGAGCGAACCCATCTCTCCACACGTGTGGCCAGACGTCGCATCTCTTCTTTTCGCAGACGAGCACTTACTTCATCAAGTTCCTTACCAAATAAAACATATTGTTGTTTAAAGTTTGTCCATGAAACATTTTCAATGGCAAGTCCTCTAGCTTCAGTCTCGTATTGCTTCATTGTGATTGCCTTTTCGCGCTTGACAATTTCGGCGAATTCATACGAAGCGCCCTTTTTCTGTCCAGCTTTCACTGCACCACCAACAGCATCGCTGAACGATTTAACACCGACTTTGTGAGCTGCAGTAAGCTGTCCGTGGTACAATGATTTCAAGCGTGTATCGATCTTGGCCTCAAGTTCCGTGCGCTTCCGGGCATAAACACCTTTGTGGTATCGGCCTGCCTCTGTCTCAAACGCCTTCAATGTCTTAGTTCGTGCTGCTGTTGCTGTAGCACCTAGGTCTACCAACACTACTAGGCTTCCCAATCTGATGCCCTCTGCTTGCTTCTCCTCCAAAGGTGAAATAGCTTCATCAAAGGCGACTAACGCTTCTCTTGCAATCTCATCGCATCGGAACTGCGCCAGTAGCTCCTGTTGAGTAGGAAGGTCAAGATCTTTGTTATGTACGATTTGATCCCAGACACCCTCTGCATATGCCGAAAAGCCATCAGCCGGTATGCGCCTGTGATATTCGGGTAGGAAGACGCCGCCCTCTAGCTCCTGGTCAGTATGTAAGCCATGTTGCTTTGCTGCTCTATGCCCAATCCTGAATCTTGTGCTAAGTTTTCCTACTTCTGCGGTGAACTTCTCCGGTTGCAGGATCTTGTGAGGTAAGGCCGCAAAGGCGAAGTCGAAATAATCTTCTATTCGCGAGTGCTCAAGGCCGACAGGTTTCGAGAGGCTGGACCAGATCTTTGATAGATCCTGGATAAGGGTATTTCTTAAGTTTGGGAGAGGTGTTGTCCCAAGGTGATCGCGAATGACGAAGAAGAGCAGCGATCTTGGATTTGATCTGGAACAGTCAGCATAGGAACCGCGGATGAACGCTATACATACTGCTTGTCTTTCAAGAAAAGTTGCAAGTTAACCTCAAACACCGTTTTAAGGAGACCCATATTTGCGCCTTGATATAATCCAACCTGGTGCTCCCATATGTTCACAATGAGCACCTCACTGGTAGCCAGCGCAAACAAGGCACTTTTACGCTCGAAGTCTTGATCTTCTCCTCTTTCCCGGCCATCAGTACCTTCCACATCCATTACCAAGATATTATCAGCCATTTTGTGCGAAGCCTCAGCACCTCCACGTTTGTTTTTAGACATCCATATCCCTTTTGTTGTCTGCCGTCGCTCGATCTCGGACATAACGCCAAATTCCGTGCCAAACAGATAATTGAGTAGGGTTGATTTTCCAGTCGACTGAGAGCCAAAGACAGAAATAAGGTGATAATTGAAACCGGCTTGCGCTGTCTTGGTCTGTTGAAGATACATGTTGAGGCGGGGGCTATGCGACCACTGTTAGTAGCTACTCGAAAGATTCTAGACATTGAGCATACTTGAACTCCTTCTCCTCGTTGACGACCTGTATGCCATGCTCATAGTCTTGCTTGACAGGCGCCTCCCCGACAGAAGCGAAGTGGCCATTCATCGTCATAACAGAGGGGGCAGTCGGGTATCTTGAAGCTCCAGAGGGTCGCCGCGCAGAATTACCATTAGCACTCGGCGACTCCATGATTGCGACAGGGTGGCCGCTTGCGGACAATTGAAAGAGAGTATATTAACGGCGACGTTGTGTGGTCTCGGGGTTGTGAATTATGCCATAACAATGAGCACCATTAAGCATCTGACCTGGGCTAAAACGGTTGGCCCTCAATACTCGAGGTCACAAGCATTGAGTAGTAGCGGCGTGACTGCAGGGGGGGTTGTGTGGTGGCGGGAGTACTCCGTAAGCGATAATACATACTGTATGCTGTGCTTGTACATACCGGCACGAACTGGTAACGCGTGCGCAGGCGCGTGTACTCCTGAACTTCCCGCCAGTGCGAACTGCACACATGTGCATATATATACATATATGCATGTCCAGAAAAGGCTATACATGTTTTTGAGGCTGTTCATTATAATATATACTGCTGCATGCGTACAAGCTCGAATCCTTGCGCCTGGGTATCACGTTGGGACGGTCTGCTAATAAAGCTGCGCTAGACCAATGCAGGACTAGCGCCGCTGGTCTTCAAAGTTACCTATGGCGACGGCGACGCTCCTGCGACAACATCGCTATCCACCATCACAACTGGTCATTTTCTCACCTCATGGATTTATAGGGGATAGCAATGGCCAGTGACAGCACCAATGCTGCCGGCCATATGCCGGGAATCCTCCGGGATCCTGCAGGGCGACCGCCAATGGATACTCCACCTACATTACCGCACGAGAAGGTCTTTCCGATCCAGATTGGTTCTGAGCTCTTCAGGTTGAGCGGTGCATCGATAGGCTCTGATGGTTAGTATCTGATATACCATGTCTGATCTCATCTTCGATGCTTCTACCGTGGTCTCCTTGATTTGCACATTTAAAGAGTCCCGATCACGTAACTGAGCCTCTCGGGCTCAGTTACCTATTGGCCTCAACTGCCCATTCTCTTTTACGTCCATTCTAAACCCTCTCATAATTTGCCGCACATTTGCTGAGAAGCCTAGAGCTCCTTCATATTTCTCGCAATACTTTCTCTGCCAGTTAGCTCAAGTCGAACGCAATAAAGGAGATGGAGAAGAAGGCGGAGGTGTGAAAACCTTGTATATTGATAGGGATCCTGTGACGTTTGCAGACATTTCGAGGCATCTGCAAGGTTATCATATTACTCCTCGGGATGGGAGCCACTTTGTTAAACTCTTTGCCGACGCACAATTCTATCAACGTAAGTCCGTGGCTCAAAGCCCTTCCAACGTACTAATCCCTAGTAGTTCCACGATTAATCGACCAACTCTATGAATCCAGCATATATATTTCTGTTGGCGGCCGGGAATTTCAAATCCCAAAGGATATATTTTCAGGACCTGGCGACTCACCAAATTACTTTACTCTTGGATTCGGATTCTTGTTTTCTAGTACTAAGGAAGCTTTCCCTGGTCTAGACCGAGAGGGTCTGCTACGCCCACCATCAATCATGCCTCCAGCTATTCCAAATCGCTCTGCAGATATCTTCGCCGAACTACTCCATATGCTCAAAGGATATCCTATTCATATCCGTAACGAAGAGCATCGTACAGAACTTATCAGAGACTGTAACTATTTCCTTTTCAAAGGCTTGGAACAAAGACTTCTACGACACTCAATAAGCTACAACCCGATTCGCCATCGTGAGGAGATTTCCATCCGTTTACAAGATGTCAGACAACGAGGTCTGTCTGTTGTGTTAGACTCCTCTGGCGCAACTTTCAGTGCAAGCTCCTCTGTTAGTGGCTGGGTTCATTATGCAAGACCCTATGTGGATCATAACCAATTTGAGCTGGTACTTGAAATTAGTGGCGAATGCAAGATCGATATCTCATTAATGCGCGCAACGTTCTTTGGTGATGGCAAAACGAGAATCACCAGACTCTTCGAGGTTGTAGCAAATAAGTTGAACCTTCCAGCTACACAGCCTTTAGGTCTATTAATGGGATCTGGTGGTGCAAGCAGGCCGCCAACAAGTCCGGCAAACACCCCGCTGATTGAACATTATGCCAAGATTTCCCTCCAGGATGCAGCTATAGTACTTGATGGGCGATGCTGGAATTGTGACACTATGAGCGAACCGGAAGAGGATATTGAGCTTCAGGCTGAATGCACGAAAAGCCCGGAAAGCCCGTCTGTGACGAGTCAAGGATTGCCACCAAGGAAACGTAGGAGGGTGAATGGGTTAGAAGCCGGGCCAGAACAATCTATATGGGCCGTACGGATGGGACAATGGAAGCTAAGAGTCCAGAGCATGAACAATCAGAAGAGTGGTATTGAGTGTATATTGGTTGCTGTAAAGCTAGATGCTTTCACTAGCGAGGTGGCAAGGAATGAGCAGAGGAATTTCTTAGATGGCTAATATATCTAAGGGCAGATGAACGCCCTAGACATTGGTTTACAAATCACGCTGTTGCAGCGTTGCGACTGTTATATCACAACAAGAACTTTGGTACAAATCACTGTATTGCAACTAACTGCTCTATCACGATGGGTTTGGTGATATATAGGAGATTGACTGTTATAGTTAATAACATTTGAAATTTAGTCCCTCACCTCTACAAAGTCTTCGCTTCTTTAATGTTGCTCGAGTGAGCCTCCAATATTTGCTTCAATTTTATACCATCCTTCCAATACTATCCGGCGGACCTGGTCGTGCTGAAGTTTTCGAGATGATGAGATTGTAGGTGACGGCAAGATTACAGATGACAAGAAGACTATCGTGGAGCAACTCTAACTTGTTCGCATTGTCTATCTCCAAGGCACAGCCTTATTATACTATAGAAGCAGGATGATGCAGCAGTCCAATGTCTGTTTATTGCGCGTCAATGGCCATTCTATGACCATTCTACCCAACGAAAAGAAGGACAAAAGAAGAAAGAAGGCTAGCTTGTCCAGCGCTCCAAATCCTAATCTGGAGATATATAACCTTTCCTACCCGGTTCGATGCCTTATATTAAACACTATCTCAGAAAAGATTCTGCGCGGCTCTTGTATCATACGTATACCATCAGCACCCGGTTAATCCTGAGCGTGGAATCGGAAAGGGTCTTTGGCGTCATTCCCGTGCCTTGTCGGCGCCGGCGCCGGCGCAGGCACAGGACAGAAGGCTCTCGGTTCTAGCGAGTCGTTTACCACAGTGACATGGGCCGTGTTCTTGGCGTCGCCCTCGATGATATTCTGCTGGCTCTCGTTGCCAACCATGTTTCCCGAGAGCGAGCTGTCGCTGCCGGCCACGTTGGTGCGGTCATCTAGCTCATGGAAGTTTGCGTTGGAACGCTGCTTATTGTCGAGCTTGAAGGAGCGCGTCTGCCAGATGCCCGAGTTGGAGTTGACCTTACCCGTGCTATCTTGCTTGGTTGAGGCGAAGGCGCTGGGGAACATGTGTCCGAGAAGATTACGGAGGGCGGGCATGCAAGCGCAGATTATGCCGACTTCGGTCTCGATGGCCGTCCAGTACGTGGCGGGGGAGTAGTCGACTGTCTTGGGTTAGGTATGGCAGATGGAGGGAGGGGAGGACACTTACACGTTGGGTTTGTGGAGTTTGCAAAGATGACGAGTGATTGTAATCGCACAATACTTGTGATGGACACACTGTGGTTGGAATGGCGATTAGCCTGATAGCATGTCTCGAGGATACATCCATGACTTACAAGAGCCCAACACCGAACATGAGCAGCAGCTGAAGCTTCTTCCTCGATGAGACGTTCAGCTTGAGCAGTTCCGGGATCGGAAGCAGCAGGATGGCAAAGTCTTGGATGATGTTGATACCAGCACTGGCGTACGTCTGTGCATTAACGTTATTGCATGTCCCTTGGGAAATCCCGTCGAATTTGTTCCAAGCGTAAGAGATGGGTCTGCATTGGAAAACGGTGATGCAGACGAATATAAGCCCAAGCGCAGCGTTAATTCCCACAAGGATCCATACGGAGATCTGGAACCGACGGCTGGGAAAGATGCGTCGGAGGAAAAGCAGGAGCGAGATCTTGGTCGTGGCTAGAATTACGAGATAGAACGCCTCATCGATGAGATATAACTGCAAAATAAGTTCTGTCCGGATCTGTAGATGGGCTTTTTCTTCTTACCTTGAAGATCGTTTTTAGGGTCGGGACGTCGCTCTCCCAAAGGTTGGCACCGAATCCCATGTCAAACACTTGAATAGAATTAGCCGCGTCAGGAGGGAGAGGACAGCCATGCTACTTACTCACAACTGCAATCACAAGATAGACCAGGTTTAACACCTGTGATGGTTATTATCATTGTGGTACAGAATCGGAAAGCACATACTCCAGTTCCAACCATGATCCAATCATCTGTACCAATACAGCTGGCAACAAGATGCCTTGTAAGTACGCGTAGAATGATGCAAACTGAAGCAGTTATACAGAATGTTAATGCGATTGTCTTGAGGACAGTCTGATAGCTCTTGACCGGCTTGTTACATGCCAGTTCGTCGATTCTGGTCACAGCTGTGTACGGCTGTTAGTATAACGACAGCGGTTAAATAGTCAATATTATCATACTCAAAATATCGGCGACGGTGCAATTTGCCTCCACACAGAGACCTGAAGCTGCGATAAACTCGACATTCGTACAGAGGCATGTCGAGTTGGTTTCGGTACACACCGACTGTTCAAGAGCAGCAGCAATGCATTGCAACTATGGAATTTCAGCGTGGACACAACAGTTCTGTGCAATATTTACTTACACCACAGGCCGGGATTTGCGAGATATATTGGGTGAAATCGGCCTTGACGATGCTGAAGAGAATGCCGACAAGGACGAGTAAGGAACGAGTTAACTTCATCCTGAAGGCAGATTGTCTACAACCGTACTGCTGATACCGAGAAGTTGAAGGTAATGACTGCAGAACCCAGCTCCTTCATATGAAAAGAACAACAACAACAACTGTAACTGGACGATGACTTCAATGATATATGTGGAGTTCTCCTGATAACCTCCATAAACTCCACTTCAGAATTTCTGTTGGAGGAGGAGAGAACGTGCAGTCTATAGGGCTACCACAAATCAATGAGGGCCGATGAGACACGCGTAACTATTCAAGTGCATATGGTATATGACGGGGAATGCAGATCTCTTGACAAGATAATAGACACATTCACACGCCGCGGAAGACAAGACGAATCTATTGGTCACATTATCTGATTGGGATTTCCTGGAGACTGGGCACTCCGTCCATTTTCCGCCTTTGGACGGCGTTTACGTCGACGAAGTCTGATATCTTTTGTCACAACAGTCTGGAAAACATTAGGGCCCCCAAAAGTGATTGTTAAAATGGGGCCGTCTCCACCATTTCCCTCGGTGCATTACACCGGCAGCATTCAAATGTCCGGCTGTTGCAATGTTTCTCTTCCCAAACGATGAAATACGATGATCAATGCATGTTGGGATGGGCAATCCCTTTCCAAAAGCTCGCATTTGGGTCGATCGCCACGTTCTGTGCTGCGAGTTGGTGTGACCCTGACAATATCAGAAGGAAGTTGCCGGTAGTGACGCTGCAAGAGGGCTTAGACAGGCACAATCTTTCACAGTACATCAGGCTCTCTTGGCATAGCGACATGAGTTTGACAAGCTTCGTTGCATGGTTCTGGAGCCAGGAGGCACAGACCTGGCTGGCACAGACATCACCGGCATGGGGCAGTTTGGAAGTGGCGGGGCGCCAAGGTACAACAGCGTGTCTTGGATGGAAGATATGGAAACACCGACTAGGAAGGCCTCTATTGCTGATCAGGAAGAGTTGATTGCTGGATTCGTACTAGGCATGAGTGCTGGGACTTCCCGACTTTGACAGGCCAGCGGGAAACCGCGCTGGCGGGAATTATACGCCAGGATTCTGGGATTATAATGTGACTGAATCCTTCACCGCATAGCCACTGGATATGCAAGGAAAGGAAAGAGCACAGTAGCAGTATACGTCGTTGCTGGGAGGGCTAGATAAAGGCTGGGGGATATTTATCACTAAATTCCTGTCGACAGCGTGTTATAGCATTGCCCAAATACAACGTTCACTAGCTGTCTAACAAGCTTGGAAGAAAAGAGATTCAAGAGAAGAGGCAATTTGTAGACAACTGCAATATTATGAGGCTTATATTCAATGGCGAATTTCTGATAAGTTATGTTATGTTATATTACATTATTATACTCAAACCTTTAGCTACATTTACAGAAATTAGACACTCTTGGATAGAAGAGGAAACAATGTACACTGCACAATTCACACTTCACGCTTCATACTTTACACTTTACATAATTAATTTACAGTTTACAGTTTCTCTTTCAAAAGAATCCAATTAGTAATGACCAAGAAACAGAAATCCGAAAACCTAGATTGATATGCGCGACTAGACAGGAGCAATGACCCACCTCCGGACCGCTTCCTGATCAATCCCAAGCACGCAGAGCATATGCCTCTATCCCAAACGCACCAGAACGAACCCGCGGCCCCAACACTGGGGCGATCTAAGACTCAGGATCCAAAAGCCACACCACCTGATCTCCTCCCCAACCAGCAGGCCCAGGCCAGCCTCCAAAGCTTATATCTCCTCCGGGGCCTGTCAGGAAACCTCCCGACACATTTACTGTATGTAGGCTAGGCGCACTACAGCTATACCCCGACCCTTATCTCCGTCGCTGTGGCGATCCTTATATTAGTCTGCTTGTAATGGTCTGGGTGTTTACAGCACGGAGTATAATCCTGGTGTCGTAGTCTACCTAGACGGCCAGAAAAAAGAGGTTTATTTTGCTTATTTCTTTCCTTCCAAAGCTGTCTTTATATGCCCGGGATGGACCCAGAATTCTCAGGATCTCTCGTCATCCTGGAGACTCCCGTCTGTCATGGCTCCTACCTGGACTGCTGCCTGAACTGCCCGGATATCTGTAGCTCCATGAGGCCGTCTAGCTGACACGCACAAGATTGCATAGTGTATCCTCCGTAGACACTTGTGCTATGTATACGCATCCTACGCATCCTTATATCCAAGCCTGGCGTCTCACTCGCGGACTCTAAAAGAGCCGTCGAAGAGCGATATATCCCGCTGCGACGATCCCAAGCCGAGCTCCGAACGGCTTTTGACGCCAAAGGCAAGCGGTACATAGCCAGCCGTAGATGCTTCCCCTGCCCATCCAAGTCTCTCTCCTCCAGATCGTCGCCGGCGTCGTTGCTGTCATCGTCATTGCCGTGATCATCATCGCCAAGCAGTAACACCTGTGACCTACCTACGCTGCCCTCAAAAAGAAGGGAGGAAAAGGGAGGAAAGGAATGGAAAGAAAGCCCGAGCCTCAAAATGATCCCCCGACCCGTTCCCACCACTCGGCATCTGGGCGGTGACTCTCGTACCCATCTCCGGCCCTGGCCCCGTCCCGGCCCCCGTCCCGCTCCCGCTCCGCCCTCCCCAGCCGCCCCCGGCTCCACAAGCGAAATGCCAAACCCCCAGCGCGGCAAGGATGCGTGCGACCCCTGCCAAGGAACATCGTTGACCCGCTGTCAGAAAAGAAGGCGAGCCTAGTGTAGCCCTCCGCCCCGGTTCTCTTGTAGGGATTCTGCTTCTGCTGTATCCGTGTAGACTTGACGTGCGTGCGAACCTTTGCCCGCATCTCCTGTTGGAGAGACTGTTGTGCCTACATGCTTGTATACCGGGACCTGCATTCATGCATACAGTACAGACCTACATCCAGTCCATGAAGTGCAGTGCAGTGCAATACAGTCGCCAGCCCCCGTGCGCGCCGGCGTCTATCAAACAGCACCCATCCCATCCTCTCATCTCTCAACCAAGCTTCCGTCTCGTTGATCATTCACTTTCGCTGGGCGGAGAGTCTCTGGCCTTGCTGTCTGTAGCTCCAAGTTCCTCATTTCAGATATGTCTCGCGGAAACGCTACTCTGCATCCGCTGCATTGCTCTCCTGACACCCACTCCCCTTTGACAAGGCCGATCATACGGCCTTGCGGAATGGCTGGGTGTATTGTGCTTTTCTGCTGCTTCTTGTACGGCGTTGGACTTGAGGGATTGGTTGTGAGGATTTGGGGATTTGGCATTTTTGTTGCCGTCGTGCTGCTTTGGAGTCGGACTTCTGTGTCGCGGCCTTTACTCCACAATTTGTCTATATTCGCTAGTAGCATCGCCTTTTTAAGATAGACTTTTGGAGTCCTTATTTTCTAACTTCTAGGTTTATATAAGGAAGCTATAGGAACGTGCTATTTCCAACTCCCCTTCGCCATATCGGGTCTTCTCGCACCCTGGTTCCGTATTGCGGACCCAGCCACCTCGTCGTAGGATCGTCGTTATTGGATTCTAGAATTCACCTTTGCTCCCTGCCTGGTACGCTGCCACACGGACCTCGGGCCCTCTCATTAGCAAAGCAGCTCGCCTGATTCGTTACTACCTTTCCGTATGTCTCCTCTGGAGGACGTCTACTCAACTTTACACTCCTTTCTGGAAGTGGTGCCATTTCGAAAATCTCCATTGCTTCCGCCGCATTTAACATTCCCAGACGCCGAGCTCCAACTTCCATTCCTGTCTCATCATTGGCCCTATGTCCGAAATGCTAAAGAAACCCCAGAACCAACTACCCCATTCTACTATCATGCAGCCAGTTGAATTAGACAGTGGTGATCATCGTAATAATGATCGCCACACGAAACGCCTTTCTTTTGAGTGCCACCCAAGTTTACTCTATGTATATATTCTAGCAGGTTTTCCCAAGCCGGATTTATTCTTCTTTCTTATTAACCCAACTCGTTCACGCTCTTTTCCATCTGCTTCTTGCAGAGCAGATAAAAACCACTCTTTCATTCTCCCAGCCGATCTTTTATACCGTCTAGGATGAAGTCGTTTCACTACTTGTCCGTGTTACTCCTCCTGGTGGAGCAGCATGTCAACGCTCTACCAGCGAACACTAACGGCAGACGCCAGATCGAAGGTCTCGAGGATGCTATCAATGGTATCATTGACGAAATTGCACCAGGTGTAGGCATCAAGAGATCTGTTCTCGAGACAGTAGGCAGCACCGTCAGTGGTGTCACAGAGACAGCTTCGGATCTCGCTGGCGTCAATACTAAGCGGGAAGCACCACTTCCGGCCGTTGGAGATATAATTGATTCAATTGGTCCTATCGTCGAAGACATTATTCCCAAAGTTCCACGTGACGTGGTTGGCACTGCTACTGGCTTGGCTAGTGGGGCTAAACTTGACCAGCTCACGGATGTCATTAGACGCACCGTTGTGAACACTGTTGGTGGCATTGTCAGCACTGCTGAGGGCTTGGTTCCTCTGGATAGCCTCACTTCAGTCGTCAGGAAGGATATCATCGGTACTAGCGGACAAGTCGCTGCTGAAGCTCTCGGAGATGTCCTAGACACGGCCAATACTCTCATTCCAATTGATTCCCTCGGTACGAGTGTTAAGCGTGAAGTCCTCGACAACGCCGATATCCTTGGCACTGTTAATGGTCTTGTTCCTCTTGATAGTGTCACCAGCATCATCAAGAAGAGCATCGTTGATACTGCTGGCAGCCTTGTAAACACTGCTGAGGGTGTTGTTCCTCTTGATGCTGTTACGGACATTATCAGGCGTAGCCTCTTAGACCCTGACACTGGTGCTGTTGAATCCGTTAAAGATGCTGCTGGAGATGCCGTCGACACTGTCGAGGGTGTTCTCCCAGTTAAGAAGAACGTGATCGGCACTGTTACCGACAAGACGGGCAAAATTGTTGATAGCACAAGCTCAACTGTTAAATCTACCATCAACATTGAGAGCGCTATCCCCTTACATGCCTTCAAAAGACTCACGAAGAAAAACGTTGTCGACGGCGTTGAGTCTGTAGCCGGCCACGCCATTCCTAGCAGCCTCGTTGGATCTATCGCCGGTAAAGCACGCTCGGTTCTTCGCCCAGCAAGCGGCGTCGTTGGAGCCGCGGAATCCGTGGCTGGTGAACTTCCTGTTCTTGGAAAGGAGAAGCGGACCACTTTTGATGCCAAGGCCCAACGCATTGATGGTTAGTAGTGTGCTTGAATCGTGTTGTTGACGAGGGAATATCTTCGTTTCTAGAATATAGAGTTAATTAATCATATAGTTACGGGCAATCATGCATTTGTTGCACCAGACTTTGAAAATGGCGATACTCGTGGTCCCTGTCCTGGTTTGAATGCTCTGGCGAATCATGGCTATCTTCCTCACAATGGTGTTGCGACTGTAAGTCTGAATTCTAGGTCTGTGATTTATACTTACATCCTTGTAGATCACCGAATACATCGCCCAAGTCAACGCAGGTAAGAACAATTTCGACATTGATTGTTGTTAATGCTAACGACGATTAGTCTATGGCATGGGTATCGATATTGCAACTGTTCTTGCAATCTATGGTACAGTCGAAGGTGGAAACCCAATCTCGCTCCAGCCCGGTGTCTCTATGGGGGGCGTGTCCTCGGAGTCGCAAAACATCCTCGGCAACCTAGGAGGTCTCCTAGGTAAGATATTCTAGATGAAATGCCTTATGATCACCTATTAACAGATTATAGGTGAACCGCGTGGCCTCCAAGGAACGCACAACCAATTCGAAGAGGATGCATCTGGAACTCGAGGTGACCTTTATGATCCTGTTGGTGACAACAACAATATGAACATGTCGTACTTTATGGACTTGTACAACCTGCAAATTAACGCTACCGAGCCAAACTACGACATGGACGTCATACTGGCACACAACCAGCGTCGTTTCGAGCAAAGCATTGCTAGCAACCCATACTTCTTCTACGGTCCCTCTGCTGGTCTCGTTGTTCGGAATGCCGCATATGCCTTTACTGGTCGCCTTTTCCCCAACTCTTCTGCCGAGCATCCAGAAGGAATTCTTGGTATGTAATATCAAAGCTCCATGATATGGAATCTAACCAAGTTTCCAGGCAAGGAGACCCTCAAGAGCTTCTTCGGAGTCTACGGTGAGGAGGGAAACTTCACCTACAAGGTTGGTTGGGAACGTATCCCTGACATCTGGTACCGACCATCTGGCGACTATACCTTTGTCTCGTACGGTGTTGACTTGGTGTCATGGGCTACCAAGTACCCTCGTCTCCTCAGGTACATGCGCCGCATCTATTCTATGATTAATCACTGACACCTCTCAGCATTGGCGGCAACACGAACGGCGTAAACACCTTCACTGGTATTGACATTTCAGATCTTTCTGGCGGTCTCCTCAATGCATCCAACCTTCTCGAAGGAAACAACCTGATCTGTTTCGGTCTCGAATTTGTCAAGGAGTTTGTGCCAAACAGCTTGTCAAGTCTCTTCGCAACCATCACCCCTGTTCTAGACTTAATTACGGACATTATTGATAGCACGTTTTTGGACCTCACCTGCCCAGATCTCAAAGATTTAGGCATTAACGGTACAGACTTCACTGAATATTTGAAGTCCACTTATCCAGGTGTCGCCAAGAGTGGTGGTGCCTTGTAAGCCAGGCCATGTTATAGGCTCAGTTGTCTCATTCGTCTTGAGTTCGTTTGTCGCTTAGACATGTCACTGTTGTATGTCTATTTGGTGTGCTGATGGTTCGGAATCCATGGTTGCATCGCGAGGAGCTTGCTGTGAACATTCATCTAGTTTGGCTCTTTCCGGGCCATGGATTGTTGAGGTGTCGGGTTTAATGATTACGAGATCCAAGTAGTATATAATTGTATACTTAATAGTAATGCCACATCCATTCGTGGAGGAGGCATTGGGCCGTTTTTTTCTCTATCTAGTAGCGGTAATTGCCGTGACGTCGAGATGCTTTCTGTGATGTGTTCTTTTTGCCTTGCTTGCCCTGTAATCGATAAGTTGTGATTTGGCGGAAGTCTCAACGGTTACAGGCGGAGGTGAACCGTGCTCAACAACATTCTGACACTACTAGCTGGCCGTTATCTTTCCTTTTGCTGAAGTCATAGTTAATCGATGGTTCTAAATGAAGTTGTAGGTTCTGTTAGTTCTGGCAGCCAAAGCGTCAACGTCGACGTCGAAGCTGACCCCTGCCGCTGTACCTGCGTCTCCAAAGTCTCACGGCACCTCCCCGACGGTTAGCGGCGCCGACCCATTAGCGAGTTCTAGTTCCCGGAAGGTTATTAAAACTTCCTCCCAGGCAATGGCTAGGCCAAGGTACGGCGGTCCAAGGCTCCAAGGCTCCAAGGCTCCAAGGCTTGCTCCAAAGCTTCGTCGATCATCAACCATCAACCATCAACCATCCATTTTGTGCCCTCCCCATTCCTCGCCTTTGCAAAATAATTATCAGCAGCTATAAATCTATGCATCTATTACTCTGCTCCCTATGATGCTACGAAATATCAAGAAATTAACAGCCAACAAACCTTCAGCTGTATATGAACTTTCGCTGGGGAAATACAGATTCAACTTCTTGGGGCCCATATTGCCCTGCCCATTGCCTTGATCATGCAAACTGCATAGCTGAGATTTTTTGATAGACCCGACAGATCATCCAGGCTAGACCAGGATTTTTCGCGGCGTATCTGTTCGGATTCTACCCACAGAGGTACGTCTTTCTCCTCGCCCCACAAGCTCCACGCGACATAATCCCAGTTCAAAGGGGAAATAGCTAACCAACCTACTGCAGAGTCCTTTTTCGGGGATTGCGAAAGTCAGCCCTGACCAATTCCCAGACGCCGCAACCGTTGCCGACGCATTGACGCTCACCGTCTCGAGACCCGCCCCGATGCACGATCCATGGTTAATGCCGGGGTTTGCATTTCCAACAAATTACTGCCTACTGGACCAGCAGCTTAACGCTCTCACTACTGTCCGGGAGTCTCGCTGAGTATTGCTTGCTTGTCCCCAAGACTGCGAAGCCCAACATATTAGGAACGAGTGTGGCTGGGATGGTATTGCGAGATAGGTGGAAGGATTAGAGAGCCGTGAAAAAAGATCAGATGATACTCCATACTGACTCCATGCAGCTTATGCGGTGCGGACTTCAAGAGCTGGCCAAGAGCTCCACCAACCTTTGCTTTTTCCTTCTAGGAATTCTAAGCAGCTTTCTGCAGCAGCCTACTTGATCCATCTAGCGGTCAGTGAACCTTCCTGGGTACAACTACAGACTCAGTCGGAGGAGTCTTTCATCAACAATGACGCTCTAGAGCCCTGTAGCCTGCTTAGCCCTGGACATAGCATGTACCAGCCTCGAGGCCTATAATATACAGTGTACACGCGCCGCCGAAAAGCCTGTCATTACCACTTCAGGTAGTGATCTCAACCAATCAGATAGATGAGACCCATTGTATTTCAAGAGAATTCTGGACCGACTCACTAAGAGAACTGGAGCCAAAGAAGCCCGGCAATTAAATCCTAATAGGAATCAATACATTTGATGGGAATGTGAGGATGTTGAGATGCAGGGTATATCACAGACACTTGTGGCCCATCTGGCTAGGACGCTATATGTCCTAGTGAAAGGCGGAAGCCGTACGCATCAATTCGTGTTCCTCCCGCTGCAGATACGATCCGCGGGAAGAACTACGAAGCAGGGATAGCAGGTTCAGGAAGAATTGGTTACACAGTGAGGTATGTGACAGTGCTGCTACAGCCAACGGCGGCATTAACCAATAGGGAGCTCTGTCACGTGCATGCATGCAGAGTCCATGCCTTTGACTCGGTATAGACAGTGGACACCAAATCAGTATATCGATGATCATCATAACAACCCATCCATGCTGCGTAAGTTCTACCCCAACAACACCCATATGCAGAACCACATCAGCACTACTCACTAAACACTCAATGCCTGCCGCTCAAGCCTCGTGAAAATCACTAATCTCAATAAACCCCACCCATAGGACTAAGGACGGCAAACTCTAGATACTTGATTACTCTTACAGCTAAGCCCGGGGAAGCAACTATACCTCGCCGGCGATTAAAGGATCTCAGGAAATACCGAGGCTTCTCCATATCTCTGCTAACCCATCTCGACTTTGGGAATATCAGCCAATGAAACCCGGTGTTGAGGTATCAATAATAGAGTTTATATTCCAAGGAAATCTTAATATCTAGAGACGAGACATATATAAGGAGAGACGGACACGTAGAATAATAAACGAAAGACAACCGTCTGACGAAAATACCCCTTCTAAAAGAAAATCTATCTAGAATCAGGTATACCGTTTCTCCAAAACTCATTAATTCATATACTCTAACCAGGTCAGGAAGCAGCAGTCTTCTATATACAACATTCAGCCAACCGAGATTCAAGCTACCTTCACGCTATCCCATCTCAAAGATCCTCCGTACAGAAAGCAAAGAACGAAAAGAAGAAAATGATTTGCAGGTCTTTCTCGCAAGTCAATTATCACGAGTCCCAAATCGGTCCGAAGGCCGGAATGCCCAAAGACTCCAGATCCTGCACGAGCTTTAGCGTCAACTTTGGATTCGAAATGACAATGACAGCTTCCGACTCGGTCTCGCGATATAGCTGCAACACCTGTGGCAGCATCGATGGACGTCCCATCGTTGATGTATTATGAATATACGCCGTCTGGCCCAAACCCTTTATAATAGCCCCGATCTCAGGTCCATACGTCGTCAACGGATCTCTTGTCGACCAAAAGAGATTGACGCGTGTGCGCTGCGCCATGATGACGGGCAGACATGGTGCAATCCCAGACCCGGTTGCGATGAGTAGGACACTACGGAACATAGGTGCGATACGGAGCACACCGCAGGTGGGAGTACGGCGTGCATACACGGTGCTAGGTGGGGCTTCGATAAGTTTCTTCGTCCAGTCGCCCGCATTGGAGATTATGAGCGAGAAGCCTTCTTTGCCTGGTCTGGCCCATGTGGCGAAGGAATGCCACTCAAACAGCGGCCTATCCGAGATGCGGATGGTGGTCCCAGGTTGCGGCGTCACGTAGTCGATATGGAGGCGCAGCGCATGTGTAGATAGACGTTCAGGGCGCACAACGATCTTGCGGAAGTTAAGCCAAGGAATGATGATACCAGCTGTGGCGATGAAAAGGAGCCAGATGTTGGCGCTGGTGAATAAAGCTTTTGCGAGAGTAGTAATTGCAGCGCGTTTGGAATCTGTATCGAGGATTGTGAGAGTCCATAATAGTGCCACAGCTGACCAGCCGGCGAGACGGTGAATGGCTTCAAATTCGTTGTGGAGTTTTGCTCGGAGGGAAGGGTGGGCCATGATGACCATTGCAAGCAAAAGAATATCAAGGATGCAGGTGATGACAAGAATGATACAGTTTTCGGCGCCATGGTTTGTCTTCAGGATGAAACGAACGGCGGTGTCGATGGAGTAGAGAATGAACCAGAATGTAGCTGCCACGCCACATCCACTATGGAGACCTCCAAGGTGATAAATCTTTCCAAAGCGCCGACGAAGCCATAATGGAGCTTTGGGCGGAAGTGAAGTACAGATAGTGTAGAGAAGATTAACCACATGTTCCTCACGGATGACGATAGAGAAGGCGAGGTTGACGGATGTTGCTAGAGCACATGTTGTTTCATTGGGTGAGCCAGTAATGTACCAGCCATAGAGAAAGCAGATAACCCCCGCCAGATTAAGAGCAAACACGAGGGTGAAGAGAAGCCTGTATTCAGAAATGAGTGAGCGAAGCCAGCGCGTGAAACGTCTGCTGGACTGCGAAGGGGATTCTCTTGCACCCCGCCCGTTCGAAACTGTAAGAGCCATCTTAGGAAGTTGGACACTTGACGGTGGCCAAGGGGGTCCTCTGGACTTAAATACAGATATCTCGCAGAGGCGCAAAGATAAAAAGAGAGGAGAGACAAGGAATAAGATGCCGTGCAGAAGGCGTTATCTCGTCCACAGAAAGCCACACGCGTCGAGACGCAATAAAGACGAAGTAAGATGAAATTGATATGTATCGTACAACAACTCGAACGAGATCGAATACGATCTCTTCAGCTCATATATGAAACAGATACCAGCCGTTCTGCACGTGCTGATCAGCTTCTTCTCTGTCTCGGGGCCGTTCTACAATAGGTGCAACTAAGATCCACTGCACGGCCACCTCACCTGTAGTTCTACAAATCCGGGAATAACAGGGGGCGATCCAGCAACGAGGCAATATCCAAGCCGCCTCGTGCACTAGAGACGGCCATCCGACCAGCCTTGGAGAAGCTACCCGAGAAACGATGAGCCCCCTTTCTCCGCGTACAGGATTCCCATTCCCTCGTGCGCCACGAAGTCGTACAAATGAGATGCTTGGGTACTGCTGGTGATACTGGTAATACTGCCCTTCTCAGTTGCTGTAGCATTTTGATATGCAAGAAACTGTGAGGAAATATGTAAAAAAAAAATGGCGAGGGCCGGCCCATCATCATGGATTCTGCGGGTGCCGTGCGTAATCCACCATATTTAACCTAAGGCATAGAAGGCCGAGGTGATACCATCAAGGTGTATTCGACCTTGCAACAGCACGCGATAAATGGAGAATGTGAAGCAAAAGAAAGCTGCAGGAAACAGACTTCGAAAATTGCTCGAGCCTGTTTGTTTAACATGAGACATATGACCGTTTTCTTGGGAGGTGAAAAGCGTTTCGCTCAACCATATGCGATGTACCGTCGTGATACTGGCAAATCTGCGAAGCCTTTATTTTAAGACCATAATCCTCTTCAGCTTATTAAGAAAGACCTCACTACCACAGACATTCCTCTTCAAAACGTCCCTTTCTAAAAGTAGGATATAGCGACTAAGACTTCGTTGCACTGCTGCATAACCACCATGATATCTGATAGCTCAGTAATGCCGTATGCAATTTGCAATACTATGCTGCCATCTGTGATCTGGGCCATTGAAGCTTTGACAGAGTTATATTTTTGTACTCGGGACTATCAGGCTCGAGGAATGCAACGTAGGAGCTGCCACTTGCCGGTACTCTGAGCTGTTATCCGTTTCTGTCGAGTTTGATACTGTCACGTGAGGAGCCTCAGGAAGCAAACAATGACGTCGCGCTCCATGTCAACACAACTTGAAATATAAACATTCATTTTTATAATATAGCCATTGTTACAGCCTCGATGCTGAAATAGTACCAGGAAATGATTGCGTTTTTTTGTTGTCCGGATGGCAAACTTCGAGTCTCGACTTTTCGTATAACGCGACAGACAGACTTCACTTCGAAAACGGCATAAAGGAGCAAAGCCTAAGAAATGATACAAGTAGGAATACTGATTTGGGTCCGAAGAAGCTGGCGTTAGCGAAAGTTCCAGAACTGACGGGAAACTACACGTCGGACAAGACGTTGTTGTACCAGTCGGAGTATAAGTACGAGGACGAATAGGCCACGAGGACAGTAAAACCTCAAATGTCGCCTAGGAGCAAACTTTCGGTGTCAGATACATGCCATCTCGGCCCAGACACCAAGCAAGTCAACTGTCACCAGCGACCCAGTCGGGCTCGGCCGGATCCCATATAATAACCCTGCGTATTTTTCGGCCTGGTGCTTCCCATCTGGTAGAAGAGAGATTCCCAAAGAAGTCTGATTGCCAGGAAAGTCTAGATGTCGATGTTTGCTTTGGAGAGCCAAGAAATGCCTGCCGAGTAACCGGTGAAACGTTCATGTCAAACCGTATCGCTCAAGCCGGCCAGTCGCATGCTACCTGCTGAAACAAGAATGCGGTTTTGAGCTCCTGAATAAGGTCTCACAAATGCTAAGCTTGGAGACTAGAGATCACAGGGCTGAGATTGTCGAGTCACAACTATGCGGTAGCATCAAGAGCCCGGGTTGCCATTGTTGTTTCCTCGTCGACAGAAACATCCCCAAGTGCCCTATCATCTTCGTTTCTTTTAGTTATCATATTTACCAAGAACACAAAAAAAAAAAATATTTCTCTAAGGATACATTTAAGTAGAAAAGCATACTAACAACTACAATAGCTTCATATATGGTCTTATAGAAATATAGATAAACAATAAATCAACGCGGAGCTAAAGCTAATGTCTTTATATATCAATATATATCATCCTAATATTTTTCTTTTCAATATAGATATTAAATCTGTACATCGAACGATTGTCGTGAGAGTAAATATCAGCCCTGCAACTGAAATACCCCCGATAACACTAACGGCAGCCAAATCCCAGTTTTTAGCACGCCATGTCGACATCCTCGCATCTGCAGTCTGCAGGTGCATCGGCCTGCTCCTGTGATTGCTTTCGTACGCTCTGACGCCAGGAGGAATTAGGCTGAAGCGGTGATCATACAGCACTTCCTCGATGAGATCAGCACCTAGTTCTTTCTTTCGCGCCGATATTTTAGCTATGTGTTGCATGCGGTCTAAATTCCGAGCGAATTTACCATCCTTATCTTCTAGGATGGCCCGTATCTTGGCTACGATTTCTGAAGTGGAGAAATCGGCTTTGTCCAATGGAAGGCCAACGCCTGCCTCTGAAAGGCGAAGAGCGTTCAGTAGTTGATCAAAGAAAAATCCCAGCGTAAGCATGGGAGTTCTATGGAATAATGCCTCGTTCACACTAGAACCGCCGCCGTGTGTTACGAAGAGCACAGTTTCTGGCCGGGCCAGAATTGCTCTTTGGGGTGCAAATGGCGTGAACAGCCATGCCGAATGATGGTTATCCAATATGTCTCCAACGAGGGTATCACCTTCGAACAACTTTTCGCTTTGATTAAATAGTTTACGCTGGTTATTATTGACTGCCCAGATAATTCCATCTATGAGCCCGTCATGGAGGAGCTCACTGAATGCCGTGAGAAATTTACGAAGATCAGGTGGAGATACCTGAATATGTGTTCCGAAAGCAACATAAAGAACACGATGATGAGAGCTATAGAACTTCTCATATGTATCATCAAGTTGTTGGAATTCTTCGCTTAGTATTGGGCCCACGGCTGCAACTAGAGGAGGCAGATCTTTAGGACTTTCAAGACCCCAGAAGGAGTTGACCAGAAGAAGATAGTTTGGTTTGTTGAAGATGGGCAGTTTGTAATTAACTCCAGCGCTCCGTCTCATGTTCTGAACGAAGCTAAGATAATCCATGATAGCAGGCAGCGCTCGGAGAGGTCTCAATGCGGCACGAAACCTAGTCCATAGTGAAGCATACTCACTCGTCAACGCATCTATCTGGAAGCCAGGGATTCCTGGTATATAAGATGCACCTACCATCCCATATGGCATCTGTGGCCAAACAGTTGCGATGGGAATGCCAGTCTGATACTGGATGTCTTTGACAGCATCTACAAAGAAGTCGGCGACAATCACGTCGGGTTTGGAGACGGGGACTATCTCTTTCAGGCAAGCGTAATCTGAAGTCCAGAAAGCGTCGACGGTATGTTTTGGTTTGAATACCTGCTTGAAATCCTTCCGTGGATCCGACTGCTGCATCCCAAGATAGTGTGGGATGGCTACCTCAACAGGCATGGGTGGGCCCATGGTATAGACGCGTGAGACAAAGGCATAGTAGGGTGTCTCAACCCATTTCTCCTGACCTTTATGAGTTGCAAACTCAATACGATGACCTCTCGCCGCAAGAATACGACCTAGCTCAAGGACAGGGGCTAAAACGACGTTAGAAAAGGTTGGGGCTTTGAGGGAGAGAGAGAGAGAGGTCATAAAATAGCTGACCGACTGATCAATCGGTTATTTACCTGCATGAGTAAAGCCCCCGGTCCCTACTACAAGAAGGATTGTTGACCTATCTGGACTGCTATATTCCTTGATATGCTTCCCATCCATGGTCTCGAAGCAGCACTGCTAATGCTTACTCCGTATACTGTTTACTCGTCGTGTTCTGGTGAAGGGATTGAGCGGATATGTTCGGGTGAACCTCACAGAATGATATAGCGTAATCACTTTAGCTTAGCAACTACTTTAGCTTAGCACTCGAAGAGGGAATCTCGTTATCGAGAGAATAAATCACCTTTACCAAACACTTACTTTTCATGACAGGATAAAGAAGATGTGAACTTGATATCTGATATCCTGAAATTTCTAGCAGCCCGGTTCTTGGGAATCCACCTCGATCAGATGTGTGGACGACGATACATGCGGAAAGGGAGCTTACCTCGTAGCTCCGTGTCCGCGTGAGGATGGCGTATTACAGCGGCACCGAGGGTCGGGCCGGCACGTGATCGGGGCGGAGAATCCACCCTTCGTTCCTACCCCGGTTACGGGTCAAGGTCCTTCCGGCGATTTCCCGAAGTTCCCGAAAGCATTTCTGATGCTGTGTAGAGTAGATTGTACATAGTAGAACGCTCTAGTACTAGGATATTAATAGAGGTCCTTGGAATGCTCTAAATAGTTAGATTCTAGGCGGAGTACATCTCTACAAATCCATCCACATCTTCATTTCCGTCACTACTCGCCTCCCGCTACAGCGCCTACATTCCAAGATGCAAACACAATCATAATCCTAAACTGTTCATTGGAATTTGCTCTATAAAATTGTGTCAAACTTAGGCAGATCGATTATTGGTCAAAAAGATAGACTGCTTGAGCTCCTACAGACATTTAGAGGTTAACAAAAATAACTTGTCTAGCCTAGCGTTAAGTCTCGAAATTGCCTTGTACTGTATATTATTCTTTAGTTTCTCTTTGTTGAACTAGATTTTTAGACAAGATATTAATCGAGTATATATTTTTGTTAGCATAGTCTAATTTAGGTTTTAATTGTTTCTTGGTATACGTTATCCTCGAAAGATTAGAAATGAAGAGAATTTATATCTTTAATTTGATGATATCTTCTTATTATACTGCCTTATAACAACGTTTGATAAATCCGAAATATTACTTAGCCGCCAAGTCACCAAATCATCTCAAATTTGGGTCTATGCCGCTATGTGTTAAGAATCTCTAGGTACTTATAAGAATTTTCCCTTCCCTTTCTAATGTTTTTATTTCATTCTCTAACAAATATGTCTGTCTCGCCTTGGCCAATTATGTCGCCACCTCTATCAGCATCAGATTAAGCTGATATATTCCAATGCATACCAAACCAGCTTGTCATCGTTCACCGCCAATCAATGGTGAAAGATCGTCGTGTGTCAACGGACAAAAAATATGCCGATATTTTGTATTAATTCTGGCGCCTCAGTTTGAAGACAACCATTCTGTGGCATAGCTACTACCATAAAACGAATATAGGCGAGCAACGCAAGAAATTTTACCAGGCAGTAAATGAAGAGACGCTCAACATTAAGCATAGGCATGCTGTGCTCGAAACAATGTAGTGCCAAGCGCAAGGCAACTTTGCCCATAGCGGCTTTGATGTAGCAATCGTCGAAGGCGACTTCCAATCTCTGGCTGAATCCAACGAACGAGATCGGAATGCAATCAAAACCGGAATTTTACCAGGTACGATAAAAGACATTGAAGCTAATATGCTCGAATTATTGGATATATTCCAAAGAGAGTACTTCGCTAAGCAGGAGCAGAAGACGTCGAGAATATTTAAGTTCTTATAAATACAGAATCCTGAGAGAAGGATTAACGTTGAGGGCGTGTACTGGAGTGTCTTCAGATACTATCGAGACGATCAATGGTTGAGACAGGCCTTGAGGAAGAACGAAGATGGCTGATATCTCATTTGTTGTACTCTAGAAACAAATGTACCGCCACCAATCCTTGGTATAGTGCCTCGCTCTGGAAACCCCTGGATCCTGATAGACTGCTATTTGTTATTTGTTATTTGCTTGTTTGCTGTTTGTTGTTTATTCCCTTTATCTCTTTATTTTCTAGATTTGGAATAGGTGTTTGCCCTGATGAGAGATCTGGAATTACAGTCTTCTTTATCAGGGCTGACATCTCCAGGGCTATAGATAGCAGGCTTATCCTGGGTACTCTTAGCTCTTCAGCTTCATGACAAGACTATTTCCAAGACCACACCTTCCTACCTCCCCCTGACCTGTGATTCGTTATCAGGTTCCTCTTACACTCTCGACATCGCCTTTTCCATTTTTGTTCTTAGACATGGACCATTGCTGCTCCAGTCTAAGCTATAGGTGAGCAAGACTGCGAAGAAACGGCACTATAAGATGTTTGCTGCACTATGATCCCATGTCCTCTTCAAGCTCGCAGATAATGTTGTCCCAGGAGTCAGCGGCACACCAAAATGTGATCTTGCTGTAGAGTATCCGGCTTCATGAGATACGACTCTTTTGTAATATGGAGTACTTAAGAGCCGTATGCTTTAAGACTATAGAACTACAGTCCAAGTAATTGGGCTTCTAGTGCTATTAGCTTAGTGTACTCTGAGCTAGAAAAAAGAGTGTACTCCCTACCTTAGATCAATACAGCTTGTGAATTCTGACGTAGTTGGGAGGATGGGGGTCCGAGGCGGTGTATTTGTTGAATGCTTTGGGGTTAGAAAAGGAGAAATGGGGGTCTGTTTTTCGCTTTTGTCTATAAATGTATGAAGTTATAGGCTGTAATAGCCGGAAATACTTCATCAGTCAGTACCTCGTGCAGTCAGAATAGTTCATCGACGAAGGCTTCAGGTCACGCAGGCAGTCCAGGAGTAGAAAAGAGTATGTAGGTCTTTAATGGTTAGGTGAGGCTGTCGTTCTAACGAAGCTGCATCCTTCATTTTTTCCACTTCCTTCACTGGGATTCAATATGGTAATCCTCCCTCCAAACAGGCCCTGACGAAACATTGTCCTCCTCCTATTCTTCCCTCGTGTAGCTCCCACATCCTATCCTTATCTGAGGCGTCGAGCTTCTCTCTCGGATTCCAGAAGGCACAAAATGTCGTCCTCACGCACTGTAGATCAGTTAGTCGCCGCTCTCTTTGTTGGAGGTACAGGATCCATACCTGGGCCCTTGACATTGCGAATGATGGAACGGGTCTGATCATCCATAAACTCGACGCGCACCTGTGTAACACCTCCACGGGAGCCTGTTTTTCTGGGTTAGTTTGCCATGTACAGAGAAAAGAGAACTATCGAAGATTGCGTACCGGTTCGGCCTAGGACTCGGGTCACTTTGACAAGCTTGACAGGGACTTTGGAGGACTCCATTGCTACGGTTGATTGAAGTGAGGAGTGTAGAAAGGCAGAGGTAGGAAGTACAGAGATGTGCCTTGTCGTGAGGATTGTCGTGATGATTTGTCGCGATTTGAGTATTCCGTTACGAAGTAGGCTTGGTGCGATTTTTTCCTTCGGTTAAAAGAACCTTGCCCTAAGCCGAACTACCAAAATTTCAAATCTGCTTCGCTACGGAAAAACTATTAATCCGCTCAAAAGGCTTGGCCAGTTGCGCAACAATATACGATAAGGTAGGAAGGGCCACTACTGTAACAACCTCAGCCCACCTGGAGTTAACATGCCGATTTCCAAGCTGATTTCTCGAATATGCCCCGGCCTTTCCGTAATCAGTTGCTGATGCGGACGTCGATAATGCAATAGTTGACAAGGCTTTTTCGACGGGCTCATGTTGCCCTCTACTCGCGCACTGGTGCAGACGATAAATTCGGTGAAGAGTGGTGAGCCTACGGATGGCCTAACCCGGATACTGCACGACTAATTGGCATCGTCTCAAATGTGCTGGTTTACAGGAATCTTTGATCAAAGTTTCCACGTCTAGTATCTAGAGTTGATAACTAATATTACATGTTCAATGCTTGCTACACGATCACGGTACAATGCCCTAGGGGTAACTTCTACGGGGTTTTCTAGTCATTGTCATAAACGCCCAGAGTCGAGGCAGCCGCTACTCCGACTACTGACGCATTGCACTACCCTCTCTTGGGATCTCCAATATGTTTTTGGCCGCGATTGCTGAATATATGACCTGTTGGACTATCTCCTACGTATTAACCTCCAAACCCCTGAACCTATTCGCGATCAGTTCTCGTCATATTTCGGAGTTGGCCATTGCGTCTCGAGGTTGAGACCTCAGATAAGAGCAACCGGCGTCTAGAGCCTATAAGTCAGTTCAGCTCAGAGGTCGGGGTCGCGTTTTGAGACTTGTACATATTGCGGGATATTTCCGACAATGATATCTGAATGTTCTTCTGAAAGGCGGATCCTTCAGCCCGTGGAGACAGAATTGTGGTCTTTTCTGCGACGAACCTATAAATTTAAATTCAATTCTAGGAGAATTTTACTTAACTTAATCCCTATCTTATCGTAGCCATCTGGGACTCCAATTTCTCAACACATGCCGGTAATGGAATGTGGACTATCCATTTCTTTCTTTTTACGCTGCTCTCGGGTTAGAATAGCAGGTATTGTAACTCCCAGTCATCCGCTCTTCGAACATGCCCCAGGGTTCACCGTCATTGTAGGAGAATTCCAGCTGGCAGAAATTGAGGGACTACTGGAATTGGTAAAGCACCGAATGCCGATTTTCACACATTGCTTTACATCGACATTCGTCGTAGCGACATTGATCTCAGATATCAGCAAACAGTACACCTCGGAACTAAATGTTGGTCGCTAGTGTATCTACTCAATGTGGAGCCTTGGAGCCTTAGGAATGTCATCAGGCATTTAGGCAGCGAATTCATATCTTAAGCGAGCATCTTTTACACCTTAGCACGCCCCACCTTGAGCCTGTCAGTCAGTACAATATCGGCGGCCAGGCTGGAATATATATATAATGACTGTATAGTATCAAAATCTTGAATATCTCCCGTAATTTTAACTCTATTGATTTGATTTTCCTGTATGAGAAAACCTTGTGTCTAAAATATTCTTCCTACTATTTATTATACTATATTCTTATAATTTTTATTTAATTTTTACAATATATATTCTAGAATTTGAATTATAATTCAAAAAATAGCATTTTATAGCCGGTATGCTTTTCTAATTTTAGAGTATTTATATCTAAAATAGGAATAGCCATCGCAATCATATGATTTCGAATTAATCACGTTAGTTTAATCAAATCAAATCAAAGCATCACACAGCCCATCGTGCCTGTGTCCTCAGGTGTCGACTGTCGTGAGGTCTGCTATAGGCGCACACTTACAGATGAGTATGCGTCAGCGAGTACAGGATATCCAACGCTGCCCAAATAGCTGCGCTTTGCACTGATCATATATTTCTTCGCCTGGTTCAAGTGTAAACAACGTTACAAATGGCTGAAACTAACTTAATATTACAATGGGAGTACATTAAGACACGAGGTAACGGCCGCTACGCTAAAATCCAAGGACCCCGGAGCCTGCGCGAGGTCAGGGAATAAGGGGAATAAGGGTGATTTGCATCCCGTTGACCCGATTTTTTGTAGCCAATAGCTTAATAGATATAGACTACGATTCATAGCTTCATCCAATGGTGACCTGCAAGAAGCGTCTTAAGGTCACGTGGAGTATAATCACGTGGATAACCGGAGATTAGCCGGCGAATGCATATATTCTACCGTTTTCTGGAGTTAGACTGTAGTGAGAAATGGTACTGTATAGATAGGTATGTATTATCATCTAGTACTTCTGTCGGGGAAAGTTTACTGGCCGCGCGATCGCAGACTCCTCTCCAGGCGTTAATAATATATCACTTGTAGCTGCCGCCTAGACAATAGCATCCTACTGTTTGTTCCGTTATACTGCTCAGCTCAACCACTTGCTGGTGGCACTGCAAACAGATCTTTCGGCCCACTACTGCTAGCCAACCTTAGTAACGCAACCTCCATAGTTGATGTATAGCAAGCTCGAGGTATATCGCTGTGATTCTGGGGTTTGCCATCTTAGGCTCTCTCGCGACGTCGTCGCATCTCTTGGGCATTTACAAGTTCGATGACGGGCGTTGGATGCTGACGCCCAAACACTGCTGTGGCTTGTAAATGCTCTCAAGCTGATGTACGTTTTGACGCCCCTGTTGCTCGCGGAAGGATAGACGATAGGCAATGGTCTGCCTATGAATGGCGGTGCAACTCTCATAATACGGTTGGTTCAAGTCCGAAATAGCTTTCACGCTCTAACTGCCTCCTTACCTGTCTGTCTTGGTTCGCCACGCCCATGGCAATTTCGTATAAAGCTCTCCATAATCTCCCTACCAGGTGCCTACCAGGGGCGGGAGAAAGGGCATGTCTGGCGGTGAAGCATGCAGCGTGCAGGGAGGGGAAAGGTGGGAAGTCGGGAAGGCGGAGAGGCGGAGAGGCGGAGAGGCGGAGAGGCTGGACCTAGGCTGTTCTAGGCGCTTGCACCCCACCCCGCCCGACTCCGCTCCAAGCGGCCACTTTTGCTCGACTCCACGGGGTGCAGGATGTGCTGGAGTGCAAGAAAGCCTCGGCACACGACGATTTCATTTCCACGACTGGACGTGCTATGGCCCTACATTGTGGCCCTACATTGCGCAAAGCGAAGGAATCGCAGCAGATGGCATGAACTGGATGGGCCCGACCTTCTGGTTAATCTCGTGGCGGCTGCCGCGGTGCGATGTAGCCGCAGGTCCGGCGGCCAGCCAGGCCACGTGCGTGTAAACGCTGTTCTGTTCGGGAGCAACGCGTTGGCAAATCAACACGCTGCAAAATGCGCCCATTCCCAGACTTCCGCAGCAGTGCGCTTTCCGGGCGGCTTCTCGCACGCCGCCCCCTTCGCAAACTCACCACCTCGCCAGTTCACTCGCTACACACTGAGATTCTCGTCGGCACCCACGAGCCCGCCCACGCCGACCTCCTCCGCTGAGAACTCACCCCACTCGGCACTCCACTCAGCACTCCACCCCCGACCCCCGAATGGGGTGCGGCCTAAAGGAGGTCGGGTGGGGTGCAGCGGGGCCCGATGGGCCCGATGGGGTATCCAGCAAAACATCGGGGCCGAGGCTACAGTACGTGCAGCATCCCGCTGGCGCCGCTAGCAGCCGGCGTGCCTCACGTATACATGAAATATACGAAATACATGCATGCGTCGAGTGCGTCGAGTGCGTCTGGGGCGCCCAGTGCTTACAGCTACTGCATGTGTCTCTGCAATCCCGAAGTTGCCATGTCTGGCCAGCACTTGACGACGCCCGGGATGGATTCTGATCTGTGCATGGCCCGTCGCGCGTCATTGTCCAGGTAGGAGGTAGGATGGGATAGACAGTCCCAAGCATCTGGCATGCCTCTGGGGCGGCATATCCTATCCCATTCCACACCGCCGCGGCCTACGTCCCGTCCCAACTGTCCCCGTCTCTCTGCGGCCCTTCTTCAGCCTTTGCAGTGCCCGCCGCCGCCCAGAGCCCAGCGACTGCCTCTGCGCGCACGTGCAGCCCGACAAAGATTTGCGGCGGCGGATGACCTGCGCGCCTGTCCGCCACCTGATGACGCGCACCTGCTCGACCGACGCAGACACGTGAGCGGCACGAACGGCGACGCGCAACCGCTCGGCTACCGTAGCGAGCAAGTTCCTGCGCAGCGAGGGCCATGCACTTGGGGAAACATCGGGCAAACACCGGCACGACCGCCAAGGGAGCTGGACCTAGGACCCACCTGGGCCCACACGGCGCGCGCGCAGCGCGCACCGCTGGCTTTCCCGGGCGACGGGCACGTGATCGCGCCGGCCTAATCTGGGCGTCCCAGTTCGAGGAATGTCGCATTAGTACTACTCGATTCCCCTCTCGGAACCCTGTTCCGGCTCGCGCGTCTGATTGGGAAGTTGCAAGCACCGCAACATCTGATGGCCAATCCTCCCACATCTCACGGGGTACCCCAGAATAGGATGTCTAGGGATCAGATCAAAAGGTGGCGTAAGAGGGTGCCGTCGCGGATGTACAGGTTGCGTTTCAATTTATATATAAAGTCAAATCCTTTCCGTTGGGCTTCCCCTGCCATACACAACACAATACAGCCTCGTCTGCATATATATCTCTATATCTACGCCCCACCCCCTACCCTCAACCCCCCCCATTGACTCCGTGGGCTTATGAGTCAACGGTGCAACCTCCTTCGAAACTCTCTGGATTGATCACGTTTCAACTATCACCTCTGTCAAGATGTTCAACCTCAAGGAACAGCCGCTCTACAAGGAGATGAACTTCAATCTGTTGTCCGTCGCTATGTGTGCCTCTATTGCAGGCGTCGGCTACGGTTACGATGTTGGTGAGTACATTTATTCACATTCCAAGGCCTCAAATTGGAGACCAATGGACCACTGTAGCGAACCTAACATAATATTCAGGATGGTGGAGTTCTGTTCTCGGTCTCACTCCCTTCATTGAGAAGTACGGCAGCTATGACGCCGACTCCGATGCTATGACTATACCCGCTACTATGCAATCTGCCGCCACCGGTCTTGGATCAGCTGGCCTCATCATTGGATGTTTCGTTTCAGCACCCATTGGAGAGGCACTCGGACGAAAGAAGACGATATTAATCTACTCCTTTATTGCTGCAATTGGCAACATTTTGGAAGCAGCGGCAGTCACAAACTTCTGGCAATTTATCATCGGGCGTTTGATCGTATACCTCTCGGCTGGTATCGCCGCTAATGTCGTGCCAATGTATCAAGCAGAATGTGCTCCAACGAACATTCGTGGTGCACTGATTTCCTTCTATCAGTTCTTCAACACATTTGGACAGTTTATTGCTGGTTTGGTAGTGTTTTTGATCAGGAACAGGACAGATAAATGGGCTTATCTTTCTGTGATTTTGGTACAATTCTTTATCCCTATCGGCGTTTGTAAGTCAACTTCATCTCATATATTTTGCTCTTGTAGACAGAAGTACTGATGCTGTTGGTAGGGTTTACATATTGGTATATCCCAGAATCACCAAGGTGGCTCATTGGTAAAGGCAGGACTGATGAAGCTATCAAAGTCCTTGAATTTCTCCGAAAGGGCAAGGACAACTATGATGCACACGCGGAAGTCGCACTTTTGCAGCGCGAATTGCAGGATGAAAGAGAGCTTAACAATGCAGCTACATTTTTAGATTGCTTCAAAGGTACAAACTTGCGCCGAACTGTATTATCTATGGGTGTTCAAATCCTTCAACAGGCTGTTGGAGTCTCCTGTACGTATATTTCTATCCTTACGCCCCTTCATATTTTCATCTTACTGACTATTCTTCAAATAGGGTTTGGGAACTACCTGGTTATCTTCCTGGAATCCCTGAACTTCTCGCAACCCTTGATCATCTCACTTATTATCGGTGCCATCGGCATGTTCGTATGCGGAATCTCCTTTTACCTTACCGATCATTTCGGGCGTCGCCCCCTCCTCTTGATCGGCGCTGTTGGCATGGGATGCTGCATGTTCGCTGTAGGTGGCATGAATGCACATGGTTCTGGTGACCTTACGAAACCCGTCCAATCCGCCTGCGCTGCTTTGCTCATTATTTGGTACGCTATCTTTGCCTTCAGCTGGGGCCCCTGCGTCTGGATTGTACAATCCGAAACTTCAACACAACGGCTTCGTGAGAAGACAATTACACTTGCCACCTTTGGCTCATTCGGTACCTCCTTACCTGTCAACTTCATTAATCCTTATGTCCAGGATGCAGAATATGGGAATCTGCAAGGCCGCGTTGCATTCATCTATGGTGGATTTACAGTGGTGGCGTTCTTCTTTGTGTTCTTCTTCCTACCCGAGTTGAAGGGACGCAGTCTAGAGGATATGGATGAGATGTTTGCACTGAAGCTACCAGCGCTTAAGTTCGAAAATTATCAGTGCAGTCGCGCGGCTGCGATTAAAAAGGAGAAGGGCATTGATGCTGATCCGGAACATATGGAGCACAGTGAGACTTTGCCTGAAAAGGCAGTGTAGATGCAGACTCGATAGGGGTTGGAAAATCTGTATAGGACTTAGAAGTCGGTTAGACCTATAGAACGACTGCATTATCAAAATTACCACGGGGCCGGAAAAAGAAAAAGGGTGGTATCCTCTAATATACAATCTGGCGACACTCTGTTACTACTTTTATATAACTCAGCTTAGAATAATCAAATAATAGAGCTTTATAGATATATTATAGTACAGTGTTAGATAAGTATAAGAGTTTGTATATAATAGTGAATATATATATATATATAACCTTCTCTTATACTTATCTCAGCAAGTAGACTAATGTACTTAACAAGTGAGCTGGCTATATAAGTAAACTAGATATACTCTAACACTATCTCTATAACCCAGCGGATCATGCGTGATCCATGCCAAGGCCTATACAAAAAATGTTGGTGTGTATACAGCGCATCACGTCGGATCCGCACGCGAATGCTACAGTAACTTACTGTAAGTTAACGCAAAGGCCTTGGCAGTGATAACTACAGTTATCAGACGCTCCTATTCCTAGGAAGCGTGTGTGTACCCAATTCACTCAATTCCTAGGAGCGTACGCTCCTATTCTTAGGAAGCGTACATGCACCCAATTCTTAGGAAGCGGTGCGCACCTAATTCACCCAATTCCTAGGAGCGTACGCTCCTATTCCTAGGAAGCGGTGCGCACCCAATTTATAGGAGCGTACGCTCCTATTTCTAGGAAACGTGTACACACCCAATTCCTAGGAAGCGGTGTGCACCCAATTCACCCAATTCCTACCTGTCTTGTATAACAGGGAGGTACAGAACAAAGCCCAACTCTTTGATCGACACCAAGTCTTTAGCAGCATCGACTGGGGCTATATCGACCGAATCTAGACTCTGAGCAATAGACCGACGACGATCAATGCTTAGGAGAGGATAGTGCTATACAAGATACCAAACGACCTTGGGAAGTAGATTGGCCGGACTAGACTGTAAATAAACGGTCTAGACTAGACTGGCCTATAAAAAGCAGTCCAGTCTAGTCTTTAAGCACCTTGATTTTTAAACGGTCTATATTATAGTCCTTGAGACCAGACTAGTATTTACAGTCTAGTTCAGTCTAGACCACTTTAAAAAACAGTCTATATTATAGTCCTTGAGACCGGACCAATATTTACAGTCCAGTTCAGTCTAGACTACTTTGAAAAACAGTCTATATTATATAGCTTGAGACTGAACTGTAAATAATAGTCTAGTCCAGTTTAGTTCAGTCTAGACCATTTATTGATTATATAGACAGTAACACTTTATAGTAACACTGAAAGCTTCAATTACATTGCTTGAAGTATATAGATAGTAATACTCAATAGTAATACTATTTGATTTCAATTACATTTAAAATTACAATTCTATATCTTAGACTTCTAAACTATTAGACTTCTAAACTCTTCTTTGCTAAGTTGTCTAGCTCTTTATAGGACTTAATTTGTCTGTACTCTAATTATCATCTAATGTTCTCTTTTATCTTGGCCTTAGTGTTGATGTTCCTATTCTCTATATTTATTATAATACTTACTATATAAGAGGTAGGTCTAATATATCTACCTTGTCCTTTGATATCTCTACTTCTACTATAATATCTCTCTCTCTCTTCTCAATTGACTTATTAACATCCTCTATACTATATCGATAATCGACATTGTTCTATTCTCTAGATATCTTCTATTTAAACCTATTGAAGTGTTTAACTATTATAGATTTAGTAACTGTATTAGAGTTCATCTAAGCTCTATAATATTTATATAGGTTTTATACAATATTGAATATTCTTTCAACTCTAGAGCTAACAGCTTTTATAAATAATTGTTAGCCCTTTGTATTACTATTTAGTATTACTATTTATATATCTAGAATAGTAAGAATATTATAAGCTATCTATATAACAGAAAGATAAAAACTCTCTAGTCCCTTCTATATAACTAAGATTGAAGTTTTAGTACCTATAGAATAAAGAGGCAAAAGTAGATATTATTCTACTTTGTTCTTTGATATAGAGTTTAATATCAAAGACTTTATACTAGACATTTATTATTGATGTCTAAAAATCGAGTTGAGAGTTCTTGTTATATTTAGAACTATAAAACCTATATCAATAGTAAGGTTATCAGATATAGTATCTTTATAATTGTCCCTCTATCTCTATAACCTAGTAGATTATATATAATCTATACCAAGGCCTATATAAAAAATATTGGTATATATACAGTTGCTAATATATTATATTAGATCTGTATATAAATGCTATAGTAAGTTACTATAAAGTAATATAAAGGTCTTAGCACTTATCAAGTATATAAAATTCAAAGGAGGTATAGACATCTAAATCTACCTAATTTATCTAAGTAATACCCTTTGTACAACTTCTTCAACATTTATAAGTATACACCTTGAATCTCTAGTAGTGTCTATTCTTAAACAACTTAATTCATTGAATTACAATAAATATTTACCTAGTAGTATATATTAAAGTACTATATCTTATTGTAATTTACTATATATTACAATAGCTTATAGTAACTTACTATAAGGTATAGTAAGAATAACTATAGTTATAAGATATATACAATTCTAAGGACTATATATATTCCAATCTATATAATTTGCTTAAGTAATACATTTTATACAACTTATTCGATATTTACAAGTATATATATTGAAACTCTAATACTAGTACTTTAGTATTATACTATAATACCAATTTTTTACTATAGGAGATTTAAGATATAGTCTATACAAGCATCTATTAGTATTATACTATAATACTAATAACTCTAAGAATTTCAATATAGTCCTACAGGCTCTAGAATTTAAGGTCTATCTCTATAACTTAGTAGATTATATATAATCTATACTAAGACCTATATAAAAAATGTTGGTATATATATAGCTGTTAGTACATTATATTAGATCTGTATATAAATGCTATAGTAAGTTACTATAAGGTAATACAAAGGTCTTAATACTTATTAAGTATATAAAATTCGAAGGAGGTATATATATCCAAATCCATCTAATTTGTCTAAGTAATACCCTTTGTACAACTTCTTTGATATTTACAAGTATATACCTTGAATCTCTAATAGTATCTATCCTTAAACAACTCAATTTATTGAATTACAACAAATATTTACCTATCTCTATAACCCAGTGGATTATATATAATCTACACCAAGGCCTATACAAAAAATGTTGGTATATATACAGCCGCTAGTACATTATATCAGATCTGTATACAAATGCTATAGTAAGTTACTATAAGGTAATACAAAGGTCTTGGCACTTATTGGGTGCATGAAATTCGAAGGAGGTATATACACCCAAATCCACCTAATTTGCTTAAGTAATACCCTTTGTACAACTTCTTCGACATTTACAAGTATATACCTTGAATCTCCAGTAGTGTCTATCCTTAAACAACTCAATTCATTGAATTACAACGAATATTTATCTGGTGGTATATATTAAAGTACTATATCTTATTGTAATTTACTATATATTACAATAGCTTATAGTAACTTACTATAAAGTACAGTAAGAATAACTGCAGTTATAGAATACATGTAATCCTAAAGATTATATACATTGCAATCTATATAATTTGCTTAAGTAATATATTTTATACAACTTATTCGATATTTACAAGTATATATATTGAAACCCTAGTAGTCTATATACTTCAATTCATTGAATTACTCTAAAGATTTATCTAGTAGAGTGTAATATATTATAATAACCTATTGTAAGATATAGTATATTATAGTAACTTACTGTAAGATACTATATATTACAATAATCTACTATAAGATACTANAAGTAATACCCTTTGTACAACTTCTTCGACATTTACAAGTATATACCTTGAATCTCCAGTAGTGTCTATCCTTAAACAACTCAATTCATTGAATTACAACGAATATTTATCTGGTGGTATATATTAAAGTACTATATCTTATTGTAATTTACTATATATTACAATAGCTTATAGTAACTTACTATAAAGTACAGTAAGAATAACTGCAGTTATAGAATACATGTAATCCTAAAGATTATATACATTGCAATCTATATAATTTGCTTAAGTAATATATTTTATACAACTTATTCGATATTTACAAGTATATATATTGAAACCCTAGTTGTCTATANAAGTAATACCCTTTGTACAACTTCTTCGACATTTACAAGTATATACCTTGAATCTCCAGTAGTGTCTATCCTTAAACAACTCAATTCATTGAATTACAACGAATATTTATCTGGTGGTATATATTAAAGTACTATATCTTATTGTAATTTACTATATATTACAATAGCTTATAGTAACTTACTATAAAGTACAGTAAGAATAACTGCAGTTATAGAATACATGTAATCCTAAAGATTATATACATTGCAATCTATATAATTTGCTTAAGTAATATATTTTATACAACTTATTCGATATTTACAAGTATATATATTGAAACCCTAGTAGTCTATATACTTCAATTCATTGAATTACTCTAAAGATTTATCTAGTAGAGTGTAATATATTATAATAACCTATTGTAAGATATAGTATATTATAGTAACTTACTGTAAGATACTATATATTACAATAATCTACTATAAGATACTATATACAATACTTAGACTCTTAGCAAAGATCAATCACTGCTGGTTCTATAATTCACTCCTTTGCTATATCTTTATAGTATACTATATTTAATAACTACAGTTATACTATAATATATAGGTATATAATAACTATAGTTATAGTACATCAAATAGACACTTGGTAACTGCAGTTATAGTATATTGAATAGACTCTTAGTAACTGCAGTTATAGTATATCTAGTAGGCACTTTATAACTGCAGTTATTATACATTATATAGGCACTTTATAACTGCAGTTATTATATATCAAATAGGCACTTTATAACTGCAGTTATTATATATCAGATAGGCACTTTATAACTGTAGTTATTATATATTAGATAAGTATACTCTCTATATTAGAGTCAAAAAATCAATTGTCTAAAAGCCAAATAGATATCTAACAATGTCTAAAACAGCCAACTTCTAATCTATAATGCCATTTATAAAACAACTAACTCTCTCTACTTCAATATACTATTCTATATTCTTACAACTAGTATACTACCTCTTTTTTAAAGAAGGCTTACCCTCTGCTATCAGTTCTAGTCTTAGCTGTCCTACTATTTCTATATTCTATATTCTTATAACTAGTATACTACCTCTTTTTTAGAGAAGGCTTACTCTCTGCTATACTATATACTGCTCTTATAGGCCTAATACTAGTACTCTAGTATTATACTATAATACCAATTTTTTACTATAGAAGATTTAAGGTATAGTCTATATAGGCATCTATTAATATTATACTATAATACCAATAACTCTAAGAATTTCAACATGGTCCTATAGGCCCTAGAATTTAGGGCCTAGATATACTCAATTGTACAGTTTCATTGCCACTCTTAGAATTAGTATATCTATAGTGGTTGTTGAGTTATTTATATATTTAGTTCCTGGAATTGCCTGTTCTTTGGTCATGTATACTACCAAGTATACTACCGAGTATATATACTGAATTCCCAGATAGGGTTGCTTGAGTATATAGGCATCCAATTCCTAGAGAGTGTATATACCTAATTCCTAGAGAGTATATATACCCAATTTCTAGAGAGTATATATACCCAATTCCTAGAGAGTATATATATCCAATTTCTAGAGAGTATATATACCCAATTTCTAGAAAGTATATATACCTAATTTCTAAGAGTATATATATCCAATTTCTAGAGAGTGTATATATATCCAATTTACTCAATTCTTAGAAGTATAGAGACCCAATTTCTAGGAGTATATATATCCAATTTCTAGAAGTATATATATCCAACTTCTAGAGAGTATATATACCCAATTTCTAGAAAGTGGTATATATCTAATTTACTCAATTTCTAGAAGTATATATACTACCAAGTATATATACTGAATTTCTAAGTAGAGTTGTCTAAGTATATAGACAATCTAATTCCTAGAAAGTATATATATCCAATTTCTAGACAGCAGTATATATCCAATTTATCTAATTTCTAGAAAGTATATATCTAATTCCTAACACTAGTGCTCTGGTATTACACTGTAATACCAATTTTTTACTATGGGAGATTTAAGGTGTAGTCCGTGTAGGCACCCAACGGTATTACACTGTAATACCAATAACCCTAAGAATTTCAAAGTGCTCCTACAGGCCCTAGAATTTAGGGCCTGAATATACTCAATAGTGCGGTTTCAATGCCGCTCTCAGAATTGGTGTATCTGTAGTGGTTGTTGAGTTATTCATGTGTTTAGTTCCTGGGGTTGGCTCTCCTTCGGTCGCGTGTACACCACCGAGCGCGCGCACCGAATACCTGAATGGGGTTGCCTCAGTATACAGGCACCCAATTCCTAGAGAGCGTACGCACCCAATTCCTAGGAAGCGTACGCGCACCCAATTCCTGGAGAGTGTACGCTCCTATTCCTAGGAAGCGTACGCGCACCTAATTCCTGGAGAGCGTACGCTCCTATTCCTAGGAAGCGGTGTACACCCAATTCACTCAATTCCTGGAGAGCGTGCACGCACCCAATTCCTGGAGAGCGTACGCTCCTATTCCTAGGAAGCGGTGTACACCCAATTCACTCAATTCCTGGAGAGCGTAGGGTCCCAATTTACAGGAGCGTAGGAACCCAATTCCCAGGAGCGTAGAGTCCCAATTTACAGGAGCGTAGGAACCCAATTCCCAAGAGCGTAGGAACCCAATTTATAGGAGCGTAGGGTCCCAATTCCCAGGAGCGTAAGGACCCAGTTTGTAGGAGCGTATACACCCAATTCCCAGGAGCGTAGGGTCCCAATTCCCAGGAGTACAGGCACTCAATTCCCAGGAGCGTAGAGTCCCAATTTACAGGAGCGTAGGAACCCAATTCCCAAGAGTGCAGGCACTCAATTCCCAGGAGCGTAGGAACCCAATTCTTAGGAGTGTATACACTCAATTCCCAGGAGCGTAAGGACCCAATTCCCAGGAGCGTAGGGTCCCGATTTATAGGAGCGTAGGAACCCAATTTATAGGAGCGTAGGCACCCGATTCCCAGGAGCGTAGGGACCCAATTCCCAGGAGCGCAGGGTCCCAATTCCCAAGAGCGTAGGAACCCAATTTATAGGAGCGTAGGGTCCCAATTCCCAGGAGCGTAAGGACCCAGTTTGTAGGAGCGTATACACCCAATTCCCAGGAGCGTAGGGTCCCAATTCCCAGGAGTACAGGCACTCAATTCCCAGGAGCGTAGGGACCCGATTTATAGGAGCGTAGGGACCCGATTTACAGGAGTCTAGGAACCCAATTCCCAGGAGTCTAGGGACCCAGTTTGTAGAAGCGTAGAAACCCAATTCCCAAGAGCGTAGGGACCCAATTCCCAGGAGTGCAGGAACCCAATTTACAGGAGCGTACGCACCCGATTCCCAGGAGTACAGGCACTCAATTCCCAGGAGCGTAGGAACCCAATTCCCAAGAGCGCAGGGTCCCGATTTATAGGAGCGTATACACCCAATTCCCAGGAGTGCAGGGACCCAATTCCCAGGAGTGCAGGAACCCAATTTACAGGAGCGTAGGCACCCGATTCCCAGGAGTACAGGCACTCAATTCCCAGGAGCGTAGGAACCCAATTCCCAAGAGTGCAGGGACCCAATTCCCAGGAGTGTAGGAACCCAGTTTATAGGAGCATAGAGTCCCAATTCCCAAGAGTGCCTAGGTACAGAGTGATTTTCCCAGCCGGGCTAGGAAAATAGTATAAGCTGTCTTTAAGTAGAATTTTATATAGAAAGTCAAGTAGAAAGTAGATTAAAGTAGAGCCAATACTAATTATAAAGTAGAAGTTTAGAGCATTTAATAGAATAGATAATTAGATTTATATATTAAAAGCAATAATAGAAGTACTATTAATAGTTATATAAGCTGGATTTAATAAAT